>RXPK01000125.1:1094299-1558174 GCA_004143645.1 Protaetia brevitarsis
TAGTGTGCCATAAATGTTTAGGATTATGTCGTAACCTTCATAAAGTTAGTTGTATATTATAGACAAAAGCCCTGGGCTTTTCAATAAAAATAATTTAATATCCTAAAAAATACAGATAAACTAGGAATCCAACAAAACAAGTTAAATATAATTAAAAAGTAAAACTTTAATTATTCAAATTGTCGTCCGGCATTTGGAATATATTTCTGACATCTTGTTTTTTATGGCATTTATGCTATTTATTATATAAAGCGGTGATAATTTATGAAAAGCGTTGGCCTCATTTTCCCGCAGATGTTCAGCAGTGTTGCTAGTATGTTCGTAAATCTCATTATTTAAAAAAAAAAACCCACAGAAAAGAATCTAATGATGCTAAATCTGGAGATCTTGCCGACCATCGTATGGATCAATAATAATTGGACAAAATTTTTAGGTAATTGATTAATATGTTTCATAAAATCACCGTTTATGTTAAATTTAGTAAATAATTATAATGTTTCTTGCTCAATTACAGAGTTTATAACAAAAGAATTGGAATCAGTAATTTTGGAAATTTCAATATGTTTATAGAGCAATAATTTTATACTTACTTAAATAATTGCAACGAAAATTCATCGCAGAGATTTTAAAGGGTTTCCATTTTGCTAGTGTCAAAAAGCGGCAATACTTTATTTTCTTGCAATACATACTACGCCTTGCCAATACAATATTAATAATTTTGCAAGTTTCTTCCATCAGATTTATAAGAAGCAAAGAGTTTGTAATAATATTTACGGTTGACGGATCGCCTAAGTTTTATAATGTTATTTCTGGAAATATTATATAATGATCTTAAATTTTCTTTAATAACGTTACTACCATTGAAATTTTTACATTATTTAAATGATTTAAAATTGTTTCCATAGCAAAACGATCATCACCAGTAGTAACACTAAACAACTACACGGAAGCTGCTAGTCTTATTGTTACCTACTTTTTAGAATCCTATTTTCTTTAAGGCAAGCATTCAACATAAATAAACGGCTGAATTCAGACAAGTTAAACATATCTTAATACAATTTCAAACATCAGATTAGAGATACCAATTATAGTACTTACAGGTTCACGCTTTTCTCTTAACAAGGGGGAATTTCCGTGAATTTCCGCAACGATCTCCTTAAGTTCGTCCTTATAAATATTCGATCTAAACGCTTGTAAGGAGTATTCCTGAAATTCCTCTTTAAGTAAACACTCGCGATTTATGAATCTGTACATGTAAATGCCCAAACATATTTCCGTTACTAGGATGAACAGAATACCGGATAATATTAAGAAAACGTGATCAACTATAGTTTGACGAAACTTGGACTTTTCGGAAGAATCCACCTTCTGCATTTTGACAGGACCTGTGTTAAGTTGTACCCGTCAAATAGAAGAATGATTTCAATGAGGTCATTTATAATAAAATTGTATATGCGAGCTGACCTTAAGATAAATGGGTCAGGGATAGGATTCAAATAAATTAACTCGTATTTCATTGGTTAACTGATCTGTTTCGCTGAAACATAAATAACTCACGTAGCCATATACGCATTTCGGGGAAAACCTAATTAAACAATTTAATGGAGACAATTGTTTTCCACTGAATCACCAAAAATAAACATGGAGGTTTATCAAATCCCAATAACATGTTATGTTATGGTGGTAAATAAATATCAAAATGAAGAAAAAGCAAAGTATTTGACTACATTTGGGTATCAAAGCTATTATGTTGTGCTTATAGAATAAAATATTAAAATTTAAATGTTTTCTTGGATTTATATAGAAAATACTGTTATGTCATAAATAACAACAAGAAAAATATTTTTAAAAGTATACACTGAAATATCACAGGAAAAATGGCACCAAGGAGGTACTTATGCTGTGTAATAGGATTCAGCATACCAGCAAAAGCAACGAAAATAACATAAATAACACTAGAAATGAAATCAAGCTTCACTGGCATCAGTGTTCCTCCAAGTACCTACACTCTAAAAAATGATGGTAAATTTACTTCACTGGTGTGTGAAAAAACATATAAAATATAAGGTAAAATTACACCAAAAAGAGTGTGAACCGCAGATTACCACGAACCAGGTGTAACTTTGCCTGGTAAACCAAAATCGATGGTGGAAAAATATTTCAATGAATGAGGTTATTTTCTCCCGCATGAGGAAATTTGCTTAGTGGTGAAGAAAAATTACATATTTCGTGGAATATTACCTCCTTATGTTGGTAAAACTACAAGCGGAATATGGACAATACAAATGACGAAATTCTGATTAAAATTATACGTAAAAGGTTTATAACAACAATGGCGAGATATATCTTTTTTATGAAAGCCTGCAAGATTTGAGTTCATCAAAAATGACATTTACGTCGATATGATGGTAAGCTATAACTTTGATTCCTGCTGCAGGTTAGTTTTAAGTGTAAATATTTACAGTGTTTTAAAATACCTTCCTCTTTCCACTGTTTGAATGCGTTGATATTGTTAGCTCAGTAGCATTATTTCGATCGACCAGCCAGACACTTGTATAGATTAGTGCAGGATACTAGGATCCTGGAATGGCTGATATAATTTAATGAGTAAAAGAAATGGGAGATCAAATACAAAAAGTCAAGACGTTGCGGTGTTTCCGGAGACTTCACGTCAGGCGGTTCCCGCAAAAAAGGAGGGTTATAAATGAAACAACGTATCTTTCAGTGGACCTGGCTGTTATATTTAAGTAATATATTTTAGGTGAGATTACACATCTCAGTAAATTCTTATTTAAGCAACACAGTCTTATATCCATTTATTTCAGACTCAATCTACATAAAAAGGAAAAGTACATGATTGAAATAATCAAACGCAGAAAAAGAAGCGCCTGTGCTAATGAAATAAGAAATCATTAATGCTCTAATAGCTAATTCTTGAACGATAATCTTTGACTTGACGCTTAAGTAGATAATAATACAGAATTTCTAATATCGATTGGTAATTTATTATATAATTTACAATCATTGTAGTAGGTACCTTTCTAAACAATCACTGATTTGTGTGGATCGATAGTAAATAATTAGTAGGTGTGACAAACATTCTGTTTAGAAAATGGATTCTTATATTTGTATGCATAACAAACGACCTCAATGATGTATAGATCATAAACTGTCAACAAAAAAAAAATGTTTTTAAAAACATCTCTGCATGAATCCCTATATCCTAGTTCAATATTATTCTGTTAGTTCGTTTCTGCATTAGTTCGTTAATGCATAACACCATAGCGCATACAGGACATAAAATTGTGATAGTGAAAAGGCTTTATCACCTCAATGTTACACGCTTTATGTAGATGCCTCATAGCACAACATGAACACACAAGTATTCAGTGTAAGGGAACCATTTTAAACGTTCATCCCATATTAATCTTATAGCTATAGTAGACGGTTCCAGAATCAATGTTTCGCTGCTTATGTTTAGACTAGTAAAAGGTTTCATTTTATTGGGAAAATAAATACATTTTGTTTATTTTTCATGATTAATAACTAATAAAATTGATAGTCACCCACTTATTAAAGTTGTTAACAATTTTTCCAAAATACTTATCTCCCAAATTTCTTTCACTATGAACTATACTTATATCATGAGCGTACAATATTATTTGTTTTAGTAGTTAGTGTTCCTGCTAGGCAGGTCATTTATATAAAGTATGAAAAAAGTAGAACCTAATACAGAACCTTGACGGACTCCTACAGTAACATTCCCGTAATCAGATTTATGATCATTAAGCAAAACAAATTGCTTCTTCTCATCATATAGTATTGAAACTGATTAAGAGTAATCAATTTATGCCATAGTATCTTAATTTGTGCAAAAGAATATGGTTAACTAAGTCAAATGCTTTTCACAAATCAGTAAATAGTCCAATGGAAATTTCATTATTACAAGTTATTATAGTTATTATAGTTCTCTTGTAGAAAATTAAAAAGTGCTGAGTCTATACGTTTTGTGTATGAAACCAGGTTGATCTGTATAAAGCAAATTTTACTTTGTTAAATAATGTAATATATAATGTATAATAATTTTTCTATTCATCAAAGATTCATATATGTTGGCAAATACCAATTGCAACTAATTGGATGGCGATTTTTAAAGTCATTGCAGTCACCCTTTTTATGCAAAGGTTTCACTGCAGATACTTTAAGTTTAGAGAGAGAAATTCCTGCATGAAAAGGAGTAATAAATGGCATACATTGTTAACAATGAAGGAAGTTATATTATCATAACCTGTAGATTTAGAAGTACTTAAATTTGTAATCACAGTTTCAATATCTTTTTCACAACGGGCGATAGGAAAAAAACGATGTTACTGGTGGTGTTTGTATAATAAACTTAACAGGTAAACTAAGTTATCTTTTGTTAATTTATAATTATAAAGTTCTAGGTTCTATTATTTCGGTTAAATCTGGATCAACGCAATCGCAATCAGTTCCATTAATGCCGTGCTCGCCTGAAACGAAATAAGGCTTCTTATAACTATGATTATAACTTGTTATAGAACCAAATACCTTGTGGCCCTGGCGGGCCGGGCGGCCCTATAGGTCCAGGTAATCCCATTATTCCATCCTCACCTTTCTCTCCTACCAAAAAAAAATCCCTGTTAAATGAAATAGAATACTCTAATTTTATTTAAATTTACCGGGTAATCCAGCAAAGCCTACAGGACCTACGTTTCCTTTATCGCCTTTCTCTCCTACATAGGCATTGCAAATAAAAGAAAGTGCAGTTATTGCATGTTCTGTGTACCCGTATGATATATTCATCAAGAAAGAAAATTGATTTTCTCAACTAATATTGCTAAAAATCTAGCGATCTTTACAATTTTTGCTATTAATGGATTATAATTTTTTTGTTGGATGTATTTAAATTCTTATTTGTTCATATAAAATGTATACAACCTTTAAGTCCGGATATATCAACGAAACCTGGCGAGCCTGAGTTTCCTTTTTCACCTTTCGGGCCTTTAATTAAAATAGATCAAGAATAGAGCAAATTATGAAATTATTATTTACCTGGCATTCCTGATAAACCCCATTGTCCTTCTGGGCCTTGTAGACCTATTTGAACCCAAGTAAGGTAGGTAATTACGAAAGTAAAATACACTTTGAAGCCCTATATTGTATTACCTTGATCACCTTTCTCTCCTACAAAAAAACTTTTCTTAAACATTGTTTCCTTGTAAATTAATACTTACCTTTTGGTCCAGAGACTCCCGGTGGGCCGTCTAGTCCTAACCGTTAAAATTATAATATTAATAAATAAATGTGTTTGTTATTCGGTTATTTAATACTTGCCCGGTACTCCCGGCAGACCTGTAGATCCTTGCGGTCCTGGGAAAGCTGGTGGACCTGAATAATACAATTTAATGCAGTTTTGAAATTAAACAACACTAAAGCTAGTGATTACTTGTAAATTACTTTATAACAGCAAATAACTAAAATAAGGCTAATAAGCACATACAATGTGACACATAGACGTTAAATTTAAAGTAAACGATGAAATTTTTTTAAACAAAATACCACTATATGTAATCATACATACATTTAAAATAATTGACAAATAAGTTTCTCTCAAGGTACACTATAATTGATGTTTGTTTTGTTATAATTGTTCGTTGGTTATTTAGTAAATGTTTTTTTTCACAATTTTAAATTGTTGTTATAGCTAGCTGAAATATAAACAAATTGGAAAAGATATTTTCATACATCCAAACGTTTTTGATAAAATAAAATAAATGTTGCCGCTTCCAAGAGTTGCTTAATTTAAAAAAAAAATCATTTTTGTTAAATATTGTACTACTATACATATTTAAATTGTTTTTGCTACTACTTTTACTAGGATGGCTTAGGTTAAGAAAATGTTAGGTGTAACCACATATCAACGGTAGTAAACCACCGACATGAAACCGAGTGAAACCGATTCAAGTTTTTTGAACAATTCCCTCGGAATTTCAATTCCCTGAGATTCGAGAATTACCCCCAGGAGGCAATAATGTCTTTTGAAAAAAATATCGTACTCTAACAAATGCTGCACCTCTCTTAAACGTCGCGTCGCCGAGATAGATTTTCTAAACAATTAACGGCGACGCTGCCTATTATAATAATCGACACTGTTCTACTTACTTGAACACTTTCAAACTAACTAAATTTTTATCATATGAAATACCAAAAAAAAACAAATTAGAAACGTCAAATATTCTATTCCAGGGGTGAAAAGTTTTATATACGGTATTTTCCTTTAGATGATTTCAAAGGTTTTCTTATCCAAAAACATTGATTTCCGAGAGCACGATGGCACTTGAACAGACCGGGCAAACGTCCGCGGTCGAGGAGGTTTGCCCGGACACCCCAAAGTGCAGCCAAGATCTCGACTTCGCTGCCGAGGGGTTCCAAACATTATCAAATCTGCCGTGGAGGGAGCTACATCCTTTCACCCTACAAGCACTGATCGCTGGCTACCCTCGTACATAAAGGACCTCATTCGAGAAAAGCGCAACGCGGTGAAAAGAGCAAGGTCAACCCTCTGGCCCGCTCACAAGGCCATCGCGAATCTTTACATAAAGCGGGTCAAGGATGAATTATTTCAATTCCATAATGAGAAGGAGGACGAATCCGTTGAAGGGGCGCCAGGTCCGTCATGTTCTCTTAATCGTCCGTCACAACCTCAGCCTTTATCAACATCCACCGCTGAAATACAAGCTATAATCAAAAAGCTCAAGATCGGAAAGGCTCCGGGTCCCGATGGGATCACTAACAGGGCTCTTAAGTTCCTCCCCCTAAACGCTGTGGACGTGATGGTCAGGATTGTCAACTCCATTCTGAGTCTTAACCATTTTCCAGCTTTGTGCAAGCATGCCACTGTCATTGCCATTCCCAAACCGGGGAAGGATTCCCTCTTCCCCCAAAACCATCGCCCGATAAGTCTTCTCTCCTCTCTCTCAAAGGTCGCGGAGGCTGTTATCCTGGCCCGCCTCCGGGGAAATCTTGTTGATTTAAATCCCCTTCCCGACGAACAGTTGGCTTTCGGGCTGGCCTGTCCACGGAGTTCCAGCTCTTCCATTTTACTGAGGTTATTCGGGATGGACTCGAGAGAGGGGAGACGGTTGTCGCGGTATTCTTAGATATCGAAAGGGCATTTGACACAGTGAGGCATCATGAAATCATTTCCAAAATGGCCGGGATTGGGGTTGACCCTAACCTGACTATCTATCTGGACGCACCTTTTCCGTGCGCGTGGGGGAGGAATACTCTTCCCGTCGATCAATCATGACGGGCGTTCCCCAGGGCTCTCTGCTGGGCCCGGAGCTTTTCCTTATTTACATGTCTGATATCCCGAGACACCCGGCCGTTAGCTTGGCGGCGTATGCGGACGATACCGCGGTTTTTTCCGCGTGCAGAAATGAGAATATCCTGATGCGTAGGATTCAGGCTGCCATTGACGAGATCGAGGGTTGGGCTGAGCGGTGGAAGCTCAGGATAAACCCGACCAAGACGGTGGCCGTCAGGTACACGAGGCGTCGGACAGTCCCGGATTCCCGCATTTCCATCGGCGGAGAGGTAGTTCCTTGGTCCGACAAGGCCAGGTATCTAGGGGTCGTGCTGGAGAAAAGGCTTACCTTTAAGTCGCAGGTGGACGACTGTTGTGTGCGGTTCCGTCGGGCGAAGCTACAGCTAATGCCACTAATATCTAGGCATAGTCAACTTGACATGAGATCGAAGCTTCTTCTTTACACCACCTGGCTGAGGCCCATACTCACGTACGGCGCGCTCGCCCTATGTACCATGGCAAAAACCCACTTCATAAACTGGATGTCCTCCAAAATGTCATTCTGAGACAAATCGTGGGTGCACCTTGGATGGTGCGCAACCAACAGATCCGGGACAATCTTAATATTTCGTCCTTACGAGACTTTTCTCTAGATCTCGCGTCCCGGACTTGGCTGAGGGCGAGCGCCTCTGCGAATCCACTGGTGACCTGTCTGGTCGAGCCCCAGGACCGTCCTCCGCCTCGTACTTTAGTAAGGAGGATACGAGACATAATAAACACGTCCGGTGGGGATGTCGGGAGGCATTAGGGGCCACATAGGGTCCGTCTATGACAATTTATTGACGAAAAATAAGGTCCTATTGACCGACAGGCCTATTCCTGAAACTATTAAAGAGCGGTTTTCTGTGTTGGCCGCAACTAACATTGACAAAGATGCCCAAGGGACGAGAGTCCGGCATCAAGAACGACGCGGAGACCCATGGACCTTATGTATAACTTTTGTTGGCTAGAATATATAGGCAGAAAAGAGGTAGTACTTAAGCGAATATATTCCAAAAATTTGCAGCCAATTGAATGAACTATTAATTTATTAATGATCAAACCATACATTCGATAAGCCCCCTTGTTCCATATACAGTATGTCCACGGATTGGGTTTGCAAGAGGATGTTTTATCTTCAATTTTATCGAAAAAATGTATTCTTTATAAAAACAAATCTGCTTGTTTTAAAACAACGAATTCAAGTGAGATATTTTTAATAACTTCACTACTTTCGCCAGAAACGATAAAAAAAGGAAATTTATGCGATAATGCAACTTATCTAGTTATATTCTCTAGTTATCTGACAGTCCTGTCAAATTAGGTATTTATCAGGTACATGTTTTAAAATGTTGGAACAGAGCTTGTATGTAGCACAGTGCTATGGAACAGGAGAAAATAGCTACAGGTATGTCATTGATCAATTTCATCAAAAGTATCCGGATGTTCCTGTATCTCGTATAGGTGTGCACAAGCACATCAGAAAATTTCTGAGAACTGGTTCTGTACAAAACATTAAAAAGCAGGCAGTGCCATTTGATGATGAAGAAGATGCTGCAGCTATATTAGTTATACAATCTGTGGACAACAACCCTACCATGTCGTTAAGAAGACGATCTTTGCAGCTAGGAATGAGCAAATCGCACATTCATAATATCTTAAAACGGCCTAAAATAAAACCTTACAAACCACTTTTTAATCAATATTTGGAAAGAGCCGATGAAAGACAACGACCACTCTTTTGTTTATGGATGGATGCGAAAATCGTTACAAATGAAAGAAAGTTTTATAAAAGAATTATGTTTTCCGACAAAGCGACCTTTTCTACTAATGGGATAGTTTCGTCGCAACATGTTAGATACTGAAACGACATTAATCCGCATTTTCGAATTTTAAATCGCCAGCAATAATTTCAAAAGGTTAACGTCTGGTGTGCTATATCATGGGAAGGAATAATAGGACCTTACTTTTTTGATGGCAACAGAAATCAATATACCTATCTCCAATTGTTAGAATTTTTTTTTAGTGACAGTATGGACACCTTTCGTTTAGTTACCACAGTACAATGTACTTTCAACAAGATGGCTGCCCGGCTCACATGGCTCGTGCTGTAATAAATTGGTTAAATAATAAATTTGGAGATAGATGGATTGGAAGAAATGGACCAATTATATGGCCTCCAAGAAGCCCAGATCTCACAATTACAGATTTTTATCTCTGGGGGCGTTTGAAGCAGATAGTTTATAGTCAGCCCTTACCAAATGATAAGCATGCTTTGGAAGTCGCGTACGACAATTCGTGAAATAAGAAAAAGTTTTGATGAATTTCGAGCAAGAATTGAACTGTGTGCGGAAAAGGAAGGAGGTTTATTTGAATAAAATTTTATTTTTTGGTCTCTGTTCAAATTACATTACTATTTAATTTTAATGAAAGCAAATATTTTAATGTTTTTTTCTTTTTTGCTAAAAGTTGAATAAAATCTCAAGTCTAGTCTTGTTATCTGTTCCAAAACTTCCACAAATTTCTAATGGATTGGACATAAACTAATATGTATGCCCTTACCAAATGATAGGCATGCTTTGAAAGATCGCATACGACAATTCGTGAAATAAGAAAAAGTTTTGATGAATTTCGAGCAAGAATTGAACTGTGTGCGGAAAAGGAAGGAGGTTTATTTGAATAAAACTTTATTTCTTTGGTCTCTGTTCAAATTAGATTACTATTTAATTTTAATGAAAGCAAATATTTTAATGTTTTTTTTTTTTGCTAAAAGTTGAATAAAATCTCAAGTCTAGTCTTGTTATCTGTTCCAAAACTTCCACAAATTTCTAATGGATTGGGCATAACCTAATCGGTCTTCAATAAGTTATCTATGATATGAGGCATTGTCGCATAAATTTCCTTTTTTTTACGTTTCTGGCGGGAGTAGTGAAGTTATTAAAAATATCTCACGTGAATTCGTTGTTTTAAAACAAGCAGACTTTTTTATAAAGAATACATTTTTTTCGATAAAGTTGAAGATAGAAAGTTTTTCCTCTTGTAAACCCAATCCGTGGACATATTATATAACATTGATTACTGACAGTAGCAAATATTGAAACAAGTTTTATAGCCAGTAATTTTATTAGCGAAAATGCAGTTTCTGTGGATATTGTGGCGTTATTCTTTAATTAACTTAATAATAGTGAAATAACACATTTTATTCCACATGTCAAAGGATTAATTGTACGTTTCAAGTAATATGATAGTCTTCTTCAGTAAAAAAAATTTTTTGCAATTATATCAGCCGGCACTAAAAAGATAAATTACGAATGTTTTAAAAACAATTTCTTTTAGAAACGATGATAGTAATTACTGCTGTTTATGTAGAAACAATATAAATATGAACATCAGGGTGCATAATTGTTTGAAAACACGAATAAATTACAACACAATAACGTGCAACATTTTAAAAATCTGAACTATGATTCTAAAAGCAGTATAACAGATATTTTTACCAGAAAAAGGCAAACATTCATATCGCAAAAAAACTACAAGCAGCAAGAAAAATTGTAAACATTTTTTCTCTTGTTGCCGTATTGTTGTATGCATTCCCCTGCAATAATACGGCTATCGAAATCAAAATAATAAGAATGATTTGAAGTTTACCTCGTTCGCCAGGAAATCCTGGTTCTCCTTTTTCACCTTTTTCTCCTGGAAGACTTTGATTTCCTGGATTACCTATATAAATATTTCATGCTCATATTATTTTAATTTAATTATAAATCGACATTGGTACCTGGAAGTCCTAAAAAAATATTTTATAAAAATACTTCTTTACAAATCAAAAGCTCTATAATGATACTTACCCGTCAACCCTATTTCTCCTTTTTCCCCTTTTTCTCCTGGAATGCCTGGTTGTCCTATAGGACCTACTGGTCCTGCTACTCCTGCTGGTCCTACTGGACCTACTAATCCAGGTGATCCGATTGGCCCCGGTGCACCTATAGGTCCGGGAATGCCAATCGGCCCCGTTGGCCCTTGAAGACCTGGTGGACCTGGTAGACCCGGCGGACCTGGTGGCCCAGGAGGTGGGGGTTCGTGGTGATGGTGACGATGACGGTGGTGATAATGATGAAAGTGCTAAACAAAGCAATGGATATGTTGAGTACATTACTCCAGAATGGATTTCCTTGAAGAATTGCAATCATTGCTTTTACAGGGTGCTGGATCAAATTGGATGTACAGCGTGTCTCATCGAAGATTGGGTCTTTGATTACAGTTCTATTTTTGATTTTAGGAAAAGTCTCGTATACAAAAGTTTTACAGAATTTAATCCTGCATGGCCTAAAAATATTTTTGATTATACAGAGTATTTCAAAAGTAGGAAAACGCATGTTTCAAATGGAACACCCTATACAGGGTGTATCAGATATAGAGGTAAATATAATAATATGTAGCAGCTGTAATCATATACGATCAAAAAGTCTTAATGCACAGGGGGTCTATCTGTAAGCATTAACGAGAAAAAAAAATATTTTGTAAATGCCGTGGACTAGAGCCGCACCTGTGCCCAACCTAAATGCTGTCCCGAGTATACCCCCACATACCACTATCATTCAGCCATCACCGCTGTTAGTTTTGTGTAGATCGCCGCTTGGAGTGCAAGCCACTTCGAACATTTTATTTAAATTCTTGCCGTCTCGAAAAAACGATCCTTTTCAGGACCATCATGATTTCATATAAAGAAAATCGAAGCTTGATGCATCGGCAAAAGCGCGGGAATGTATAGATTCATTTTCGCGCCACATCATAGTAAAAAGGCGTGTCTGCAAATTTTCTGTATCTACATTTATTTCTGTGCAATTTGATTCAATTCATTTTGCGTTATTTGATTAAATAAATCTAAAAGATATAACTCAGTATAACTAACAGCTTCTTGCGGGTTTCGCCGTGTGTCAAAACTTGAACAGTTCAGTTATCCTGAAGAAGCTGTCAGTATGAACAGCGAAACGTCGAGCGAAAGTTTTGACACACGGCGAAACCCGCAAGAAGCTGTTAGTTATAGTTACACCGGCCGTGAAAGCCTACGCAGTGTTAGATATAACTCAGATTCATGTGGTACCGTTTATTAACAACTAACTCTCGATTAGACAAAACAAAAGAAAAATATTTACGTTTTTTGTAACTACTGAAGTCGCATATCCGGTGAAACTCGTACGTCTTATCAGGATATTAAGAATAATACTTTGTAGACTTACGTAGAATGCTCTTAACAAATAAGGAATGTTTATTTTATAAAAATAAGAAATTTAAAATGCCTCAGTTTTACTATCTTTACAAGAGCACACTGGCCGATTGGCCTTTATTTATTCAGAATGACGTTAAATGAACTTACGGCATACCATTAAGAATAATACTGAGTGAGTGCAATGTATTTATACATGATACCGCGTTTAGCGGGTGCTTAACATGATGTTTCCTTGCATCAGGCCCAGACTAAAGAATTTTTGGCTCTAAATTTTACTTTTTTTTATTTTTTAATGATGAAATCCGGTTTCGGCGGGTTTGTGCTTTATATGTCGTGTAGTTAACACTCAAGCAAAATTTACGTTTTTATTTGATACACCCTGTATATTATACCATTTTTAAATTCTACGTAGAAAAGTAATATCACTTGCTATAAGCTACTGTATACCTACCTGTAATAACGGTGTTATTTACACTTTTGTAAAAAAAGGCCTTGCTGCAAGCTGTCGGTTAAGGTGGCGTAGTTTGTACATGCATTTGTTTTAGACATTAATATTTTAAATACCATACATACATACTTGATACAACAGTGAAACTAAAATCGGTATAGTTATATGCAGGTGTCCACTACAATCCTGACCAGTTGCTTAACTTTAGCCCAAGGTAACTTGTTTCTTTTTTTTTAATAGCAGTCTTTAGTATGTCTTTGCTTATGCTATCTTAACCCTTACGCAAAGCCGTTTTCAATTGATACTAAACATTTATTACGGCCCATGCAGGATATTACAAATAATTATTTTTAAATAAATCTAATGAAATTTCTATTAATTTTCAAGTTAGCTTAAAAAATTAATATTTTTTTTTGAAAATAGAAAGAAATTTAATGTCATTCGTCTATGATTGGCAGAAACAATAGTGCCGATTTTTGGTAATTGTAGATAATTGTTTTACCGTAATAATTAAAAGTCAAATCTATCAAAAGATAATTTGTTTTATGTAATACATTTTCCCTGAATTCTTTTTATTAGGGGTTACCTAAAGGAACTTCTGTATAAAGAAGAGCCATCCACATTGGAAAATAGCAAGAATAGAATGAGAGAGGCATTTCCATCCATTTCGAAGAATTGTTGAAAAAACTACCACAAAATTTGCAGAAGAAGGTAGAAATTTGCTTAATTGACAAGAATGTATTTTTGAACATCTGCTGTAAATGTTGATAATTAAGGATGATTGCTATGTGTAAATACTTAATTAAGAATGTATTTTGTTGTGGTTTAATGTTCATTAGGTTTTATTATAAATAAAAGACAAACATTAAGTCTTTAATTTTGACAGTTTAAGAATAGAATTCATGCCATTTAAGTAATTAAATAAATATATACCTAATAAAATAAAAAAAAAGAAAAGAAATAAACAATCGCTGAGATGTATGAAGTAAAGAATTGTTGACAGTTTAATGTCACGGCCTGCCCTATTAAAGATAAGTGTTATTATTTCTGCTTATCAAGTTTCATTCTTTTTTCAAAAAATATGTCATTCGTTCTATATTTCATCATCTGATACTAACACATATTTACTAGTTCATGGCCTTATTCAATTACATAAAGTGTATATATTAAGTCGACATGAAAATTAATGGAGAATTCCTTGGATTTATTTAAAATCATTAATTATCTACAAAATCCTGCATGAGATATCATAAATATTTAGTATAAATTAAAAGGGTTTTGTGTTGATTTAACATAAGCAAAGATATAGGGTGCTATTAAAAAAATCAAATTAACCAAATGATCAGGATTATAGTGGATATCTGTGTATAATTATATTATTTTGTGCAAGGGTTCATTTTACATTTTAGAAAAATCGAGAGACGTTGGGTTAAAGTTAAGCAAATATTCAGCACTATAATGGGCACCTGTATAATTATATCGATTTTAGTTTCACTGTTGTATCAGGCTAAGTATGTAAGTATGGTATTTGATATATGAATATCTAAAACAAATGAATAGAGAAACAACGCCACCTTAATCGAAAGATTGCAGCAGAGCCATTTTTTTACAAAAGCGTAAATAACGTTGTTATTATAGATAGATATAGTAGCTTACATAAAGGGATGTTATTTTTCTACCTAAAATTTAAAAAATGGAATAATGTAATATATAATAGGTTGTTCCATTTATAATGACGGATTAAGTATGCGTTTTCCTACTTTTGGAACATCTTGTATAGTCAGAGATATTTTCAAGTTGTGCAGCATTAAATTATATAAAATTTTTATAAGCACAATTTTCTTCTAACAAGAAAAATAGAGCTGCAATCTAAAAACCAGTCTTCGATGGGGCACCTGTACACTGTACACAAGTTTATCTTACTGTTTTCAAGATATTAAAAAAAAACAATATTTTTTTAGTTTCGATTATGTGATATAACTTTCTTATTATTTAAAATTTTAAAATATTGTTCAGATATTTTTCATGCAGCTTTTCATCTGGGATTTGGATATGAAATCTACTTTCTAATGATTTCTCTAAATCTTAGTTTTGTCGTCTTATCGCTATATCTCCTTAAATAGAAACCATAGCAGGCTGTGCAATGATTAAATAAGAATTTCTGAGGGCTTTACGAAAAAGTATAATACTCCATGTTTATTCTAAATATTAAGCAAGATATTGCGTTTTTAAATTCCTAATAAACTTCTAGCGTGCCATGAATACGACAGACCTATAAAAAAAATTAACAGAGTGCTATAAACTTTAGAAAGTTAGTTGTGTATTAAAGGTAAAAGCTGTGGGACGTTTTTAATAAATATAATTTAATATCCTAAATAAAATACAGATAAACTAGGAATCAAACAAAACAAGTTAAATGTAATTAAAAACTTTAATTATTCAAGTTGTCTCCCGGCATTTGTAATACATTTCTGACATCTTTTTTTTCTATCGCATTTATGTTATTTATTATATAAAGCGG
Organism: Protaetia brevitarsis; assembly: GCA_004143645.1. NCBI lineage: Eukaryota > Metazoa > Arthropoda > Insecta > Coleoptera > Scarabaeidae > Protaetia > Protaetia brevitarsis. The sequence continues at coordinate 1,109,865 of RXPK01000125.1, forward strand.
TGTTAATTTATTAAAAGCGTTGGCTACATTTTCACGCAATTTTTCAGCATGTGTTTATAAATCCTATTTTTTTTAAAAACCCACAGAAAAATAGCCAATGCCGTTAAATCTGGAGATCTTACCTTCATAAAATCATCATTTGCCGGCACTTTATTTATGCCAAATTAGTAAATAATTACAATGTTTCTTGCTCAGTTACAGCGTTAATAACAAAAGAATTGGAAACAGTAATTTTGAAAATATCAGTATGTTTATAGAACAGCTAACAATATTTTTATATTTACTTATAAAATTGCAACGGAAATTTATCACAGAGTTTTTCAAAAGTTTCAATCTTGCTAGTGTTAAAAAGTGGTGATACTTTATTTTTTTTGCAATACATACTGCTCCCTCCCAATGCAATATTAATAATTTTCCGAATTTGTTTCGCATCAGATTTATAAGAATAATATCTAAGCTTAACGAATCGCGTAAGTCTTGTAATGTTATTTCTGAAAATATTATATAATGATCTTAAATTTTCTTCAATAATATTATTACCATTGAAATTTTTGCATTGTTTAAATCATTTAAAATTGTTTCGATAGCAAAACTATTGTCGCCAGTAGTAACACTAAACAACTACACTGAACCTACTTTTATTTATATTTACCTCTTAGGGTAATATTTTTTAAGGCAATAACGTCATAATAAGCATTCACTAAAATAAACGGCTGATTCAGACAAGTTAAACATATCTAATACAATTTCAAACATCAGATTGCAGATAACAAATATAGTACTTACAGGTTCACGCTTTTCTCTTAACAACGGAGAATTTCCGTGAATTTCTGCAACGATCTCCTTAAGTTCGTCCTTATAAACATTCGATCTAAACGCTTCTAATGAGTATTCCCGAAATTCCTCTTTAAGTAAACACTCGCGATTTATGAATCTGTACATGTAAATGCCCAAACATATTTCCGTTACTAGGATGAACAAGATACCGGATAATATTAAGAAAACGTGATCAACTACAGTTTGACGAAAGTTGGACTTTCCGGAAGAATCCACTTTCTGCATTTTGCAGGCCCTGTACTGAGTTGTACCCGTCAAATGGAAGAATAATTTCTATGAGGCCATTTATAGTAAAATCGCATACGCAAACTGACATTAAGATAAATGGGTCAGCGATAGGATTCAAATAAATTAGTTCATGGTTCATTGGTTAACTGATCTGTTTCGCTGAAACACAAAATTGCCGATTTCGGGGAAAACCTAATCAAATAATTTAATGGAAATATTTGTTTTCCACTGGATAACCGAAAATAAGCATGGGAGGTTATTCAAAGCCAATAACATTTTAAATTATGTTATTAAATATATATCCAAATTGGAGAAAAAAAATATTTATCTGCATTTGGGTTTCAGAGATATTATCTATCTATCTGTCTAACAACAAGAAAAATGTTTTCAAAAGTATATACTGGAACATCAAGAAGAAATGCTACCAAGGCGGTATTCATGCTGTATAATAGGATTTAGCATACCAGCAAAAGCCTGGAGAAAGGAATAACACTCGAAATGAACTCGACTTCCATCGGCATCAGCGTTCTTCCGAGTACCTACATAAATCCTCCCTTATCGCTATCGTATCTCAAATTTTATTCGTGATCACTCAGTACGCAAATAAGAGCTCACCTAATAAGAGCCACTAGGTGCGTCATTCACTTAGAAAGAAAGTCTCGATCACGTAACTTGCTGGTTTGCTTTTAATAGAATTTCTTCTTGTTGTAGGAATCGTTTGACTTTGTAGTCTCCGGAAATACCACTGTATTTAGTCTTCCACTTCTTTTATCCATTAAATTATACCAGCCATTCCAGCATCCTGGTACCCCACACTATTCTGTACAGGTTTTTGACTAGTTGATTAAAGTAATCCTCTAGGAACATTTTTGGCTTGTTAAAATTGCTGGTCTTTTTGGCAATTTATAGTTGATTCAAGTAATCTCTAGGTTCATTTTTGACTTTCTAAAATTGCCTTGTCTTTTTGCGTCCAGGGCCTTCATACATGACGTGCTAAATGTTTTCTGTCATCCTATTACTCCAGTTTTGATTCCAATTTTTGTAGATGTCCTCTCAGTCAACAATGGCCTTTCAGGAGATTTTCCGCACTGCAGACATAATTTCTACTGAGCTGCAGTAGTTATTTGGTCTTCTTTTTTGATAATCTCTTAACCATAAACAGTCGAAGCGTTGAAGGTTAGTCCACTAATTGATATTTAAACAGGAGCCGAAAGGGACCGGAATAGATGAGCGCTATTTACCCCAGATTGACGGGAAATAGAACTTAAACACTAAAATGCCAAAGAAACACAATAAATTCCCGTAAGACAAAGTACCAAAGTCAAACTTTGGAATAACAATAAAGTACAGGTAATAACTTCTTGAAATTATAATTAAAATATTTATTAATTTAATACAATTGATTGTAGTAGTTATAAATAACCATTTACACTGCCCTCTAGATTATGCACATTCTTGTAGATAAAAATTCCAATTACATATTTTCTATATTTTAAGACAGTTTTAAGTGTGGCTGTCCACATTACAAACTATCGGTCTCAGCTCGATAGTCAGCAATGTGGACAACCCAACGAACTATATAAAACACTGGTACACGCACTGGGTAGTTAAAAAACGGTCCGCTAGACAATTGGCCGCCATCCTTGAATGTGGCAAAATTTCAACGACAGGATTGCATTTATATGGAATTTTGCTTTTTACGTCTGTTATTTTCTGTTTTTAGTAAGAAACAGTTCACAATGTGTTCCTATACTTAATAATGTTCTGCGAATAGTATTTCCAAATCACAATTAATCCACCATTTTTTTATTTCGTAAGACGACCACAATAGGAAGATAAAGCCTGTTAAAACCATCAAATTTGTATAATTTTCGATCTTATATCTGCAAAAAGAATTGGATTTAAGTTTAATTATTTTAAATGCATTAATTTTATGTAAATATTTATTGAAATTGTTCATTTCATCATTTAGTGTATTACAAATTAATGTGAAAAATGAAAGTGTCAAACGAGGTATATGAACATACTCTGAGAAAAATGGGTTAAGTAAAGTGTTTACTTGATAAAAAATTATTTACAATAGATAAAGTTATACTTGGAACTATTCTCGTTAATTAATACCTGCAACTAAACTCAGTTTCCTGAATGCAAGTTGTTACTGTAAATAGTGCTTTTATTAACGGGTATTAAATACACAGCGTACCTGACAAATTTGTGGTAAGTAATGTATTACTTACGGCTACTGGTGCTGTATCTAACTACAGCACATGCTTAGTAGAAGTAACAACAATGCTGATCGCTATTAAACTCATGTTTAAATTAAATGCGAATTTAATCTTCGATTATTAATGCAATCCAAGCTACAGCACACTGAATAGTAATTAAAAATTATTTGCAAACAATTTTGAATTACGCATTGCTCGGTACGCAGTACTATAGTTGAGGTTGCATAAATAATCGAAGATGCGTGGAACTTTTTTTTTTGTACTTTATCAGTTATTCACACAGAGTACACAGTAAGCTATTTAATAAATATTCACTAAACTTTCTCGTTTCCTACACTACCTATAGTTGAACAACAAATTTAAGGTAAGTGCATTGTATATTTATAGCAAGCCATTACCTTCTATATATCAGGTACCTATTTAGTGAACGTGCATTAATGATACTCTTTCCTTATCACAGTGTGATAGCTGTTATAGAATAGTTCACTGGCAGCAATACACTTACTACTTGACAAGGACAAATCTTTGCTTACTGTAACTACATATATTCTTTGGCTTAACTACTTCAATTTAATTATCATAAGTAACTTCATAAGTTACCGGTATGAAGCACACCGTAAGTAACTTAGATTGCTTCTTGTTAGTATCAGCGTTTAGAATATCTTTTTTATTAGCGCTAAGTAATCTGTGCTTTTGTGCCCTATTCATCTGAACCTTTTTCTTACGATAATTGTGTTTTTATTTATGATTATTAAATTCTTTCTCAGTGTACCAGAACTGCTAGCTTCTAACGCAAAGCTTGCAGTTTGAATGGATTGCATGTTTCCTTCCTCAAGACATGCAATAAGGCATGTATACGATGATTCTAATTCAAAACCATAATATGTAAAAATATAACATTTACTCTTTTTGATAGTCTATACGTCAATTTGCCACATTCAATTATGGGGAAAACCAGATCATTTTTCAGTGGCTGTGTGCACCCGAAAGCGCGTTCCAGTGTTTTATATAGTTCGTTGGAGCAACCACACCGAATACTTGGCCAAGTATCTGGCGGCGACTACTCAAATTCTCTCATTCACTAAGAGATCTATTGATATGTTTTTGGCAATCACAAAGATAATTGAAAGCTTGTTGTAACGAACACGAATATTCCTCGAACAAGATTTTGTTTTGGTCTTCAAATAGAGTTTTCAATCGCTTTATCTTATGTACAAGAATGATTTTTACTTTCAAATCGAAGGCATTCCTATGGGCAGCCCTTTGTTCCGATAATAGTATGGTCATGAATTACATCTTAAAAAAAGTGAAAGATAGAGCAACTTATGAGTTTGGTCTCCTGCACCATGATATGATTTTTCTTACACCCTACTTGCAAATAAAATTCAAAGTACTTTAGATATTCTTAATGGTTTTGACCACTAAATACGTTACTTCTTTTAGATGCTTTGAAACAATGAATCATCGTTAAAATCATGTGTTTAAGTATGTACCACTTAATAATAAATGGGTAATCAATAATCGAAGTGTCGATACAGGATCCTGTATATTGCATGTTCATAAATGTGCGACTATAAAAGCACACTGATAAAAATTGTTTAAAATAATATAGAACACACAGTAATCTTTATACTGAAGCAACGGGAGAGGGTAAATTGGTAGAACAGACTTGTTAAGAAAATATGGTTGAGCTAACCAAATTTCAATTGATCTAACAACATGGTGAAGGTAGTTATTCTTATTTGTTATTTCCATTTATTATTTTAACAGTCAATGAATGTATATAATACCGACTGTATTGATTAATTAACAAAGTGAGTACTATTAAGAAATAAGGGCCATTAGTCAAACAAAATTGCTTTAATTCAATGCATTTGTGATTCTATCTAATCTACCTTCACTAAACAGGTTGTCTGATGTAAATATCATCATAACAGTTTTCTGCCTATATTGTAGCAGATGGTTTACATATAAGGTAGTGGAGGCATATATGGCCCGAGGGGTAATATGGCCCGTTGCACTAAATACTGATATATCGGTGCCACCGACAACTAGGCAAACTGTGTGTTCTTCAGGTGATTGTATGGGTTCCCTGTTTAGTAATAACACAAATACGGCGATGCGACGGCTCTAAAACGGTTTTTATATCGACGCAGTGCTTGCACGGTGTTGTTTGTAAAATTAAGTTGTAGTTGTTCTAATAATAGACCTTCAAAATACGCATTATCAGATTTGGGCTTTTTTTATGAAGGTAGGCCACATGTGGTGAATATACCTATATCATAGTTTAATTCATTAAAGATGGCAAAACCACATAATTTTGTTTTAAATTATTGTTGGTCTTTGGGTTAAATGGCCCATCGAAACAACAAGTTATATGGCCGGCCTTATAACCCGTTCAAGTGTCATGTATCACAATAAATGTTTTCTTTTTAGCTTGTAGCTTAAACAAGATGGTAAAGTATGTAGACATATTCGTAAGCGATGGAGACAAGAAAACCTGGAAGCTGCCCTAATGGCTATTCGTAATGGGGAATCTCAGAGAAACGCAGGTTCAAAATTTAATATACCTAGGCGCACTTTAAGAAGGTACATTCATTCGGGCTTGCACTTAAGCGTTAGGGCGTCCTAGCGTTTTAAGTCCTCCGCAGAGAAAAGACTTGTCAAGAGAATTATTAGATTTTGTGAAGTGGGGTTGCCACTTACACCCGGTTTAGTTCGTCACAAGCTTTAATATTGTGAAATAAATAAGATTCCCACATTTTAACAAAATTAAAAAATGTGCCGGAAAAGACTGGCTACAATCTTTTCTTCACAGACATCCGGAATTATCAAACGAAAGCCCAAGCAATGAATCCTGCTAGAGCTCAAAAATTGAATCGAATGACAGTATTTATTAAAGTACTACTTTCAAAATTAGAAGATATTTTGAATAACATGGGACTCAAAATAATCCACAAATATATTATAACATGGATGAAAAAGGCTGCAGGCTTACAATACACACAGCAAAGCGTTATGGCACGAAAAGGGTTCAAAACGTGTTCACATGGTTGCACCCGAACACGCAGAAAATGTTACTGTGGTTGGTTGCTGCAATGCAATAGGAAACGCGATTCCGCCTATGGTTTTTTTTAAGGGCAAGCGTCTAAAACCCGAGTTTCAAGATAATTTACCTCCTGGTTCATCAGTACAAATGGCCCCCAAAGGCAGCATGGCGACTAGTCTTTTTAATTAAATTCCATTGAACACTTTCTCGTCACAAAACAGCTGGCCAATTCTATTGGTTTTTGATGGTGCTTCCAGCCACTTAGATTATTCAATCGTTGATTTGCAGATGAAAAGGACATAACTCTGTTCTGTTTACCATCGAATACAACACATGAACTTCAGCACCTCGATAAAGCGGTATATGTTCCTTCGAAGCCCATTGGGATCAAGAATTATTGCGATACTGGGATACATATCCAGAAAGGCATCTAAATAAACCTAGATTAATATAATATTATCCGCGTTTTGCCAAAATGTATGACTCCCGAAAATATACAGAGCGGCTTTAGGGCGACAGGATTGTATCCTTTCGTTCCGTCGGTAATTCCAGATTGCGCGTTTGCACCATCCTTAGTAAGTGAGCTACCACTTCCTGCAAACATTTGGAAAATAAATCTCAAACTGAAGAAACATCAGACTCCGATGACAATATTGCTTTAGCCACTTTAAAACAAAATTGCAGAAAGCAAATGATGAACATGTCGCTAAAACATTAAATATGTCGTTCCAAGAGTTACTTCCCACGCCTCATAACAAGAATAGTAAAATTAAAAAAGTTCGCCGTTAAAGCAATAAATTACAAAGCTCAGAAAAGTAAAAAGACTTGTTAACAACGAAACAGCGTGTACCTCCACAATACCATGTACTTCTAAAGTGAAACCATCTGTCCCTGCTTCACAACCAGAGTCCTGGTACTGTCCTGCCTGTGGAGAAGATAAGCAAATTGACATGCGCATGTGTGTTATTTGCTCGAAGTATTACCATGAGGAATGTGTTGGAATTGCTGCCGATGATAGCAGTGATTTTGAGTGTTTTGACTGCATGTAATATACAAATTCTTTGGGCCATATTACCTACATAGTAGGGTAATATGGCTTTACGGAATTTAGTTTTTTGGTTTTATTTTATATTTATATTTTCCTAATTAATTTTGTGTTTGCTTACTACAATCTATAATTGTGTCTTTTTCTGTATAAAAATAATTATCTTCCAAATAGATGCAGTTTAGAATATATTCGATTTTATTGTTAGGTGGGCCATATATACCTCCACTACCTTATACATTATAGAAATTACTGTAAAGATGGCGCTTCTTTTAATTTACATTAATAATGATGCATATTCGACACAAAAAGTATAGCTGTTACGGTTATGAAATAATAACCTATTGTTTTTTAATTTGAAAATGTATAATACCTTAAACAGAAACATTTTACTCTGCATTTTATGAGTATGCGGTAATAAATGTATATTTTGCTATTAAAAAATAATATTATTAATATGAAAAAAATCTGTATTTGGCTCAACATAATTTTCTTCTTTAATACAACAAATACAGTTATCTTGAAAATACCGCTAACACTTATTCATTTAAAGCAACAGATTTCGTGTTGTTAGGCTATTGTTTACTGGAATTATCTACGTACGTTTCGAACGCTTTTAACTAAAAATCAAAATTTGAAAATTAAGCCGTGTTCTGTAACATACACTCATTCATTTAACACCTATCGTTTTTTAAGTATACTCAATAATCCTGTTTTTCTGTAATGTAGATTGGTGTTCAAGGAATACTGCATGATAATATTATTATATAGATTAAACAAAGTCATGAGTTGTGTTCTTGACATATAATAGTAACCCAAAAGATATGCTAGATCAACACATTTCGCGTCGACAAACATATTTTTCTCATTGTAAATACTATAGTAAATTAATCTCCTTTTAAGGAACTTAAAATCGGAATTTAGAATCGGAATCTAATTTGCGAATGCACTAATAACTCACAGAAACGAACACAAAGGTTTTTAGCTACAATATAGTGTGTAACAATATCCTTAGTTTAGATAGGCAATCAGTTTGTATTTACGTTGATAAGAGATAAGACTTGAACTGCAAAAGTAGCACTGTGTTATAACCCGCATGTCAAGTGTTTGTGATTTCGTAGCTTATTTACTGTCACCAAAAGACTGTTGAAGAGCAGTATAAATTAAATACAAGATTGGGTACTCAGAACCAATTTTCCACTGTACGCATTTACTAATAAATGTACTGTATAATATAACTATTATTGCAATAACCAAACAACCATTAAACCTTGTTAAAGAATTCAATAATAAATGTTCGTGTTAATGTAACAGTATAACTAAAAATGTCCGCGAGTGCAGCTGGCGTTAGTGACAACGTTAAAGAGTTTATCGTTGATATAATTTCAAAACATCAGTTAAATGCAACGTCTGAGGTAATTTACAATCGCGGAAGCACAGCAGGCGACGGCTATGTTTCGAGAACACACGCCGTAAGTATCAACCTAGAAGACGATAGTTCTTTGGAACTATTCGTTAAAGAAGGTTTGCATATTAAATCTGACCCTGACATAGTTAACTTTGGGGAATATTACGCTAACGAAATTTACTTCTACAATGAAATCCATCCGACCTATTTGAAATTTTTGAAGAAAAAGGGAATTGAAGGTCGCTTTATTCACGTGCCGACATGCTACGGAACCTCCTCTAAAAATCTAATTGCATTTGAGAACCTCAAGGAGAGGGGTTTTCGGCTTTTTGATAGCAAGAAGGTAATGAACGATAAACATATAGAACTCGTGTTGAAGGCAATAGCCAAATTACACGCAGTATCCTTTGCATTCAAAGACCAAAACAAGACGGAGCACGAATCGTTGATGGAGAAAGTCACTAACGTCATGAAATTTCAAGCGAGTGAACATTTTGATACGATAAGAAAGGATTGGGTAGATCAATTCATACGCAGCCTTGATCCAATAGAAGACAAGCACATTTTAGCAAAATTAGAAAACTTAGGTGACAGATTGAATAGCTTCTTTAAAGAATCTATTATGTTAAAGAATGAGTATGATATTTTAATCCACGGAGATATCTGGTGCAATAATATAATGTTTGCGTACGAGGTGAGATCTTACAACAGTGTCTGTATGGAGGTAAATGTAATTTTATTGTATTATTGTAGAATCGAAGTCAGGAAGATCCAATTGATGTAGTACTGATAGATTGGCAGATGATTCGTTGTGCCATGCCAATACAAGAACTTGCGTTTTTCTTCTATACGGTAGCTGGTAAAGATGCTCTAGATAAATTATATTACTTTCTTAAAGTGTATCACGAAGAATTGTCCATTAACATAAAAGTATTGGGGAGTGATTCCAATGCTATTTATTCCTATTCCACATTGGAAGAGCAATGGAAGGAACACGGAAAGTACGGATTTGTGATGGCGCTCCTAACGCTATTCTTAATGACCGTAGAAAGAGATGAGAACTTGTGTAATTTCGAAAAAGAGGATTTAGAGCATCCAGATTCCTGGGAAATTGTAACAGCTAAGAGAAGTAAGGAATACTTTGAAAGATTAAAAATATTAGCAGAACATCTCATCATAAACAATTTCTTATGAGTACAAAGGCAAACAAAACATAACAACCTTTAAAGGAGTCATAAGCACCGTTGATGTCTTTTGCTGTTTTGTTTAAGATAATTTTTAGGCGCCTAAATAGTTGCATACGTCAATATTTCTCGTGAAGTTATTCTGAGGAATTCAAAGATTTGTTCCTTAACATACTTTCATTATTCCGTTGATAACATTGGCAAAACTAAACTTGTAATACATTAAAATAATTAATAATGTTTTGTCTGTTGTATTTATTTATTTAAGTATAAGTACAAAAACAGGAATTGTTTCTTATTTTTATCCAGGACAACCTACCAATAAAATAAAAATAATAATGTAGTTACTCTGTTACTGCACAGCCCTATAAAAGCGTTTGTGTTTGATAATCATCTCGATATAAAATTTCATTTCACCTACTGTTAATCGGTCCTTAAATAAACATGTATTAAATATAAATAAAAATAAAATATTAGTTATTTTTTAATAGTGTAATTATATACAGATGTATATTTCTACGGTTTAAAATATGAATATTATAATATAATTGGATGATCATTTCTCTTACAAGATATCAGTAAGATTTGGGAAACAAAATTAAATGCATCATGTAGCATACGAAAGGAGCAGTAGAGTCAGAAATAACTATACTATAGGAGATGGATAAGTTTAATGCACAGAGTTTAATGGGTCAAACTGTTAACAAAATTCTAGTAGTTACAAGGGACGTTTGTAGATGGCGCTATAACTCTTGTTTGGTAACAAACTATAGGAAACTACTTTGTTTAGGTACATTTATAAATTTAGGTTGCTGGCACTGATACGTCAGCCTTCATTTTTGTTTTCGTTTTCATAAACACAATCACAAGGACGCTAGTTGTGTTTTGGTAATTTTTAATACATGTGGAGTTTCGATTTGCTGTGATCCCTTTTATAATCATTTTTGTGTTTTTTTCTTTACTGGCGTGGTACTTATACAGTGGCGGTGGTGGTTTATGTTTATATCTTGACAAACTTTTACTAAAGTGAAATTTATAGGATAGGTTAGTGACTACGTTTTTTTAAATAATACATTGACTTTAATTATACTCTAGTTTTTAGGTGTAGTTAGTTATTTAAGGCACTCTACAGTTAAATCAAAGATTATCTTGATATTACCTAGATATTTCTTGAGGATATAAAAGGTACGTTAGCTATATTGTCATGTTTGGAAATAATAATAAATACTACGATTTGTATAGGAATACGAAAGGATTTTCTGTTATAAATTTAAAACTTACATTGTAAATCGTAAATTTTTGTAAATATACATATATGGCGATTGTGATTATGATTCTCAGATTATTCGTTACGTCACAGCGATTAATCCGCGATTTGTTTTAATTTTCCAACGCACCGATTTGTTTAATACATATACTCTCATAATTTCAGCCATATTGCTGTTGGAAATGTAAATAAACCACTAGTAATCCGTCCATAGGACGATTATTGTGATTTACAATCGCTCGAATTGCGATTTGATTTTTCAAACGTGATTACTTGCAAATACAATTTAAATTCATACTTTTTCAACGATATAATTTATAATCACACGCCTAATCACAATCGCGATTTATATTAACAAAAATTCCTTATATATTATATAATATGTAATATATAATATATAGCTTGAATGCTGTAATTTTAAATATTTAATCAATAAATGTCATTTCTGCGCACAAGTTTTTTTTATGTACGTCTTTATATATTGTCAATTGAAATAAAAATTTAAAAATAAAAATTCTAATAAAAGAACATTTTAATATTCGTTTGGCGCACGCCATCTACAAACGTCCCTTGGTATTTTTAGCAAAAACTATTAATAAGTATATACATGGGACTTGCCTAGCTCCTGACTACCCTACTACTGACTCTGCTTATCTCTGGGTAGAGTAAAAAAAAAACAGCGAGTTTCGATCCACGGGGGATTCATAACATCAAAATGGCTATACGGTGCTGCTGCATTATGCGGGCATCTATGTTTCAATAGCACATCTAGAAATAGTTCGAAATTTTAAAACCGAATATAGTTAGTTGGGTTGCCTATTCACACGGACTAGATTTATTTCACTTTGTCTTCGACAGAGTATACATATCAATTTGTGTATTACAAAAGCTACTTATTTTATGTGTTCATTAGTAATAGTTACTTTACTATAGTCAACAACATTTATACTTTGCCAAACATGCATATCTTTATAGTTAAAGGTTTCAATTTCTTCTGACTCGCACATTTTCTAAGTATTCTCAGCGCTCCAGTAAAATAAATGCAGCTTAGACTATTTACTTATTACAGTATTATATTTATATATATAAAATTGCCGAACTTGTTTCTTCATTAATTATTCCAAGAGCGAACAAATTTCCGTGAATTACTATTACTGGCTGAAAGAATGACTGACAACATCTTTAAAGATATTTTAAGAAGATTTGGAAAAAAAAAACTAGACAATATCAGAAAATGGGAAAAGACCAATAGTAAAATTATGAAGACGTCCAACCATATATGGTTTCTGCTGAGTTGTAGAGGCAGGTACGTTTTTCCTAAGCATATAGCGAACAACTTTAATTTAACCCATTCAAATCTTAACATTAACAAAGAACTTACTAATTGATCGATGTCGTAAAATAGTGGGAATTCAATTATAGTAACGTAAAACACACGTTGTTCATAAAAACGTTTAGTCTTTATTACGCACATACATTAGTACATAACGTGGTACATGATCATAGCCGCACATGATATTCATTGTAGCCAACACATACATTTGTACGTAACTAGTAAGTTACTAAGGGCTATTGATGTTACAAACAATACCCCCTCTACATCAAGACCCTTAATCCTATACCTTCATAAATTTGTTGTGCTTGTTAATATCTAGACTTTTTGTCAGAATGTCCGCATTCATTTCATCAGTGGGTAAATAGCAAAGTTTAACGTTTTCATTATGAATAGCATCTCTGATGAAATGATGGCGTATATCTATGTGTTTAGACCGCCTATGATACATGGGATTGGTGGCAAGCTTTTGCGCGCCCATATGTCGTTATATAATGTAACACAATTTGACTTATTGGTCAATTCATATAACAAGTTTTTAAGATATATAGCTCTTAGCCGCTTCAGAAATGCCATATACTCGGCTTCCGTACTTGATAAAGCCACAGTTTTTTGTTTGCGACTTTCCATGAAATTGCACAGTCGATAATTTAAAACACAAAACCGGTATAAGACTTTCGATCTTGCTTGTCACCACCCAGTCCGCATCTGCAAATCCTCCAGATCTATATCTGACTTTTTAAATACTAAACCATATTCTTTTGTACCTTGCAAATACTTTAATACCCTCTTGACACAAATCCAATGAGACTCAGTTTAGTTATTATTGAATTGACTTAAGAACTTACTGAATGAGCAATGTCTGGCCGCGTCATGACTGCCAAATACATTAAACAGCCTATTACTTGTTGATACGGTATGTCTCTATTGCAGACTTCAGTTCTAAATTAAAATCTATATTTTTAGGCAGAGGTGTAGCTACAGACTTACAGGCTGCCATATTAATCTTTTCATATTTGGTTTACATAATCTGTCTGGTCCAGCGTTATAATCCCGCTTTCCCTACTCCTATTTATTCTCATACCTAAAATTTGTTACATTCTCCTAAATCTTTAATCTAAATTTAGCGCTTAATTTTGATTTTAAAATTTCAGTTTCTATGGATCGTTTGAAAAAACAAAGAAATCGTCTACATATAACGCTATAACTGTCAAAATGTTTTTCTTTAGCCTTAATGTATACGCCGTGTTCTAATTTAGATTTTTTATAACCTATTTCATTAAGAAGTTGATTCACATTTTCGTACCAAACACGGACGATTCTTTAAACCATAATGGCTTTTTTAACATGCAAACTTTGTTTTCATTGTTAGAAATCTGAAAACCTCTGGTTGTTTCATGTATAACAATTCATGCAACTTGCCATTTAAAAAGCAGTCATCACGTCATAATGAGTGATTGTTAAATCTAATTTAACAGCTAATGCAACTAACAGTCTTAGTGTTACTTGTCTAACTACTGGTGAAAAAGTCTCCTGATAGTCTATTCCATCTTCTGAGTAAAGCCTCTTGCGACGAGCCTTGCTCGATAACGCTGACTACCATCACTATTTTTCTTCTTTTTGTACACCCACTTCAGTCAACAATGTTTGCACCATGTGGGCTTCAGTTATTCCCACGCCTCGTTATCAATAAAAGATTGATATTCTTCTAGCATTGCCTGTCGCCAATGTCTTTTTCGCGTCCTGATAGGGCCTCTTCTACCGTAACTGGCTCGTTGTCAATTGCCATTTCATCTAGACGACACATGTAAGTTACATAATCCTCATAGTGTTTTGGTTTCGGTACTCGTTTTGACCTTTGGGATTCTCTTCCACCACCTCTTCATCACAAAGATCCTCGGAGTTTTTTGTTAAATCACATTCTGCTTCTTGGTTGACTTCTACAGTATCTCTTGCCCCATTATCTTCAGTTGGAAGGTCTTCTTTTTCTTCCATAGGAGGCAGTGTATGAAACGCAATAAAACTATTAGTAATTGATTTTCATCTTTCGTTACTGATTGAAGAACTGATCTTCAGAAAAACGACATCTCGGCTGATTACTATTTGTTTTTTTATTGGGTCATACAATCGATAAGCTTTCGAATTTTCGCAGTATCCTACCATTATACAACGGGTTGACTTCGCATCAAGCTTTCTTCTCTTTTGTTTTGGTGTATGTACCATTGCAATACAACCAAATTGTCGTAGATGCTTCATGTATGGTTTCTTCTGCGACCCACGCTTCTTCTGCCGTTTTGTAGTCCATCAACATTCGACTTGGGGTCCTATTGATAAGGTAAACTGAAGTTGTTACTGCTTCAGCCCAGAAACACTTCTGCAGGCTAGCTCCTAGCAATAAACATCTAGCCTTCTCCAGAATGGTTCTGTTCATTCTTTCTGCCTTGCCGTTTTGTTCTGGCGTGTATGGTGCAGTCGTTTGATGCTGAATTCCAAATTTATGCAAGTACTTCAGCAAAATTTCATTGCAGTATTCTTTGCCATTATCAGTCCGCAATACCTGAATTCTTTTCCCACTTTGGTTTTCAGCAAATTCTTAAATTTTAAGAATTTCTCAGCAACTTCCGACTTTTCTTTTATGATATACACAAACACCTTTCTTGTATAATCATCCATAAAAGTTAGAAAGTATCGGGAACCACCTAGTGATCTCTCCTCCATGGGTCCACATACATCCGAATGTACCAGTTCCAGGGCAGTACTTGTAGTGGATTCAGAATCTTCAAATGGAAGTCGAGATTGCTTACCTTCCAAACATGTAATGCATGGTGTTTACTTTCTCGAGTAAACTAATTCCCAAGACAGCTCCATTTTTCATTTTTTCTAGAGCGTTTTCTCCTGCATGTCCAGTTCTTTTATGCCAGAGATCATAAGCTTTTACAGCAAATGCTATGTCAGCAACTTGGATTGGTCTATCCAGTTTATACATATTATCAACCATTGTTGCAGTAGCAATCAAATGGTTTTGCTTATTAAAAATTTGACATTTGACAGAATCAAATTTGACAGTATTCCCTTGATGTACCATTTGACTAACCGAAAGTAAATTAGCACATATGTTTGGAATATACAAAACATCACGTATATTGACATCATTTGTGATATTATTTGCACGCACCTTTAAATGAATATCACCTTTTGCCTCTATCTGCAGTTTTGAATTATCGGCACCATAACTTGATCATTGTTTCAGGGTCGAAACGTTCACCAACCAGTCCTTCCGCATCGTCATATGCTTAGACGCACCAGAGTCTATGTACCAGTCATCTTTGTCCATTGCCTTGGCTGTAAAGGATGTAAATAAATTATTTTCTACCTTGGTTTTATTTGCAGTTGGACAATTCTTGGCAATATGCCCAAATTTATTACATCCGTAGCATCTAATTCCTGTCTTCTTAGATTTCGGTCCTTGTTTCTTGCGATTTGCACTTCCAAACAAAGCAACAGCATCATTTGCACTAGCTTCTTCTTTCACATCTTGTAATAATTTAGTTTTATTGAATCAGCAGTTATTTTTACACCGGAGCTCTCAATACCCATTATCATTGTTTATACTGGGTCTGATAAACCTGCTAATAGCAATGTTCCTACCCATTCATGTGACAGTCATTCCAATTGCATTCAATTTTGAGCTGTCATGTTATTGAGTTCACATACTCTTCACAGAGGCACTCGATTCTAACCTAGTCGTTATTAGTTTACGGAGCAGACTACCTTTCTCGTGAGACCTGAGTCATCAAAGCAGCATTCAGCTTATCCCATACCTCTTTCGCTGTTTTCGCCTCTCATCGTGAGCATAATTTACTGGTTCTATTAGTAAAATTATTTTTGATTTGGCTTTCGCTACCTTTTTCACGTCAGTTTCAGCACCCGTAACACAGCTCCACAAATCCTCCAATTCCAAATAGTTTTCTACAGCAAACTTCCATAATCGTAGTTTTCTCGTCCTTTTAGTTTCTCGATCCGCCAAGATTACTTTACTATTCCCATGTTGCGTCACCGAAAGATTTACTATGCACAACAAATTAGCAATCCTTCGAAAAACGACTATCGCACTTTTTTACGTTTACTTAATGAATTCAATTACGGACTATTTCGTGACTGGGCCCATAACCTGTCGTAAAATAGTGGGAATTCAATTATAGTAACGTAAAACACACGTTGTTCATAAAAACGTTTAGTCTTTATTACGCACATACATTAGTACATAACGTGGTATATGATCATAGCCGCACATGATATTCATTGTAGCCAACACATACATTTGTACGTAACTAGTAAGTTACTAAGGGCTATTGATGTTACAATACAATAATCGACAATATTAAAGTAGAAGTCCTGAAATTAGAAATTATTACTATGCTTGATAAAAAATTGTTGAATTGTGATTGTTACTTAAAACTATTAAATCTCTTGACCGCTTTTTTAATTAATAGTCTTCCTGTATTAGAATGGATGAGTATAAAAACTAAAATTATAAAAAGTATAAAGTTAAATGGATCACAGTAGTCCATGTCTACACTGCAAAAATCAAAATAAAATTCCTGCTAGAAGTGCAAAGAAATCTAATGTCCCAGTTCGGTGGGACAGCCTGTATAATGTGTAACAATATCCTTTATTTAGATAGGCAATTAGTTTGAATTTGGGTAGATAAGACATGAATTGCAAAAGTAGTGCTATGTTATAATCCGCATATCAAGTGTTTGCTAGTTCGTAGATTAGTTATTGTCACCAAAAGATTGTTGAAGAGCAGTACAAATTAAATTCGAGATTGGTACTCAAAATCAACTTTCTGCTGTACGGATTTGGCAATAAATATATGGTGTAATATCACTATTATCGCAATAATCAAACAACCATTACTCCTTGTTTAACCACTCAGTAGTAATATCTGATTTGCTTCATATTAGTGTAACAGTGCAACGAAAAATGTCCGGGACTTCAACTGACGTTAGTGACGACGTTAAAGAGTTTATCGTTGATATAATTTCAAAACATCAGTTGAATGCAACGTCTGAGGTAACTTACAACTTCGGAAGCACAGCAGGTGATGGCTACCTTTCAAAAGTACACGCCGTAAGTATCAATATAGAAAACGATAGTCCTTTGGAATTATTCGTCAAAGAAGGTTTACACATTCAATCTGATCCTGACATAAGTAAGTTTGGAGAACACTACGCTAACGAAATTTATTTCTACGATGAGATTTATCCAACCTATTTGAAATTTTTGAAGGAAAAGGGAATTAAAGATCGCTTCATTCACGTGCCGAAATGTTACGGAACCTCCTCTAAAAATCTGATTGCATTTGAGAACCTCAAGCAGAGGGGTTTTCAGCTTTTTGACAGCAAAAAGGTAATGAGCGATAAACATATAGAACTTGTGTTGAAGGCAATAGCCAAATTACACGCAGTGTCCTTTGCATTCAAAGACCAATACAAGACAGAGCACGAATTGTTAATGGAGAAAGTCACTAACGTCATGAAATCTCAAGCGACTGAACATTTTGATGCGATAAGAAAGAATTGGGTAGATCAATTCATATGCAGCCTTGATCCAATAGAAGACAGGCACGTTTTAGCAAAATTAGAAAACTTGGGCGACAGATTGAATAGCTTCTTTAAAGAATCTATTATGTTAAAGAATGAGTATGATATATTAATCCACGGAGATATTTGGTGCAATAATATAATGTTTGCGTACGGGGTAGATCTTACGACGTGTCTGTATGGAGTAATGTAATTTTATTGTATTATTGTAGAATCGAAAGTCAGGAAGATCCAATTGATGTAGTACTGGTAGATTGGCAGATGATTCGTTGTGCCACGCCAATACAAGAACTTGCGTTTTTCTTCTATACGGTAGCTGGTAAAGATACTCTAGATAAATTACATTACTTTCTTAAAGTGTATCACGAAGAATTGTCCATTAATATAAAAGTATTGGGGAGTGATCCCAATGCTATTTATTCCTATTCCGCATTAGAAGAGCAATGGAAGGAGCATGGAAAATACGGATTTGTGATGGCGTTCCTAACGTTATTTTTAATGACCGTGGAAAGAAACGAGAACCTGTTTAATTTCGAAGAAGCCGATATAGAACACCCGGAATCCTGGAAAATTGTAACAGCTAAGAAAAGTAAGGAGTACTTTAAAAGATTCAAAATATTAGCAGAACATCTCATCCTAAACGACTTTTTATGAATACAATGGCAAGCAGAACAGTAACCTTTAAAATACCATTAGTACCTTTTGATGTTTTGTTCAATATAATTTTTATTCTTCTAAATAGTTGCTTACGCCAATATTGCGCCTGAAGCTATTCTGAGAAATTTGGAGGTTTATTCTTTAACATGCTTTCATTGCTCCATTGATAACATTGAAAAAACAACTTGTATGCGTTAAAATAAATATGAATATTTTGTCTGTTGTATTATTTCTTATTTTATCCAGAATAACCAATGAATTTGCATTTTGCAAGAATTAATACTAGTACAAATTTATTTTAGTAGCAACATGAGCATAGTTAATATTACAAAAATTGCCAATGTAGTAGACTTGTTAGTGTACGGCCCTATAGAAATATTTGTGTTTGATGATCATGCATACATGACATTTCATTTACTATGAGTTAAACGTGTATTAAATATAAATAGAAAATAATTGAATCAGTTATTATTTTCATCAGTTGTTAATAGCGTAATTAACATATTGTTTCGATAGGCGCCCCTAGATGGCGCTAGCATCGCGAAGAGAGGCCTACGTACCAGGTTCCAAAGAGAAACGGCAGAGGGCAGTACCGGGTCGAAGAGTCGCAAATATTCTTCTGAATCTGGAAGCCTGCCCTAGAACTAATTGGAAACATCTCGTAATCCCGGCGCCAGATATAAATAACGCGTGGGGATTGGTCGGGAAGTCAGTCAGTGGATACGAGTGGAATTGTGTAGATAAGCTAAAAGCGAAGATACTAGTGAAAATAAATGCGAGTGAATTAGTTAGTGTGATATAAATATTGGTGCAAATAAATCGTTTACATAAATTAAGACATTAGTAATTAAGTGATTTAATTCATTAGTGATTTTTAATAGTAAGTAGTGAGTGATTTAGTTTTAGTGTTTATTTTTCAACTTATTTAATAGATTTTAAGTAGTTTGTAAGTGCGTTAATAAATTAAGTTAATTTAAATATATCGCCTGTGTATTTTTATAACCTCCGACAACGTTTTAAGGGTAGAAAAACGTTACAATATTTCTCGGGGTGAAAATATAGATATTTGAAACGGGATAATCATTTCTCTTACAACCATAACAGCCACAATATACTAGAGATATTTTTAAAAATATATTTGACAAATATTTTTCGTTTCGTTTCGAGATTTTTGAATATATTTTTTTTTATATTTTATCTAAATATATATAAAATAAACAATTGAAATATTTACTCCATATTTTAAATCAATGTAAGTTTAATATTTTTTAAAACACTTGTAAAGTATTATTTACATGAAAATTGAGTTTTTTTTTTTGTTAAATAATTTAACTTAAATTTAATTAATTTTCCAGAAAGAATTAAAATTATTTGCAGATAGTTACCTATATGTCCTGGTTGTTTAGAATGTATAACATCGATAACAAAAAGCTGTATGAAACTTTCCTGGAAAATAAAAAGAACGATATAGCTGGAGGTGTCTAAAAGGAAAGAACTTGTTTCTTCACACTCTCCATACAAGTTTATACTCAATAACGCCTCAAAAATATAATACAGTAAATAAAATAAATAATTAAAAACAAAAAATAAAAATGGTGACTCTTATCACACCCAGGAAAGGGACCTAAGTTTAGATTCTAGATTAGAATTTTACTTTTCACAATATATGAGAACAAATTGATATAAACTTTAAGCGATGGAGAATAATAATCTGGTTAATGGTATTTCAGTTTATTTAGATAACAAATTGAGTAATGGTTGTAAGTAAAATCACACATTGCACGCACTTGCATTAGTTCACACAACCGCATTAACAAAAATATTCTGGATATGGGAACTAACGTGGCGGCTGTGAGACCGACTTCATTCCTAGATATCCGAATTACATTAAGGTTCATATCGCTTCATTTATGAATAGAACATAAACAACATTAATATTAATGGATCTGTCCTCTTTAACGCCAACTGCAGCAATTTTTCATAACCGATCAAGAGGTCAAGACCGTTTCGTAATATTTCTGTACTAAGCACTTGTATTTTTCATATTTAAATCAATTACTGCTTCCATTCCAGGAATTTATTTAATTCTTGAATGGATATGTGAGATTTAAAATTAAATTACATACAATTATTGCACAAAACTAATTATGAAATACAAGAACGTCAATCGTAAAATAGGAAAAGAATAAAGTGGGTGATATGTGTTCATAAGTTTATTAGGACATTATACTATAAAAAATATATCATTAATTGAAAATAAAATCAAGAGGTAAACTTATGATAAACAACAGTTTAAATAGCTCCTGGAACAGCTTAAACAGTTTCTGGAACAGCTTAAATAGTTCCCGGAACAGCTTAAATAGCTCCGGAACCGTTGAAGCTGTTCCTGGAACTGTTGAGCTGTTCTAGTTTTTATAATTTGATAAACGCGTAAAGCCAGAAAGTCAAGTCACTTTGAGTTTAACGCTTTAAAAGTGTGGAAGTTTACAATAAAAAGCAGAAATTGCAGAAGTGTATAAAAGACCGCCAATTTGGAATCCCAAACTGCAGAGCCATAAAGATAGAAATACTATAACTAATGTGGGACGAAATTGCAACTGAATTATCAATTGTATAGATTGTAAGTATATTAAATGGAATGCTACAGGGTGATTTAAAATAAGTTAAAACAAATGCCATTATAGCTATACCTTTATATTTTAGTTATGAATTAATTAAATTATATTCCACTGCCATGGAACTTCTCCAAGAAGACTACTGAGTAGGCTGCTAATGTGTCTCGAATATTTTTCGCTTTCCTTGTATATGAATTATTAAATTTTCCTGAAGTTTTTTGGTTAGGTGACGTTGTTTCTTACAGAGCATGTGAAACCGTTTTATGTATTAGGACTATGTTGTAAAGTATACACATAGCCTTGGTTATTGTAATTTTCTACGCTTGTTTCCAAACTTTTGTTGAACTCTTCACTTCCAAGCTAATATTCCAAAAGAGCATTCAACCATTCTTCCGGTTCTAGAAAGTCTGTGATTAAGTTTTCTTCTGCTTTGAGTGTCAAGTTGATTTCTTGGATATGGTCTTAGCAAATGAGCCAATAGTGGATAGGCTTCGTCGCCCACAAAAACAAATGACATTTTAGTGTTTGTTCCTTGGTAGTTCACCATCAGCTGGTATATTAAGTTCATTATTTCTAAAAGTGTAAAGAATGCTGGTCCCTAAATACTTCTCCATCGCTTTCTCGCTCATATGCGTCAATATCAATAACAATAAATTTGTAACCGGCATCCAAGTTAATGGAGAAAAAGTTCTTGTAATTGCAATATAAAGATCCGTTTTTAATGGACACTTAGTTCGAATATGCTTTCCAAACAATTCGAAAAATTCCATTTTTGTCCGTAATTCATACCCACGCGCCGCACAATACCTTTTGTTGGATAGGGCGTGTAAGTTTTATTTAATTCTTCTCAAATTACCCGACAAGTTTCTATTACTATTCAGCCACACTAGTTTTTCTCATTTGAAAGCTGAAAGCTAACGCTAGAAAAGAACTACCATTTGCGAGGAATCTGAAACAATATACCTATTAACATTTTCAAAACTGCTACATCTGAGGCAATAATATAAAGTTTTCGTTATTTCAGCTGCAACAGCGAAAAAAAAGTGGAAGGGACTTCGAGATTATTATTGCACAGATGTGCTAAAGATTTTAAAAAAAATTCGTTTTTTTTGCGGATGATCCTTTAGATTTTGAAATAATGTATGATATTCACTATATTTTAATCGTTTCCTGTTGATATCGTGAACCCACGCTTTTTCACATTCATTTAACTTTAGATATTTTCCGTGAATAACAATTTGCGAGTACGTTTCGATAATGGCGCCATGTCGGTTACTGAATCGTAACAGTTTTCAGTAGAAATAGCTTAAAACGCAAATATCTCTCAGGCCATTGAAGCTTAAAACGCAGGCGACACCAAATAAGCTTTTCAGTCTATAAAAGTAAAACCCGCCAATGGGTTTTCTGTGCGACCGTACACTTACGGCTCGTCTAGATGGTACTGAATACCTCGGTGCTTTGGAAGGAGTTATTGATAACGCTATAAAATACAGCAAACTTGAGACATCATACGGAAGAAATATATCAAGTTGAACAAAATTACTAATTAATTCATTTATATGGACGCATCTGATCTCACAATTAAACAATAAGCGATTAATATTTCCTTCTTGACCACAATCACATAAAGAAAGGGGAGAGACCAGAGAGTGTCCAAATCTGATTCCACAAATAATCGTAATGAAAGATCTGGAAAAAAAAGAAATTCACGAAACCATGGAGTCCTAGGGATCTCTAGGGAATATTAACAAAAAAAATTACCTCGAGTATGAGAACATTGCGTCCACTCATTCCGGTAAGAATAATAAAGAAGAAGAATAAAAATTGAGAGCAGATCCAAACGCAGCATGTGTATTTTATGCTCCGGTTTTAATATCCCTAATTTAACAAGTTAGTCAGCCCGTTCATTGTAAATAATACCTGAATGACTGGGTAATGTGCTAAAAACTGCAAATCTTCTCTGTATCGTTCCAATTTTAGTATATGTACTGGCAAAGCATGTACAACAGTAAGATTAGGTATCAGGTATCACACTTGTGTATGTGTATATTGGAAGGGTGATATTACACTGCGACCTAAAAGATCTATTATGTCCCTTGTTCTTGCTGTTTGACAGCTGGCCTTCTAATCCTATTCCTTTCAGAAAGTGTAGGATATCAGAAGGCCCTAGGTTAGGTAAGTCTCCCTCTTCGAATTCACGTGCTCCCAGGTGCAACGCCCTTGAGTTGCACAGTGCTACGCAATTTGAGAGGACATGGATGAGTGATTCATCCTGTTCCCCAATCTGCCCCAGTCGTTTGGCTCCTCCCTTTGTTCCTTTGGGAGGTACTCTCACTTTGGAAGTGGAAAGCTTCTTATGGAGGTCCTGCTCCAATTCCTGTTTATTAACGGTGTCGTCCCGCTAATAAACGCCTTCTCCATGGTTATCCCCGAGTAGCTAGGGAAGAAAAGGTCCACTCACACAGAAGCCCGCATGCAGAGGTAAGGGTAAATACAATGGGTTGCGCCAGGTGCCCCAAGATTGGACTAGTAGACTGGTCTTCTATCCAGCCACGCATCCAGCCTAGTCCGCCACTTTAGGATTTAGGTTTTTATTGAGGTTGAACAGTTGGGCTTTCGGTAGCCGAAAGCAACAACTGGCATCGTTGAAGAACCCTATGCAAGCCCTTAGCCACGACACGACAGCTCGGGCGAGGGAGGGTATCACACTTACCTGGGGGTCGAATCCGTGGCCACGCACTCACAAACTCGAGGTGGGTACTACCGTGGTTTTGTTTGGGTTATTGCCCAGGTTTTCTTTATTTGACACAACTATAAATAGCGTTAATCAGCTGTTGGAGAGCTAAGGTGGTTTCCTTGTCTCCCTATCCTCTTAATAGTATTACGGACGATGTATAGACACCTCGGCTCCAAGCGCTTTAATAGTAGCCGGCAGGTCGTCCGCCAGTAGTGATCATAGCAATGGACACCCAGACACTCTCTGTCCGGCCTAAGTTCCATAAGAAAGCTCTTTGGTGTATTTCAAGCACTAGTTGTGCCAAATCCAAGCTTGGGAATGTCCACTATAAGATTCATTCATTGGGGTAAACTACCTTAAGATACCCTTCGCCTTCTCTGTAAACGAGACCACTGTCTTTGTAACCTTCCACAAATACGGGCGTGATTGGAATCTATAGTTGTTAAAGCCGGATAAATGGTAAACAGCGCACAGAATCCATGACAACGAATAAAAGCAAAATATTTGATCAATGTTATGAAATGATGACAATTCTGGGAACTACTTTTCTGGTAAATTCGTCCAAGGTATTATTTTCTAAATCTCATTAATCCATCATGCATATTATATTGTAAATCATTCTAATTATAGATATGACTCGCAAACAGTGAAAGTGAATCAAACATAGTTATCGTTATCAGGCGGATGAAAATATAATCACCCATGTTTTGATTTAATACAAACATGGAAATTTTTTCACAAATGTGTATTTCTTATTATAGACATGATATGCTTTTTGGTTGGTGTCTACAAAAATAAATGAAAATACAATTTCAAAATTACCTATCAGAAACAATTGTTTCATTAGTCGAATGATTTTATCAGCTAATGCAGAAAATAGTTAGGTTAGCATCTATTATCTTGCAAGGAAAGTGGATTTAACGTGCTCCAAAAATACACTTAAAGATGTTTATAATTTACTAATAATTATCAGAAGATGCTTATTGTATAAAACGTAGTTCACAAGAATTCATTAAGCAAGAAATGTTGCGCCAAATTTCTTAATCTATTAATATATTCTTCTTGATGTCCATGAACAGGAACTGAAGACGAGTCCTTAAGTGCATCCATTATGTCTTTTCCTTCAAAGTTAGGCGCATCTTCCTTTTCACCAAGCATCATCCTCAACATGAAGAACGCCATTATGAAGCCAGCCTTGGCATATTTCTGCCATTCCTTCTTAAATACCGGCAGAGGGTAAAGTACCTCAGGATCGCTCCCCATTTTTCTGATTTGCTTGGATAGTTCTTCGTGGTAAATTTCTTGAAAGTCTTCCACCCTTCTGAGGGTCTGCTTAGAACTAGCTGCCGAGGTATAGAAAAAGTACGACAAATCTAACACTGGCGTGTCAAGTCTGATTGCTTGCCAATTAGTCACACATAGTCAGTGGATTTTATTACCTGTAGAGCATATAAAATGTGTGCATATTTTAAGAATTTAATCGAGAAAATACTTTACCTCATATTTGAACATCATGTTGTTGCACCAGCAATCACCTTGCGTAATTATTGAATTATATACTTCTTTAGGCTTAAAAATTACTTCTTGGTACTGCATTAATTTATCCTTGAGGTATTGAGATTGGTCTAAGATGAATTTATCTTTCACGGGATTCAAATTCTTTATGAAATCATTAATGGCTAATTCCCCAAGTCCTTTCTCATTAAAATCGTCAAGCATGTTTCCGAAAAAATCTATTGTGTCCGCCGTAAGGTTCTCAAATTCTTCTCTTCTTTGATCTTTATACGCAAAAGAAATGGCATGAAATTTCGCATATGTCCTAAACACTAATTCGATATGTTGCTCGTTACTCACAAGTTTCTTGTCGCACAATTCGTATCCTGCCTTCTTTAAGTTCTTCAAAACCAATATCTTCTTCGGTACGCTTCCGTAGCACTTAGGTACGTTCCGGAAACCATCTTCTACGCCTTTCCCTTTCAAGAATTCCATAAACGTGGGAATAATAACTTCGTAAAAATGTATTTCGTTGCCGTATACGTCGTTAGCACCACCACTTAGCGGAATTTTCGCATCTATGGCACATTTCAGAAAACAAATATATCGCCTCCTTGTCACTGTCTTTAATATCAACAGCATACGTTCTAGACATGAATCCATCTCCTATTTCGGAACCTGGACCATATATGATTTCAGACATCGGCTTCAAGTTGTATTTTTCGATTATCTTATTTATTAAATCCTTAACATCATCGGAAACCTCAGACATTTTTAATTAGAGGCTAAAATTACTGTGTTCCAAACAAAATGAAGGTTGCTATAAAAAGAGATTAATATTTGATAAGTGTGCACATATCTATAAAAGTATTCATTTATCTGCTATTATCTCTGAATTGAATTAAGTTGTCTACTAAATTTTAGTGCAGCAAAAAATACTGAGTGATCTGACAACAAACATAATGTGTCTCTAACTATGTTCACTACTTGAATTAACCGTTAACCGTCCTTCAATTTACCATATATGCGTATGTAAAATCCATCAATTGGTTCTTTGAGATCCATAAATAATTAAAAAAAAATATATTATATTTTAGTGTATACGTCTATTTATAGAAAAGAGAGTATAATTGTATATTAATGAGTCCTTTTTTGTTTGTGGGGGGCCAATCTGTTCAAAGTCGTTTAAATACCAGGTGTAAAGTTGCGAGCTATCGATTGCATTCTGGGCGACTGGAAATTGGCTTCAACTGTAGGCGTAGCTATGCACGAAGCCGCAGCACAGATTTTATTAACGTTCGGAGAATTATCATAGTTCAGCCGAATTAAATTGAGTCTGATATTCTTTTCCTCGCTTTATTTGTGAAGTTTGTAAAAGTAATATTAAATCCAACATTACATTTGTATTAGAGAAAAGGGAAATAATAAGACAATACCTATCCGATAACTAGAATCTATTCATGCTTCTTAATAATAATAATAATTTCTGTTCTGTTTATATACAAAAGTGTAAAACAAGTCAATAAAGGTAAGTATATATAAAACTTTCTTATATAAATATATGTAATATGAAACATTTACATCATATTAAAACATTACTATATCAAATCATTTTAATTGCAAAGAAATCCTCAACTTTGTACAAAGTGATAATTGACAAGTGAGCCTTCAATTTGTTTTTAAATTGCCTAAACGGTAAGTTTTTTATGTGAGTGGATATGTAGTTATAGATCTTTATACATTGGTATAGTGCTGTTCTTTGAAGTTTTGTTAAATGTGTCGCCGGTGATGTAAGAAAATTATTTACTATGCCTCTGGTGTTATAATCATGGGTAAGTTCATATTAGGTCATTGTAGTTATTTCTTGTAAAGAGAGCACATTCAAGAGTGTAAATTGATGGTAATGTAAGAATTTCAAATGACTGAAAAGTCTCTTTACAGGAATCTCGACGACCCATGCCAAAAATTGGTCTCACGCAACCCTTCTACAGGATGAACAATCTCTCCGCTTCGACAGAGTTCCCCCAGAAAATGACGTTGTATTGCAACCGAGAATAAACGTTTACGTAATATACTACAAGAGCAGCTTCGTTGTTGACGCACCTGCATATAATCCTCAAACTGTAACACGCACTACACAGCTTCTCTGAAATGCACTCAACGTGCGGCTTCCAGGAAAGCTAGGAATCGAATTTGCAGCCCAGGAAAATCGTGCTATTGGAACAGGTAAGTGTATTATCATTAAATTTAAGACTAGGTTTCTCAGCGTTGTTAGAAAATTCTATTAATATAGTTTTGTTAATATTGACTTTTAAGTTGTGACAGACAAGCGGCGAACTGGGGCCACGTCTAGATTAGCACCGATGCCAGATGTTTGTAGGTCTCCGCCCGAAGCTAGCGGAAGAGGGAGTGGTGGCAGTATACGCAAAAATGACATTGAAGTGGGACCAGCCGTATCTTGACCTGCTGCTCTCTGTTTGATCGAATCACACGTCATCGGTATACGTCAGTGCTCGGCACTGTGGAGGAAGGGTCTCCCACTGGCATACGGACATAGACAATTCCCCGGAATAAAAATTGGATTTAAGAATATTTAATATTTATTAATTACAGTAATAGTCGTCCGAGGGCGGTTTCCAAAGGTTCTGGTGGAGCGTATGCAAACCGCTCTAAACACGGTTGGCAAATGGTGTAAACAAGAGCGACTATCAGTCAATGCTCAAAAAATACAGGCGGTCACATTTACAAAAAAAAGCTAGAAGGCCTTCAGCCACTAGTGATAGGAAGCGAAAAAATTCCATATGTCAAAGAGGCGAAATACTTGGGGGTATGGTTTGATTAAAGGCACTCACGGAATTCACATATCTAGAAATTGACCAAAAGAGCCACCATCGCCCTGGGTAGGTGTAGGAGGCTGTGTGGGAAGAATGAGAAGATGGGGACGCCCAAAACGCTGGGTGGCGTGCAGAAGTTGGCGTGCCTGTGCGCCACGGGGGCGATTAGATCGGCCCCTACAGCCGCGATTGAAGTAATTCTGAACCTGCCACCAATACATATTTATATACAAGGAGCCGCAAGGTCCACAGCACACAGGCTTTTGCATAGTCAAGTACCGATAAGTAAATCGCATGGCGCTGACTATAAAAGACTGTTAGACGAACTCAAGGAGGCACCCCTTTTAGGGATGCCATGGATTCATGGTTCAAACCCCTACCTAGATAGGAAATATCAGGTTATAATACCAGTATAAAAAGGACTGGGAGGCAGGTGCCCCCGGTAAGAGCGGACTCAAGCTGGTATACTGACGCATGACAGCTCTAAAACGGACAACGGCGTTGGAGCGGGAGTATACGCTAAGAAGCCTAAAAAGACTCTTTCGGTAAGCTTCAGCAGAGAAACGACTGTGTTCCAAGCTGAGGTTGCTGCAATCTATCACTGTGTCCGAGAGATAGGAAGATGTACTGAGCCAGATAAAAGCGTCGCTATCTTCTCTAACAGTCAGCCCACACTTAAAGCGATTAGCTCTTCAAGCGTGGACTCTAAGCTGATTTGGGACTATGTAAGCGCCCTAAATGAGGTAGGCACCCAAAGGAAAGTAACCCTAACCTGGGTCCCTAGCCACTCGGGCGTGAGAGGAAATGAGGCGGCGGACGAGCTGGGCAAGCGAGGTTCGTCAAGGCCATTCGTTGGAGCGGACCCCTCTTTCGGCACCACTAAATCGCAAATTAAAAAATCCATCAATGAATGGATGCATAATCAGTCCAGAGAGTGGTGGCAATGATTGTAGGTCTGCTGACTGGTCATTGTAGACTGAATAGGCATATGTACAACATAGGCGTGGCAGATGATGCAACCTGCAGATACTGCCAAGAGGGGGAAGAAACACCAGTTTATGTGCTGTGCCAATGTGAAGGCCTGGCGAGGACAGGGTTTCTAGTAATGGAGGAGGAGAACCCTACAGCTAGTAGCTACATAAAGAAGCCGCTCTCAAACATGATAGACCTAATTAAGAGGGCAAAATTAGAGAGCGTCCTCTAGGAATAAGGGGATCACAATAGATCTGAAAAGGTCACGGTGAAACAAGTCGATAGGCCACTCCAATCCTAATCTAATCTAATCTAATCTAAATTATAGTAATAAAGTGTAGTATTTTTCTAGGATGACATCGCAAATTAATAACTATAGTATTTCAAATCAAAATGAGCTACCATTAATATCTTTCTTATAAAATGGAGGGGCGAGGGGGGAGGGTGATGATTGTCCCCACCACACAATTTTGTCATGAGCCGCCACTGTTGTATACCGCCAATCTTCAATTCGCATTACATCACAAGCATTTATATGCATAGGTATCTAGCGCGCGCGTGTACTTGGAAAAAACAGTAAATTCCCGACTTAAAGTCCTGATTATATTTTATTTATAAATTATACCATATACACTATGTTAAAAAGTTGTTGCAACTCTAATTTGGTGTATTGTGTGTTTATTGCCTTCGTCTGATATTTCCAAGGTAAATCAAATTACGTAATAAATAGCATTAAAAGTAATTACTTACATGAGATATTTGAGTAGTATATGGAGTAGAATGGATTAACTGTCAAATAATAGTGCATATTATGACTGTTCTACTAAGCATTTAAAAGATTATCTAGATGGTTTGCGCCTATTTGAAAACTTCGCTCCGTAAAGCCTGACTGCCAAAAGACAATTTTTCTTACTAGGAAAATAAAAATTTATTAACAAATATGTTCTCTGACCAGAAATCCGGTCTCATCACACAATCAAAACCAGTATCAGGCACTTCCACTTTAAAGAATGTTTAGTACGGACCGTAGCAAATAAAATACAGGAAACTGCAAAAACAAAATTTATTCTTTTAACATGTTAGAAAATTATTCATTAAAAGAAATCTACAAAGGAAATCCATGTTGTATTATTATTTTTGCATAATAATAAACAGATCTGCCAAAATTCTCTCTAAATTTATAAAAACTAAAGACCCTCGTTGTTTTGTCATGATGAGTGTTTAAGATAAGGTGTAATGATCACTTGCAAACATCGTTTTACCCAATTTACGCCCTATTAAATCCGACATCCACAACACATAGGAAATAACCATACTTTCACGTAATGTTTTATTACATAAAAGCAAAGATGTCATGTATCCTTCGTGTGTCTTTTGCATATTCCAATCGTTATTTATTTATTTCAATATGAGTTTTTTATTTTAATTTTAATAAGTAACACCGCCTAAGTATTTTTACATTTTATTATTTTTTTTTAAATCTTTTTAAACGAAACAATTAAAACTTATATTAATGATTATGATGAATAAATACTGTTTTGAAATTGTCAATACACACTTATATTACGTACTGCTATGGATAAGCAACCCATGTTAGCTGAGTGTATTTTGAGTTGCATATTTTGATTTGTTTACTCCGTTCAGCCGTTATTCAATGTACCGAGAATTTTCACAATAATTTTTGTTTTGTATAATTTTAGTTAAAGAGTTTATTGTATGATTTATTTAATTAAGTGTTAAGTTTTTTTAAATTAATTCCATTCATTTATTTGTCTATTGTTTGAGTGTAGGGTTAATGCGGATTCTAGTAGTTTTTGTCGGTGAATTGTGCGTTTGCGTTGTACGTGTTTGAGAGAGGGATTTTTGTAAGAAAAGCAGTTGTAGAGTTTTCTCAGAGAGTTCCTTGTTCGACTATTAACGTGAGTAGACGTATTTTTCATTCTTTGTTGCCATTGTGTTATCCATTTTGATTTAATAAATTTTACATTTCTAATTGTCTTTGATTTAGTCCATCAAGGAATTCATATCGTAATAATTGTTAATGTATTGACGTGTACACGTAGTAGATATAAGATCAACTATTATTTTTGTTCCGGAAGATACATTTTAGTTTCATTTTTCTCATTATATGTTTAAAGAGTTAATTTTTCCGTTTTTGCTGTTTCAATTTTAATTATCAATCACCTCGGTTGGGTGAGTGGAAGCATTGTTCTGGCTTTTAGTTTATTTTTGTAATTTTCTAATAATTGTCCACGCTTAGTTTAATTTAATTTGAAACCACGTGGATTGAAGTTGAAAGTTATTGGATTATCTTCCTGAAGAACCAAAACGTTTGCTTTGCATAGGAAATAGCATTGTCCTATTTTAATTTAGAATCAAGTGCAGTTTTTATTTTAGGCCAGAACCTTCAGCTCACGGTTTTTTTCTGCACAAGTTGTAATTAAACTCTCGAAAAATAAATTTGATTGTTAATCAGCATCTTTGGGTTGAAAATTCTGTTCTTTTATTTTTAATTAAACCTTTTAAATTTTTCGGGTATTTAAGAAAGTCAGATTTCATTCACTCACAATTTACTTTTCGTGGTTAGACTCAAGTTTTAATTTGCGAGGGTAACTCTGAGGTTAATAGTTCTTTTGCGTTATTTACAAATTTTATCCGTTGAGCTAGCCAATTTAATTTTCCTTTTTTATTGTAAAATTTCATTTTTGCATTTTCATTAATTCAGTCAGTACACAGCAGTACGTACCAGAAATGACTATTTTTTAAAAATGACTGTTTAAATCGAATCGTTCTGTAAAAATTTAAGTATTTCTACACCGTTTTAGAAATCAAACGACCAGGCCAGGCGAAACATGTATAGTTCCATTTAGGTGGTAAGGAACCGTTCATAACAACTTTCCGAGGATTAAGCCATCTGAAAGGAACAGAGTCGAATAAAAGGGAATAGATATCTAGTGACTTTAGCGAGTAGCGACGAATTACGCCATTTCACCGTTCGCGGCCTAATTTCTAACAGTGGGGCTCGCAGTAATTTTCGTTAGGCGGGGTTCGTTTCCATCGAAATTTCGGCGAATTTTCTCGTTTCTCGGAAGTCTTTCGCGAGTGCTAGATACCCCTGGTCCGGTCCGACCGAATCGACCCACCCCTTCGCCATTTTATGAACCCCCAGTCATAGAATCTTCGGATCCTTTAGCGTAAATTCTTTTTACCGATTTACACGTGCTAAACAGAGCACGCCACTGTACACTGTCAAAAATTACAGTCATTTTGCCATGGTACGAGGAGAGGTCCAAAAGTTTGTGGAATGAAAGGGTTTTAAATAAAATAAAACAATAAATATATTTTTCCTTTTCAATATAATCACCCTTAAGCACAATACATTTATTAGATCTATGAATTAATTTTTCTAAACCATCATAAAAATATTTTTTATCTTTCGCCTCAAAATGGGCTAAAATTGCCTCCTTTACCTCATTGTCGTCGGAAAATTTTCTTCCCTGTAAGTGTTTTTTTAAATTGGGGAACAAATAAAAATCACTAGGGCCAGGTCTGGACTGTAGGGTGGATGACTATTGATTGAAAGCCATACTTGTGCAGAGCAGCCATTGCAAACTCTGCTCTTGTGAACCGGCGCATTGTCTTGCAAGAGGAACACACCCTTGGTCAATTTTCCTCGACGTTTTTCCTTGATGCCTCCTTTAATTTTCCTAATATCGCTGCGTAATATTCTCCGGTTATGCTCCTTCCTTTTCTTTATAATCAATCAATAATATCCCTTCACAATCCAAAAAACAGTAGCCATCAACTTTCCAGCCGATTCTGACACTTTGAATTCTTTGGCGTGGTGTCCCTTTTTATGCCATTGCATGGACTCCTGTTTGGACTCAGCCTCAAAGTGATTCGGTTTCATCTCCGGTAACAATCCGCTCCAAAATGTGTGCAGGTTCGTCTCCACACAGCTCCAAAAATTGTTCTGACGCATCGGCGCGCTGTTGTTTCTGAAGTGGCGTGAGCATTCTCGGTACCCATCTTGCACTGGCTTTTGTCATACCCAGGTGGTCATGGAGGATACGCAAAATGGTGGTATCTGATACTCCAACTAATGCAGATAATTGTTTTTTCTTCAAACGGGTATCTTCCAGTACAAGTTCTTCCACTTTTTCGACGATGTTTGATGTGGTGGCCTCAACTGGCGTCCTGAGCGGGGTCGTCTTCAATCGACTCCGCCCTGTTTAAAAGACCATGCCACTTATAAATCATTGATTTACTAGGCACTGTTCCCATAAACGGTTTCCATTTCATTCAATATTGTTTGAGCGTTCTTTCCTTGCTTGGTAAGGAATTTTATTACAGCACGGTGTTCAATTTTCTCCATAGTTTCAGTTTTCTTCCGGATTGACTTGTTTAGCAGGCAACTATTCGTAAACGACTGACGCAATAGGGCTGCAGCTTAACCTATATACTAATGATGAGTCCCCAATCAGAATGACACATAGCGAGCGCACCTATCCGCATTCCATCCCCTCCATTCCACGAACTTTTGGACCTCCCCTCGTAAATTAGGAATATTACATGTAATAACGTTGTGACTTTACCACAATAAATCACGTAAATTTTGTTTTACATGTTTTTTCTATGATATTTAACATGGAAAAAAAGATTTCGGTAAAATTTATAGCTTTTTCATGTAAGTTTTAAGATGTAATAAAAATTTCGAAAGGACATACAGGAAAAAACATGTACAATTTTATGTTTACTATCAAAATTTAGTTAAAAGTGTAAAATTGACAATTTTTTTGGGTATTTAAATTTGGGTAAAAATTTGAGGATCTTTTATATTTATTTTTACTTGAATACGGTGCAATGTGATTGGTTATTAGGTTATTTAACTGTACGCGTTCGGCAAATATACAGTTCATATAAATATAACATACGAATCTTACAGTACAATCTTTAAAAAATACATCAGCATGTGAAATTTACTAAACGGTAGAAATTTTACCTTATGAAGCAAATTTACCGGTAAAATTGTAGGCAACTTTTTTTACAGTGTAGTAGAGAGAGAGAAAAGTATCAAACTTTATATAATGTAATATCCATAATAAAAGTGGTATTCATAACTATCATTGTAAAAAAAAAGGTTTGCTTGTTTTAGGTCATTATGGCGTCGGCAATCCAATTTACGATCCTGTACACCGAATGTCAATACCATTATTACATATTAACTAAATGAATATTGAAACTTTCGAGACTTCGTGTAGATACAGGATATAAGAAAGAAAGAAGGTAAAAGAGAGGTTTATATTTTCATAAAACTAGATTAAGAAATCCACCTAAAATTATTTCATATAAATGTCAATAGTTCTTGAATGGCGTACAGACTAAGAAACTCTTGGCCTTCATATTTACGCTCACTGAAGGTTATTAAACATTATCACGCGGTTACGTATCTGACACTAATTTTGAATGGGTACACATTTTTAGGCGCAAGCATATGTAATCGTCATGTTCATGGTCAGATTAATTTTAGCAATAACTGCACAATCATTACAGATCGTACAAGCGGCGCGTTAATAGCATCTAGTCACGTTTAAACAGATAAAAAGATAGCAGAGAATGGCAGGCAATTCAGCTGAGTGTTAGCGAGAGTGTTAAGGAATTTATCAGTGATATAATCTCAAAACATGATCTAAACGCAACTTCAGATGTTATTTATCATCCGGGTAGTGCAGCTGGTGACGGATACCTTTCAAGAACACACGCCATCACTATCAACATAGAAAATGGTGATCCTTGGGAATTGTTCGTCAAAGAAGCTTTGCATATTGCTTCCAATTCTGGTGTTATACCACTCGAAAAATTGTATGCCAACGAAATCCATTTCTACGAAAACATTTATCCAGCTTACTTGAATTTTACGAATGAGAAGGGCGCTAAAAGTTATTTACGTTACGTGCCGAAATGCTACGCGACTTCACCGGCAAATATCGTTGCTTTGGAAAACCTC
Organism: Protaetia brevitarsis; assembly: GCA_004143645.1. Lineage (NCBI taxonomy): Eukaryota > Metazoa > Arthropoda > Insecta > Coleoptera > Scarabaeidae > Protaetia > Protaetia brevitarsis. Next base: position 1,145,363 of record RXPK01000125.1, read on the forward strand.
AGAACAAAAGGTTTTGAAATTTTCGACTGCAATAACACAATGAACGATGAACACATAGAACTTGTTTTTAAGAAATTGGCTGAATTACATGCAATTTCATTTGCATATAAAGACCAAAAAAGAACAGAATTTGAAAAGTTGATAGAAAACAGAAGCAACGTAGTGGAATATCAAGGTAACGAAAATTTTGATGGGATGAGGAAAGGCTGGATAAATGAATTTATAGAAACCCTTGATCCAAAGGAAGACAAGCTTATTTTGATAAAACTAGATAATTTAGGGGATAGATTAAACTGTTACTTTAGAAAGGCAATTGCCTTAAAAAGTGAATATTCTATATTAAGTCACGGAGATTGCTGGTCTAATAATATAATGTTTCTATACGAGGTAAGATTTTATTATGAAAGCCCGCTTACAGATTTACTTTATACTGTTTCATTTTAGAATCAAAACAAACAAAGTCCAGTTGACATCAAGTTGATAGATTGGCAAATGATTCGTTGTACCATACCAGTGTTTGATTTGGCGTTTTTCTTTTACACCGTTGCTTCTAAGGAGACTGTGGGTAAGCTGAATTACTTCCTTAAAATATACCATGGAGAACTTTCCAAAAATATGAAGATGTTGGGTAGTGATCCTAACCTAATCTATCCATATACCGTTTTGGAAGAGCAATGGAAAGAACACGGTAAATATGGATTCGTAATGGCTTTAATAACGCTTTTGCTTATGACTGCCGATAAGGATAAGGAATTGTTCAGTTTTGAAGAAGTAGACCTGGAACATCCTGAAACCTGGAAACCGCATAAGAAAAGCAAAGAATACTTTAAGAGATTAAAAATATTAGCGGAGCATTTAGTTGTTAACGATTTTTTATAAATATAGCCGTTAGGGATAGATAACCATCTTACAAGAAACAATTTTAATGATTAAATAGGTAAATATTTTTTATTATATAGATCATAATTTAATGACCTCGGCTAGATTCTATACTTGCTGTATACTAATGAAACAATTCAAACTCTTCTGCATAAAATTAAATTTGGTTTTTTAATGTACATACGTGTGTGATTTACCACCGTCAGAATACACAAATCAAAGTTGAAATTCTCAGTAAGTATCTTAAAATGTTTCCTGTGGCATCATCTAAGTAGAGATTTTGAATAAAAACTTTACACAAGAATCAACCAAACATTTTCAGTGACAGTCAAATGCATTTAAGAAACTATAGGTGCATTAATGTGCCTCAAAGATAACCTGAAGCTTTAAAAAGCTATAACAAACAAATGCATTGAGGATGGTTAACAGTCCATCCCTCATCTAGGAAAATGCCCCTATCCCCCTATCATCCATGGAAATGAAGAAGCAGACACTTTTGTGAAAGATAGTGCTGGAAAGTAAGCTTAGGGACCAGAACTTGCTATTGGCATAGCACTTACGGCCTAGTTCAACAACATAACAAATTAAAATTTTATTATTTTTATTACTTAATTTAAAATTGAAAGTTAAGAAATAAAATAGAAAAAAAAAACTTAAAAAATGCTTTTTTCGCTGGCAGGTCTCTAAACTTTGCCACTGGCTTGTCAGTTATGCTATTTCCCAAACCGGCACATACATTTCGTGTTGTCTTGCTGCTGCATCCAATTATACCATATCAACATGTTTTTTTTTTCTGTTTGTTTATAATAGCCATACTACAGCGAAAGACCACCCACGAATCAGTCGAACATAGCCTATCTTTGTCGATCCGGCCTTTCAATGTTATAAATACATCTTCCGAGGGAAGTTAAAGGCAGAATCATTCTCTCGTCCGACGTTTTCGGATTGTAAGTGGTTTCTCGACCATCAATGTCTTAAGATAAAATCCGAATCTCTTGTAGAATCGCGTCTCATATTAAACCTTCATTTTAATAAACGTAGTTAAGCAAGTGTGTTTTTTTTTTTTTTTATTAAATAAGACAGTGATCGGTTGTTGTAAACCAGTGGATTTATAACAATTTTATTAAGGACCGGAATGAAAGTCCTTAAACCCACAGTCTTGAAATTTTAATATGTTATAGAACAATATTATTGTTAGTAATAATATAATTAAATATCTATCCAATCATTTATTTTAAACTTCTCTGTGTCTCTGTTAAAATAAATGATTGGATAGAACATTTAATTATATTATTACTAATTCCACCACCAATCAAAACTTTCAATAACTAATATTACTGTTGATTTGCGCTATTTTTTTCTATGTTTTAGAGATGTATTGCTGTGGTATGTACTTTCCAAATTGAAGTATAATTTATGTAAAAAATACAGATTTAATTTAAAACAAAAAAAAAGAAATTGTCTCTGTTAATATAAAAATAATATGAACAAGTAAATGTAAATGAGTTTTAAGAACTCGCTAGAAGACGTGCTTCGATCAACCGCAAGGTCATAGAAACATGTTAATTTTCTAATGGGTGATTAGAATATTTATTAATCACAAGATCACATCCAGAAAATTGATGCGATGATGATTGATGTTTTTAATCCGTATTTCTAATCGATTCATTCAAGATATTAATGTAAAATAAAAAGTCATTTAATTGCAAGTAATCTCTTATCGAGATAATTAAAATATCATCCACGTATCTCGCATAAAACTTATATAATTAGAAAATGGATTGTTGTATTTAGGTTATAATAAAATACAGTCGCGAGTCTTTACCTTTTTATATAAAAGCATTAATTGAAGAAGAATTAAAATAGCATACGCAAAATATCATTATATTAACAAGTCTAAAATTATTACAAATTTACTATGATATTATGCATAGTTAATTAGAGTTATAAAATTAGGACAACGCATTTCAAGAGTAGTAATAACAAAATTAATAGTTCTTACTAATGTCGCCATGAAATGTGCAAAATTCTAGTCCATTATCAAGGCTTATTTCAACAATGTCGAAGTACTCGACCGAAATGCACTTAACCTCGGCCATAAAATTAAAACACATGTTTAGATAAGATCGCGGTATTCACATTCTTAGTGATATCATATGTATTTATACAGTGAAACCGTTGCTAGTGCACGGCCACAACGACGTACTACACCACAAACTGCACATTATCTCGTTTACCTCACGCATAGCAATGTTAGGGAGAGTTTATATGGACAACACCTATAGAATACATACAGTACGTAGGTATAATGCTAACGGACTTCTTTTTCCATTGGACACCCTTCTAATGGATAGATAGCTTAATTTTCGTAATCAATGCATAAATTTACTACTTCTGAACTGACACAATTACACACAATACTGTACAACACTGTAATTTCTGGCCTAGCAACTCGTTTGAAAACGGATAAAACAGTCCAGCCGTTTTATCCTACATCTGACGTTCCTCAAGGAAAAAACTTAGGCCCCTTGCTGTTCTCCATATTGAGCATATTAGCAGTATCTGTAATAGTGCACTAAAAATGCTTGAATTTGTCAGAAGAACTTGTACAAAATTTTATAACATTACCTGCATTATCTCCATTATCTCGCTGTATTTCTCGTATGTACGATTCAAGCTTGAGTACGCAGCGGTGGTTTGGTCTTCCGCATCCGTCGCGGATCGATGCCACATATACTCCCTCGAACAAGTTCAACGTAGATTTCTAAAATATCTTTACTTTAAGGAACACCTGTACTTACCCCATACAAGGATATAACCACAACGCATTACTTGATGCATACGACATTACTCAGTTGGATATTCAACACTCGCAGGCTGACCTGAAATTTCTGTTTAATTTATTACATAATAGAATTGATTCTATACCTTTACTTACGATTAGTGAGATCAGCTTCACTGTACCTCGTTTATCAGCTAGATCATCTACAAGCTTTTACTCTTCTAGACCAGACACTAACATCCTGCTAAATTCATCAATGCATCAAATGTGCTATATTTTCAGCTCACTTTCCGACGTCACTACTGACATTAACTTTCCTCCTTAATTAATAAATGTATGCCAGTTCAGTGGTTTCCACGTCTTACCAATGCCAGATGCAAGTCTTTATGGCATTTTTGTTTCGAATATTATCAGCGATTTTCAAGCTCGCCCAAGAGTTTATTTTAGATACTGATTTAGCGAACTATTATGGCCCCAAAGATAACGTGCCAGGTTTCTTCTTACGCTTCGACACTGCGCACAATGCCAGACTAATCGCCGGGCATTTAGGCATGTTGCTTGTGTAAATAATAAATAGCTCCGGGGTCAAAGTCGTGAGGGACCCCAGACCCGATCGGGCGAACAGAGGAGCAAGCGCTCCCGACCCTTACCAAAAAGGTACGTCCCGTCAAGTATGACTTGATAAGTCTTATCAAGTAGGGGTTCATTCAAATCCTCGCCATTTTGCATAGCACACTGTCATGCCACACAGAATCAAAAGCCTTCCCGAAGTCCAAGAACACCACCACTATGGTTTCCTTCCTCTCAAAGCTGTCCCTAATTGCTTCCATAAATCGGAAGAGCTGCTATTCGGTCGAAAGACCTGCCCGAAAGCCAAATTGTTCGTCAGGAAGAGGGTTGATAGTTGACATATTATCGCGGAGGCGGGTGAGAATAACTGCCTTCGCCACCTTAGACAATGAGGAGAGGAAATTGGGCGGTGGCTCTGTTGGAAAAGACGGTCTTTCCCTGGCTTGGGGATGGCAACAAGGCCGGCGTGTTTTCAGGTGGTCGGAAAATGGCAAAGTAACAAGATGGCGTTGATAATCTTAGTTAGTACCACATCTGTGGAGGGAGGAGATATTTCAGAGCTCTCGCTGTAATACCATGATGGCCGGAGCTTACCCAGTTTTTTGGTCTTTGATGATTGCCGTGACCTCGGCAATAGGTTAACGTCACCAGTGCTCCCTTAATTATAAAATATATTTGTCTCTTACTCCATTAAAAATCACGATTTTGCGTTCTGTGCTTGTTACAATCTGTGTCCTCATCCGCTGTCAATTAATGTGTAAAATATTCAATTCTGACATTGTATTTGAATCGAATTACGCTTATAACCCGTGTTGTTTGTACAAAAAAAATATCTCCTCAAAATCTGGATTTGTTCGAATTTGTTCTATAATCATGTCATCAATAGGTGGTAAATTTTAGTAAGTAGCCATTTCAAGTTTAAGATCTAATGTAAGTTATCTATGGCGTCTTTGAATAAATCCTATAACAATAATAGCCTTTGACACTTACCTCAGCATTTTTACAAACAGTTTAATACGTAGTAGTTGTTCAGTATACTATAATATCCCAATTTAAGCCAAATATAAACCCAATTATTAATTAGATCAAGCTAAATGACACTTAAACGTTAATGTGAACCACAGTAGTATACAAAACAACTAGTTTCATAAGAGCAGTTTTATTAAACGAGTCCGAGTTTGCTTGCGCCGATTTTTATTAAGCGCCAATCTAAAAAGATCTTATGGAACTTCTGTATGGTATTTTCTCTAATTTGCACATTAATCACCCTTTTTTTGACTTAAAATATTCCGGTAAAAATTTTAATAAAAGAGTGCATTTCTATTGACAAAGGCTGTCATAGTGACTACAAATAAATAACAAGCAATAAAGAAATATTTCTCTTATAGTTGCTCCGTGTGGAAGAATTCATATCAGTATGCTCCTTGATAACCGTCCGTTCAACTAGCGAACGAGTGGAATCAACTAATCGCCTTGTTTGAAAGAGACTTTAGTTTCGGTGATATTCAAACTATAATATTTTTTTCATTTTATGCCACAAATAAATGAGAATGAAATGAAATAATAATGAATAAATTTTGAAAACTTTTAAAATTAACAGCCATTGAATACATTGAATATTAGATTTAAGGGCTTGCTTACTCCACAATGCACTCCACACAATTCTTCAAGAATTGTTGTTGTATTGAAAGTATTATGTATTTGATGTGATTTTTAAAGCTCAAATTAAAAATAATAAAAGCTCTGTTATTGACCGGCAAGACATATCACAATTATCAAATGTACACTTTTCAATTGTATAATCATTTTCACAAATTTCTTTATTAGCTAACCCTGTATACCTTAAAATTTTTATTTTCATACAGCCACAAACAGAGTTGAAAACAACTTTTTACATACCCTCATAAAACAATTGCATGTATGTGAATATTCCACTTGCATTTTAAAATAACTTAAAACATGTCACATAAATTTAAAGAAAAATTTCACGTACAAAACTTTAAACAATTTTTGAAATTACGTTTACTTCTTAAATAATTACAACTAATTATAACAAATTTGAAAGAATGTGAATGAAAATAAAATATAATTTAAAATATAAATCCATTTTCAAAAACAATTATAAATTTCAGTTTTATGAATACCAATTTTGAAAAAGTTTTGGTGCACCACAACGAAACGTAAACTACACTACTTCCTCATAACTTGAGTTTGTTTTAATTATTCATCCGCTACAACCACAAACTCACAATTCCAATTTTTGGAGCAACGAATAAGAAATACACAGACAATTTAAGATATTTTGTTCAAAATGATGTCAGGTACTAAAACGTGGACTTCCACGGTCGTTGTCTATACTACTGCTGGGTTTCTGGGCTGTAAGCGCGTCCTGGATCTTCCTTTGGCCGACGTTTTGTCCACACTTGCAAGAGGTATCTTCAGGGCTGCTATTACTGCTGTTAACCTGAAACTGAAACACTAGCACACGGGGGCGAGGTTATGTAGGCATAAAAATTACGGACCAGTGAGTCGTGACGGTTACAGTTCAGAGGAGCGTGACGGTTGTGATTGAGTTGTTTGGAAAAAGGATGGACTTCCAGCTGTCATGTAGGAAATAACCGTCTTCACGGTTAGGTTATTGGGATGTTCATAGATTTCAGCGCATTTTCAGATTTTACAGCTGTTTTTACATTATGAAACAGTGGTTTTCTGGGATTTTCTACGCTCGATATTGTATTACATTTACAAAGCCCAAAACGTTAACGGAGAATTGTACTATCTCGCATCAAGACTCGACTGACACTGATACTATATACTAGATATCCGAATCGGACGGACTGATTTTACTGCCTTGAAGATATACTGTGGCTAAATGTTCTGGATAGCGCGAAGCGAGTGCGGTCCATGTAACAGACACGTGTCACCACTCTAGTAATAATCCAGAATGTAAAAATACTTCCACCAAATACCCGTAAATAGACATATGTTAACCTTATACACTGAAAAACCCATTTGGTTGACTCAACCAAATTTTAATTGTATTGACTAAAATCTTTGTTTAAATATGGGCAAACAAATAATTTTGTTAATAAAATTTGTTTTGATAATATCTTTAATAGAATTAAACAAATAAAATATTTTACTCAAATGAAAAGTTTTATTGGGTCAAATGAATGCAATACTTAAAATAACTAATTATTTCATTGAAATAATGAGATATATATGTTTAGTTCAACTAAAATTTTGTAAAAGTGATCAAATGGAATATTTACTACAAACAATAAATTTTATTGACTTAAATAGAAATAACACACAGAAGATCAAAATATTTTGTTGAAACAATTAGATTTATTTTTAACTTAATATATATTTTTTATAGTAACAATATTTTTGTTATAAGTAAAATATATATTGTGCTTCACTTTACTAAATATTTAATCTAGGTTACTGCATTCCTTACCTATTTCAAACAATAATTTTGCCAGAATTACTTACCTTATCTGTTACGCCAGCTCTTTCATTCCTTAATCAAATTTAATATCAAATCTTACCACCAAATTTCGCTATTCAATAATGTGTTACCTATATTACTAACATAACCTACCTACAAAAGGAGCATAAATTGCATATTGCTTGCCGGAAATGCAATGGTAAACGTTCACCAGAATTTTGCGTACAGTACAGCTGGACTGTTGGATCAAGGAATAAAGGGTCCTTAATTTGGGAAGTTTTTTGTTCTGTATGTGACGTTTGCAAAATTCTCCTTTGCCGGCATACAATGTTTTTTCCGGTAAATGCACCAAATCAACTTTTTCTAACCATGTTTGGGTGATATAGGAGAGGCGCCACCTTTACAACAGTGGCTGTAGCACATATACATATTGAACATAACTATATGGGTAGAAAACCTCGCCATAATAATAATGCTTAGATCACAGAACCTGTTTACAAAAGTGTAGGTTTGAAAAAAAGTAACTTGTGTAATAATTACATTAAATTAACTACAATTGTGGTTAGCATAATCCTTATTTCTTAATAATATTCACTTTGTTAATTGAAGAGTACTTATTGTTTAAGTGAAATTAATGGGTTTGTTAAATTAATAAACTAGAAGTAACAAAATAATATGATCGCTTTTTATACCAATAATCTTACCAATCTTAATTTTCGCAATATCTCTGAAATAAACGAGATTTTATTAGTTTGTTTGTTGATTTCATTAACGACAATACGTAAATCTCGAGAGATGTTGGCAGTTGGTAGATATAATTATTACTGCTATGTCAACAGGCCGATGCCCGTCTTAACATTAGCTTTTTTGCTTCATAAACAGCAATTCGTAAATTTTGTGACATGTCCAAGATCTTGGCAGACCGACGTCCTTCTTAAATATCGTCGATTTATTGCTGGAATCTATATGCTCCTCTCTAGCCTAATTGGTAGAGCGTTCGTCCGGTAAATGAGAGTTCTTGGGAAAAATTCCTCTTAATTATTACAGTTATTAACAGAAATACATTAATTTGTTAATTTCTTACCGTAAAAAGCTTACAACCTTTGCAAATTTGTTTGAGTTAACAAAATACTGATGTTGTTTCAACAATATGAAACTAATTGAAGCAATTCAACATTTTTACAAAGTTGAACTATATTATTGTGTTAAGACCATACTGAACTAAATAATTTGTTTGAATATATTAAAATTTCTAACAAATATTTTGTTTCAGTCAATAGTGTACATTTTTTGCACATATGTATTTGAAACAACAAAGGGCATGCTTTTCAAAAAATCAAATATATGTTATTAACGCTTAATGAAATATATTTGGTTGGTTTAAATATATCGGTTTTTCAGTGTAGGCGGTCGTGTTTTTAAATCTTTTTACGATTGGACTTTAAAACCGCAAACCAGCATAACAGCTAGCGATATCTATTGCTAGCAGCGGAAAAGAAGTATCTAAAGTCATTAAAGTCCATTTATTTTATTGAATACAGCCAGATATTACAATTTATCTCGTAAAAATTAAGTTCACATCATCTTTTTCTTTACCATCAAGCTCCACGGAAACTTTATTCTTTTGCTGTACCTTTTAAATTCGTTTATGTAATTATTCATCTATTTTCTGACTTTATCGCATTGCGTTGTTGATTTGGACCTTTAAATTGTTTATATTTTTCAATTTATGTTTGCCCTTAAAAATACATAGGTTTATAAAAAAAAAACTGTTTTACTTTGATTTCTAATATCTTTAATAATAGTTATCATCGACAATAAGTGAAATGCGGCATATATGTTTTTTTTGGTACTTCTGATTCTGACATGATCCAAACACATTATTTTATCAAAATCCTAGTCATCGTATTAGCTATTCGCTGTCACTTTCAAATATAGTAGATAACAAAATGATTCATTCAGATAGAAGATAACAAGAGATAAACGAATATCTTCTTAACGTATAATCAATACCTAAAAAGCATAGTTCCATTTTTTTAGAGTGATTTTTATCGTACGTAGAATATTGTAGCGGTAACCATTATCCACGTATCCATTAACAGAAGATGGCAGAAGTCAGCGATGACATTAAGAATTTAGTGAGTGAAATAATAAAAAAATACGAACTGAAACCGACAGCTGAAATCTCTTACGGTCCAGGTTCAGAAATAGGGGATGGATTCATGTCTAGAACGTATACAGTTAATATTGCCGATGATGACAATAAATCTCTCAATTTATTCTTAAAATGTGCCATAGATGTGAAAATTCCGGGAAGTAGTGTTGATGATGTATTCGCTAACGAAATATATTTCTACGAAGTCATCGTTCCTACGTTTATTGAATTACTGGAAGAAAAAGGAATCAAAGATGGCTTTCAAAACGTACCCAAGTGCTACGGAAGCGTGTCAAAAAGGATCGTGGCTTTGGAAAACTTGAAGACGATTGGATACGAATTATGCGATAAGAATCTGGTCGGAAACGAGCAACATATCGAGTTAGTCTTTAAAACTTTCGCAAAATTCCATGCCATATCATTCGCATACAAAGATCAAAAGAGACAAGAATACGATAAAATTGCGGCTGGTGTGATAGATTTTTTCCGAATTACGACGGAATTCAATCAGCAAAGAATCATTGCTGCAGAAACAATCCTGAATAAGTTCTTTAAAGGTTTAGATGCTAAAAAAGACAAATTCATTCTAGATCAATCAGAACATCTTAAGAATAAATTGATCGAGCGTAGTAAAGTAAGTTTTGCAACCAAGGATGCTGACAATTCAGTGATTACACAAGGAGACTGCTGGTGTAACAACATGATGTTTAGATATGAAGTAAATTGTTTTACAATTAAATTCCATAATGTAATGTGCTTTAACATTGCAGGGCAATAAGAGATATCCATCCAACGTAATGTTGATTGACTGGCAAGCAATCGGGCTTGACACACCGGTATTGGATTTATCGTACTTTTTCTATACTGCTGCTGCTAGTTCTAAGCAAACGTTGAGAAAAATTGACGATTTTCTAGAGATTTATCACGAAGAATTGTCGAACCACATTCGAAAGTTGGGAAGTGATCCCGAAGTACTCTATCCTCTACCAGTGCTCAAGAAAGAATGGCAGACATATTGCAGCCATGGCTACATAACGGCGCTCTTGATCTTGCAAGTGATGCTTGGAGAAAAGGAGGACATGCCCAACTTTGAGGGGAAAGACATGGCGGAAGGTCTTAAAAACGCGGCTACATTGCTAGGAGATGCGCATCAGGACGAATATACTAATAGATTGAGGAATCTGGCACAACATTTTCTGCTTAATGAATTCCTGTAAACCTTTGCGAATTTGTAAAAAGTTTCTATTCATTATTGTTTCTTCTGTATGTGGACTGTATGCTTAGGTATCTTTGTGAAGAAGAATAATGCACGAATTCGTAGTTCTGGCTAATAAATTTAATTAAACTGAATATACGTCTTAATAGAACTGTTGTACATTCGCCATTTTTTTCTTTTCATGTCTTTGTCTAAGTAGGTAAGTATAAAAACACGCAAGACCGACGGCGGGAAATTTAAAATTAGGTGCTTGTCACAACAATTATCAATTAAATTAAATTACATTTAACAGTAACAATAAAAATATATGAAAGGCAGAAAGGCTCATTAATTATATAAATAAGTCAAATTCCGTGAAAAGTATTGAATACTTGTTAATATCTTAAGTTACAAATTGAATGTTCTTTTATCTTCTGAAATTCTATAGGACACCTACAATCAGGTAATATTTAATTACATTGTAACAAAGAAAATGTACCTTTATCCTGGGTATCATTGGCAACTGTACATTTCATTGTAACTTTAGTAAAATAAATTTCCAACTAATTTGGAAAAACTACGCAAAATCTGTACCTTGTCACATTTTATTTTGCAGATTTATTATTCGTAACAATGTACCTATTACCACATCTAAAATGATAAAAAATGTAATCATAGACATCAGAGCTGATAATCTTAATTTACTACTTTGGATAACAGTAATCCCAGAGCAAGGAAAGAGACAATTTGTAGTTAGTTTTTAGAGATTAGTTGTCTTTAATACGAACATACATTAAAATTGTGACCTAAATAAGTGAAAATAAAAAACTAAGAGGTCTTACCCTTGTAGTTAGTTTTTAGGGGCGTATATTTACTTGTTAAGAAAAAAGGAGTAGCAAATATTTCTGTACAAGTCCACCGTTAATTTTATTTTATTTTCATTTAGTGAGTTAAAATTGTGACTTAAAAAAGTAAGAGAATATGGTGATTCCTACAATAGAGCATGAGCCCAGCCTGGTGGCATATTCTATCCGTTCATTGTATTTAGGCATTCTTTCTTTAATGTTTCATTACGTCATAGTAAGCCTTTCACCGTGTGCGATAAACAGTTATTGCGCTGGCACAAATCGGACTACACATTTGTGGTGGTGCATCTGATCCATTATCTATCTATAACGGTCTTTTTCAAAGTATAAGCATGTTTTATTATCGCGAAGGAAGCGGTTTAGTGAGAAAAATCTTGAAACACTTAATGCTGCAAACTTTTCAGCAATCCTATACCATTTCTGCTACTTAAGTAAGGTAAGGGACTTACTTATAATATATATAGTTAAATAAATAGTTAATTTTGCTCTTTCCCGACACCGTATTGTATAGTGTTAAACGTTAATGTCACATACAGTGTGAGTCTGTAATCTGGAATAAATTCAGTAAAGCGAAGACAATATTTTTTCCGGAAAATGCTCGGACACGTCGATTAGTATTTTAAATTGCCTACTTTTTCATCTGAGAAAATGTTATACAGCGTGTCCCAAATTTGAGATATGACGTCGTCGACAATTTTTTTAAATGGTAGCCCTAATTTTTTTATAACTATTCTTAAAGGGTATATCAAGTTACACATGCGTACCAAATTTCAATTCTCACACTGTATGAAACTTAGTACTGACCTGGCGCGCAGACGAAAGTTGGCCACTCTAGTGATTAGCGATGAAAGTAGGTTTATACACTCGGAAGACCACTGATAACGCGTTGCTTTTGCTAGTATGATGATTCCTACAATAGACTATGAGCCCCGTCCGATGGCATATTCTATCGGTACACTGCAGTATTATGAGATCATCTTTGGAAGCATTTGAACTGCTGAAATTAATGTTTAGCTAACCGCTATCGAAATTTAGATATCAACGTAATCAAATTGTAAACTGATAATTCAAAATTGAGAAAAAATCGACTATGTTCGATCTCTGCTAGTATTATATTATGTTTATTCTCGTTTTAATTAATTAGATTTTTTAGACCTAAGGCCTAATGCGTTATAACGCGAAACCGATGGTCTGAATAAAATATTGGTAATTTTTAATTAGATAGAGATGGGAAGATCGAACTTCCTGACCAACAAAACCATTCAGTTGGTAAACTATGCAGGCGACATCAACATCTTAAGCAGAACCAGGAAGGATGCAATTGAAACGTATGAAAAGCTTGAAAAGATCTCGAAATCTGTGAGACTGAATATTAACACGGAAAAAACTAGGAATACTAAAAACTCATGCTACAACAAAAAGACAGGCAAGAACGCATCCATACAGGACCTCAAGGAGGATAATTTAGAAGCGGTAAATCAGTTTGTGTATCTGGGGGCAGAAATATCCAGGAATGGTAAGAAGGATGGAGAGATACTAAGAAAGACTGTGATAGCTAATAAAGCATATTTCGTAATGACGCATATTTTCAAAATCAGGACAGTACATTGTCACCCAAAGATACGCATTTATAAAACCATCCTAAGATGGATAGTGAGTTACAGAAGCGAGGCCTGGGTACTGACGCAAAGCTTAGCCAGCGAACTGGATATATTCAAAAGAAAAACACTAAGAAAGATAATGAGGCCAATTAGAGAAAACAATATCTGGAGAGTGAGATACAATCGAGAACTGTATGGTTACTACGAAGAGCCGTGCTTGTCAGAATATGTAAGGCTTCGACGATTGCAATGGGCAGGACACGTGGTCAGAATTGAAGAAGGGAGAATACTGAAGAAACTTCTTAATAAGAGGATGCAAGGGCGAGATCATAGGACAAGCCAAGAGGACGATGAGAAAAAGCGGTTTATGGGGACCCCAAAGAATTACTTGGAACAAAAAATTGGAAGAGAGTAGCGAAGGATAAAGAGGCATGGAGGAGGATCCTGAAGGAGGCAAAGGTCCCATATCAGGCTGTGGAGCCATAAGAGGATTCAAAGGTTAGATCACACTTCACTATGTTTAATGTATAATGAATAAACTAAGATGTATGGGTAATGCGGTCTATTTAATAAAACTGCTTTATCACGTCAATATTTCGTCATATATTATAATAATAAATTACAAGGTTTTTGAATTTAGAATTTTTAAAAAGTCAAAAAAACATTTTTGTAAATAACGTGTAAATAAGAGTGTAATAAGGCGTAACGTTACTAGATATTATGTAAAATGTTACAATAAATATGGTTAAACATTTTACATAATATCTAGTAACATTACCTTGCTTACAAAAATGTTTTTTTGACTTTTTAAAAATTCTAAATTCAAAACACTTGTAATTTATTATTATATTTGAATTTGTAAGTATTAATTTTACATCTTTCATTACTATAACTTCATATCCTTTGTAATATTGTAGATTTCCTCCTGACGAAGTTATAAAATATATGACGAAATATTGAGGTGATAAAGTAGTTTTATTAAATAGACCGCATTACCCATACAGCTTAGTTTATTCATTAACGAAGTCCGGTCGGTATTCCTTTTCAAATAATTTAATGTATAATAATATAATAAGCGGCAAGAATATTCTAACAATCTCTAAGCAAAGGTAGTCTGAATACAGCCTTGAACTTTCTTTCCAGCTTTCAATATTTCCAACAGCTGACCACTCATGACAAACAGAACGCTCTGTACATCACACTTATTTCTGAAGTGCGATTCCTTATCATGTTTTCATGTTGACACGCTCTAAACGATTGTTATTATCCCTTAAAAATTATTGCATCGCCAATCCTTAGTTACAATTGCTGTAGATAACAAAACAATTTATCTAATTTATCTAATAGAGTATAACTACTATCAAGTATTTTCACAGGCATATAAGATGTACTTGTGAATGTATTAATATCTTATTTACCAGTAACGTTTATTATAGTTAGAATATTGTAACCCTATCCGTTAACTAGAAATGGCAGAGTTTCTGATGATGTTAAGAGTGTAGTGAACGAGATCATCAAAAACTATAAATTAAATCCGGCATTCTAAATCACATATGGTCCAGGTTCAGAAATAGGAGACGGATTCTTGTCTAAAACATATGCGGTGGATATTAACAGTAATGACAAGGAATCGATTACTTGTTCCTAAAATGTGTCATAAACGTGAAAATTCCGGGAGCTACAGACGGGTGCCATATATCAGAATGAAATATATTTTTACGAAACCATCATTCCCGCATTTATGAAATTCTTAAAAGAGAAAGAATCGGAGATGGTTTCAAAACGTACCCACTGTTACGGAAGCGTGCCAAAGAAGATCGTAGCTTTGGAAAACTTGAAGAAGTGTGGATACGAATTGTGTGACAAGGACCTAGTCGCGAACGAGCAACATATCGAGTTTGTCTTTCGAACATACGCGAAGTTCCATGCCATATCATTTGCATACAAAAATCAAAGAAGGGATGAGTACGATAAACTTAAGTCCGGTATGGGAAATTTTCTCCAAGAGATGCCCGAAGAATTCCGTCAGCAACAAGTCCATATTGCAGAAACAGCCCTCAATGATTTCCTTAAAAGTTTAGATAGTCGAGAAGATAAATTTATTCTAGATCAATTTGAATTCCTCAAAAATAAATTAATGAGCACAGTAAAACAAGTTTCGAAATCAAAAGTAGTGATAATACTGTAATTGTACAAGGAGATTGTTGGTGCAACAACATGATGTTTAAATACGAAGTAAATTATTTCAGCAATTAATTTAATAATGCTATATTTATTTTGTATTTTGCAGGGCGATAAGAGGTATCCGTCTACTGTAATGTTGGTAGACTGGCAAGCAGTCAGAGTTGATACACCGGTGTTGGATTTGTCATACTTCTTCTATACTTCAGCTGCTAGTTGCAAACAGACGTTGAAAGAATAGACGAATTTCTCGAAATCTACCACGAAGAATTGTCGAATCAAATTAGAAAAATGGGAAGCGATCCTGATGTTCTTTATCCCCTGCCGGTTCTTAAAAAGGAATGGAAAAAATATTGCAATCATGGCTTCAGTATGGCATTCTTCATATTGAAGGTGATGCTTGGAGAACAGAAAGATATGCCTAGCTTTGAAGGGAAAGACATCATAGATGCCCTTAGCGACATGTCTGCATTTCCAGTAGACGCCCGTCAGGACGAATATATTAATAGATTAAGGAATTTGGCACAACATTTTTTGATTAATGAATTTTTGTAAACTTTTCACTACCTATCAATTAAAGTGTTGTTGTGAAATTGTTTTCGGATAATTGTTATAAAGAAAATAGTCGCAGTAAATTGAATTGTTGGCATTCTTGAAGTGCTTTTGATATATATTTGAAATTAGACGCGAGCAGGAATTTATAGTAGAAGTGCGAATTATAACTGATAGTTTACCGACATTAGAAGTATTAGGAAATTCAAATGTCCGGCCGATTTGTTGTTCGATAGATAGATAGATAGATAGATAGAGGATGAATACTTGGGATAGGTCACGCGAGGCGGGTGTACAACTTTCTTATATCAATTAGCGAGAGAGTCGGTGTTTAGGAGGGGTAACGCGATAATTACATATGAATTAATGTCGGCTAGCGTTGTTTAAAAAAGCGTTTAGGGCAAACTTCATAATGCTTAGCAAGATAGGTGGGATTCCACTTTAGAAAAGGGTCTAGCCGGTTAAGCATATGAAAGTTGCATTCGCATCTGATGAAGGGTTATTACCTTCTTTTCATTGTTCTTCATTTAAAATAGCCAGGCAGTTAATCTGACATCCCTAACCCCTATTGTAAGGGAAAAATGGGTGATAATTCTTGACGTGAACTTTTTTTTGCAGTACCTATTGAAGATATCTTTATGGAATTTAAACTGTACTTAACTATCCATAAACTCATTATAATATATTTTTTTCAGAATTTGAAAAACTAAACTAGGACTGGAAAACTAAAAAAAAAGGAGAAGTATATTTTTTGGGAGTGATTTTTTTATACTAAGCCCTAAAGTGACACCTAAAAAAATATATCTTATATGTTCGTTGGTTAGCTACTACATGTTAAAGTCACAAAAGGGTCCAAATGGTGGAACATCGTTAAAAAAATAAAAACCAATTATGAATATGTGCATATGTATCAATTATTTACCACAAACTGCACTAAAACCTGTAAACTATCTCTATACATATCGTCATAAATATGTTCTTATAACAAAGTATACACCTACAAATAAACTATAAACAATCAATATTTCGTAACCCATCGGATACGATGACGACTACTCACATCAGTACTATACTCGATGAAATATTCCCGTCAAATATGAGACTTCAGCATTTGACCGCACGAATTTGTGAACTTGTGATGTGTGATGTAGACTCGGTACAATGTTATCCTATAATGCACTATAATGAGTATGTACTGTAACGCTACACAGTAGCATACAGCCCGGATTAAAAAAATAAATTTTAAAAAAAATACATTAATTAAATTAAAAAAAAAATCAAATTTTACACATCCCAGTGTCATCTATCTTTATTAATTTTGATTTAGAAATGTGCCCTCTCACCAGCTAGATGGCATGCAGGGCGAGAAATTTCCGATCGAGGGTCGTTGACATAAAAAAATAACGAGTAGCTCGAGTAGCTCTCCTCGAGTAGCTACCACTCTTATATTTAGTACGTAAAAGGCAAGCGTGCAAGACTGTTGCCTAATTGTCCTCTCCTTCAATTTCAATGTTTATGACCAGCTTAAATGATATCGTAGGCACGATAATGTTGTGCCTCAATGAAAAACAATTTCGTATGTGTAAATGAAACATTTGAGTGCGAATAAAAGTGATTTTATTTAATAAAAAAATTTTAAATGTGAACTTGTTTAAAATCAGACATAAATCCTTGGATATTTTTATCTCAGGTAAGTACGTGAGTCCGTTTAATTAATAACACTAAACTTTTATAAGTAATTCCACTTTTTCAATTAAATTCATAGTTTCAAACATGTATACGTCTAAATCAAATTTCAAATTCCCGGCGATTTTCTGACCGTTCAAACTAAGTTAAGCTAGGCTTTAAATAGACGTGTGAAACAGAATAGCCAACCTTGATGGTAAATTACTGGAATATTGGTTCGTAACGTAAATACATACAAATACTTAAAACCTATTTATACAAATTTCCCCAAATAACTGAAACCGTTCAGTGATGATACAAACATTTTCTAACCTCAACTCTTTCTGAACGAATAAAATGAAATTTCTTATAAGTATAATAAATTTAGATTAGAATTGAAATAATACGTTTATTTTAGGTAGAATTGACGAAGAATACCTTCTAATCGGACGAATTCTGCGAACATCGGTGTGGATGGAACTGTTCAGTCGAATAAGGCCCTCGTGATCGTAGTTACATCAGATCACGGAAAATGGCTCTTCAGGACGGAACATTAAGGAAACTCAGGAAGAAAAATTACCCAAAAGACTTGAGGTAATTT
Organism: Protaetia brevitarsis; assembly: GCA_004143645.1. Taxonomy (NCBI): domain Eukaryota; kingdom Metazoa; phylum Arthropoda; class Insecta; order Coleoptera; family Scarabaeidae; genus Protaetia; species Protaetia brevitarsis. The sequence continues at coordinate 1,163,861 of RXPK01000125.1, forward strand.
GGATAATATTTGATGTGATGAACTTTGCTTAAAGCATTAACAATTATTTTTTAGGTTGTAATTTGGATAAAAATTGGATTTTATCGAAATGCGTTAAATTTTACAAGAACAAATGGGAAATACGTCTGCTCTCTAACAAAGGTCGGATGTTGAATGGTTCGAATTGAAAATGTTTCAATGACTTGAAGGCGATTGTCTTCGTCAAGGAGTCCAACTGTCTGTGAAAATCCGTTAATAGTAAGCGAAATGAAGGGGAACATCCATTGTTTATATATGAGAATGCTCATGTGACCGTAATGAATTGTTCGATATGTTTCAAACAAATGAAAATAAATAATATTACAAAATCTGGAATCACCTACAATTGAAATATAATAAAGGTATGTGTCTCTGAATTGTGAGAAAAATACATTTGAAATGTTTAAACACTTATTACTATGTAAAATTAAAAATCTTAAAATTCATTACTGCATCTAAAAAGTAGGCAACCACTTATACACATAGAATTGTTACAGAATCAATTTCCAGCAATTTTCCATGTCTGTCTGTTGACTTATCAAGAGCAATTGGACTGCCAATGCATATACAAACGTTCACTAGACTAAATTTAAATGAAATAAATCACAGTAAAAAAAAATAAGAATATTTATTTGCTTGAACTGGAACCAATTTTGATCTGTTAAAATCTATTGTAATGAGTATCTATTCAAATTCAATATTCATTTCGATGTGTAGGTAATCACTGCTGATCATCTTCCTGAGGGAAACTTGTTAATATATAATTAGTTTTAATATAATAAGTAAAAAGTACCTCCCTTTAATAATAATAGTAGAATAATGTACCATACAGTAGTGATTATTCCCAGGCCGATTCGGTTTTCAACAAGTTTTGTCAAAGTTATAAGAAGTTAACTAGCAAGTCAAAACATAATTGGCAGGCCACATATACTTACTTAGAATTAGGCAAAAAAAAATTGTGTTAATGTAAGTTAAATTGTTTTAATGAGCATTTTGCGCAGGTTTGAATATCTATTTTTCTGTTATAAATGTTGGCTGAACAATATATAGATAGCACGACCCGTGTCTACTAGCTGTGGTGATAGTGTCGAAATGACAGTTACCGCAGAAATTTGGATGATCTGACTGTCAAGTATTCTACAAATAGTTGAATCAGAAGAAGTTATAGGATTACAATCAAGAGATAAAAAACAATTTACTTACTTATGTGATCTAAGATCTTACACTGTGCTTTGCTTTACTCTGCACACTTTAAAGAAAGTTTTTTATCAATGACTTGGGCAATTCTGTTTCCTTTAGAATAAAATTCTTCGTTTAATAATGTTGAAGGTAACCTTATAAAGGCACAGTAATAAGACTTTTTTTTAGATTCACTGATATCATATCTTCTTGAGGAATATTGGGCAAAACATTGAAGGCCGGGATATCAAATCTGTGTAACTGTCATTTTCACATTCACACAGCTATAGACCGGTCGTTGTTAGCTATATATTATAGCTTAACTTATGACAAAAAACAACCAATATGTCACAGTTCTCTACAATAAAGTTGATATGTTTGTCATGTTTTGCTAAAACATTTAAGGAAGGTATCCTAGACTAAGATTTCATTAAAACATAAATAATTTTAACCGGCACAGTTCAGTTTCATGGGTGGTAGCTTACAGTGAAGCATTTCCAAATCATGAATAAATATATAAAATTTGATGAAGGTATGGTTGTGGGGAGTTATTATTGATCTAAGTCAAGCATGTTGACCTGGTCAATCATCTTGCTACCGCGTAAACTGTCACGATATGGATTAGAGTCAGGCCTTACGATGGTCACATCTAATTAGGTAATGTAAGCCATTTATTACTATTAATTCTACACACTACAGCTTCAGTAATTGATGTTGCCGGGGCATACCCGGGCTCTGTTCGCGTCCCCTTACTGGTTTTTGATTTATGTGAATGACTTGAGGATAGTTTTAACATTATGACAATTACAACTCACCGATGATCATCAATTTTTTGCGATTTTCTGTAGCGAGACGTCAAAGAAAGGAACTACATATGCACAAAAAAATTACAATGGTGAATATACTGCTTGAAGTAATGTACAAAAACTAGCTTTATTTTTCAATACAGGTAGACAGCTACGCGACAACTTTGCTTATAACGGTTGAACTCAAAATGTTCCATTACTTCAAATACAAAATTTCTTGGATGCATTATTGACGACATCTTTTCATGGCATATCATATTTCCGCATCAGGTGGCAGCTACTGTTTTTAGTTATGCCGTGTCAGCTGCGAACTAGTGTTCATCGTGATGCTATTCCTTCGTACCTGCTGCTAAAACCGACAGCAAGCAGCTCCAATGTGAGACAACCCATTTCACTAGTATCAGGAAACTTACACATTGTAAATATAAAAAAAAGTTGAAACATCACTTGATATGGCTCGATCATAACAGAAAATCAAGAAATATCCATATAGATAGGCTATAATCAATACCTTTTGTTCTTATTGCCCATTTTTTTATCTGTTTGATATAATCATTGACGGTAGGTAAATAAATAGCCAAACTTATTCATGGTTATGTTTTGGCGCTTAATGTGGAGCTAGCATCGTGACAGTTCGGGTTCAAGAATTTAATTGACGTGTGAGTTACTGATAGCAGTGAAATCAATGAATGTTCAGATTTATTGATCCCTTGACCCACAGATTCGCCTAGGCGAGAAGTTTCATTCAACTATTTTTGTATGTCATGTGAGGCATTACGCTTCCATTCTTCGTTTATCTTCAAACATTTGCCGTTTCATGAATGAATTGGTTGAAATATTAAGCAATTGTATCTCTTTCAAAAATTGGTTTTCTTCAATTCTACAGATGGGACAAAATGGTCACGCTCTTTAGTATCTAGATGTTCCATCTAAGCGTTTTTCGTGCACAGCTGGACCGGCCATTGTCTATCTGACCCGCTTACAACAATACATCCTTCAAATGCGGATCATGCATCCAATTAGGAATATTGGGAAGTTTGATAGCTGATATTCTTCAAATGCTGACTTCCCCTATGATGCGTTTTGGGTAAAATTGCGGAATAGCGATTCTGTTTCGCGTATACCTGTTAATTGCATAATTGTACCATCATTCATCCCAATTAAATATTCTCGCAGGAATACTACGCTATTTCTCAAGGTTTATTGTATATAGATCACACTTTAGTATAATGTATAACAATATAATAACCGAAAAGGGGCAAGAAAATTCTAGCATTCTGTAAGCGAAGGTAGCCTGAATACCAATACCCGCTTAAATTTTCTTTGCAGCTTTCAATATTTCTAATAATTGACCACATGACAAATAGGAAGCTCTGCACATGTCACTTATTTCTGAAGTGTAACTTCTTATCACGTTTCTTTTTTTGCTTTTCATGCTGACACGATTTAAATGATTATTAAAATATCCCGAAAATCATTGCATTGTCAATTCTTAGTTACAATTGTAATAGATAACGAAACAATTCATCTAATTTAGAGATAACAGATATCGAATATTCTACGGCATATTAATGTAATCCATGAAATATATTATCTTTTAGTTCCACAGTAAACGGTTATTATAGTTAGAATATTGTAACCCTATCCGTTAACTAAAATGGCTGAAGTCTCTGATGATGTTAAGAGTGTAGTGAACGAAATATCAAACTTAATTGACTCGGCATCTAAGATTACATATGGTCGGTCAGAAATTGGTGATGGATTCATGTCTAAGACATATGCGGTTGATATTGACAGTAATGACAAGAAATCGATTAGTTTGTTCCTAAAATGTGTCATAAACGTGAAGATTCCGGGAGCTGGTGACGCGGGTGACATATATGAAAATGAAAATATTTTTTAAAACTATATTCGGATTTATGAAATTTGAAAGAAAAAAGAGATAGGAGATGGTTTCCAAAACGTACCTCAGAGCTACGGAAGCGTGCCAAAGAAGATTGTGGCTTTGGAAAACTTGAGGAAGATTGGATACGAATTGTGTGATAAGGATTTAGTAGGGAACGAACAACATATCGAGTTGGTCTTTAGAACATACGCAAAATTTCATGCTATACCTCATTTGCGTACAAAGACCAAAGAAGGAATGAATACGAATAGACTTACGTCCGGTAATGGCAAAGATTTCTCAAGCATGCCGAAGAATTCGGTCAACAACAAGCGCATACAGCGGAGGCAGGCATTAATTATTTCTTTAAAGTTTAGATCCTCGAAAGGATAAATTTATTCTAGACCAATCTGAATTCCTCAAAAATAAGTTAATTGAGCACAGCAAAGCAAGTTTCGCAATTAAAGGCGGTGATAATTCAGTAATTAAGCAAGGAGATTGTTGGTGCAACAATATGATGTTCACATACGAGGTAAATGTATTTAAGCAATTAATTCAATAAGGATGACATATTTATTGGTATGTTGTAGGGCGATAAGAGGTATCCATCTAATGTAATGTTGGTGACTGGCAAGCAGTCAGAGCTGATACACCGGTGTTGGATTTGTCATACTTCTTCTATACCGCGCTGCTAGTTGCAACAGACGTTGAAAAGTAGACGAATTCCTCGAGATCTACCACGAAGAATTGTCGAACCAAATTAGAAAAATGGGAAGCGATCCTGATATTCTTTATCCTCTGCCGGTTCTTAAGAGGGAATGGCAAACATATTGCAGTCATGGCTTCGGCATGGCATTCTTCATATTGAAAGTGATGCTTGGAGAACAGAAGGATATGCCTAACTTTGAAGGGAAGAATTATGGTGCTTAGGACGTACTACTTTCCATGGAGACGCGTAGACGATTATTAATAGGTTAAGGAACTTGGCACAACATTTTTTGCTTAATGAGTACTTGTAAACCTTTCACCATTATCAATTGTTGTAAAATTATTTTCGGGTAATTGTTGTAAAGGAAATAGTCGCAAAATAAATTAAATTGTTGGCATTTTTGGAGTGCTTTTGAGATATATTTTGATTGGTATAATATTGAAAACGAACTTATTTCATAAATGATCTTTATTATGCTTGATAACGATTGTAAATAATATTTATATAAATGAACATTTCGTTATGTCGAGAAATTCAACTCAATAATGTGGTTATTGATATAACGCATATTTTCTCAGTGTGTTTAAGATTCAATCTTTATTATACCTTTTAGAAATATCTAACACGATTCAAGCAGATTGGAGATCAACAGTAGCTGGCAACGATTTTTGAGTTTCTGATGACGTTAGGTATGATGGTTTGTATCACTATGTGGTTTCAACGCGAGAAGCAGGGCGAAAAGATGTGCAGGATATCTATACAAAAGTAGAGTTAGCACAATATGCGAAAAATGTGATATTGAATTATGCATAGAATGCTCTAAAAATTTCACACTAAAAATTTAACGTTATAGACTTTTTTTCTTTCTATTAGGAGTATCCCCTTTTTTAGTTTTTTGGCTAAAAAAATGAAAAGCGTTCAGTGGTTTCCAAATATTGACAAAAATATTATTTAAAATGAGATAATAATATTTCCAGATATTCCATTAATTTTAATTTATTGCCGGTAAAAATAACAGATTAACGAAAAAAAAAATTCAGTAAATATTTCCTGTCTGCTTGATAAAACTTATGCATACAAACAACATTTGCTTCAGTCGGTATCTCTTAACGTCAGCGAGTTTCCTATTTTCGAAAATTTATTTCATCACAGGAAACAGCGTGTGTCCCCTCCATTTCGATGAACTTAACAGTCGAAGAGTACATTAAATAAGAGACACGTATTTTTTTTATCAGCGTATCCCCACGATTTTGGGGTACAGCCCCCTCCAAAGTTTGGACGATTTTTCAATTTTTTCCAAATATTTTCTAATTATAATAGATATTAAATTTTCTTCTTAACATAATTTGCAGGCATATTGCATGGCCCTAATGGTGGCGTCGTCGTATTCGCAAAAAGTTATAACGGGGACGGGGTACCGTACCCCATTTTTTTACATTTTTTTCTTTTCTTATTCATCAAAAGAAGGCCGATTTACATAGAATACGATGATGTATAACAAGTTTAGAAAAATTAATAATTGTAAAAATAGAAAATTAATAATAAAGCTTCAAAATTAATAAACTTGTCTATTGATATAAATCAAATGAACTATAAAGAAATAAGTTTTTATCCTTAACATAATTTCCAGCATAATAGGTCCTCAAGGTAGATATCTTCATTAAAAAGCTAATAACGGGGACGGGTAACCCCATACCCCGCATTTTTTTTAATAATAAGTTTATTCATTATTCATCAAAAAAGATCGCTTTTACATAGAAAACAAGGTAATAAATTGGAGCATTAATAATAAAATAATTGTATAATAATATAAGTACATTAACAACAATTATTTGTTATCGTTACTTCCGCGCTCTCTTTTACTTAAATATTTCTTAATTTAGAATTGTATCTACTCGACAAGCTATGGTCAAACCTTTCTATGCCTACTAACTTATACTATATACTATACGAAACTTTTATCGATGGTAGCAATATAAATCGTTTTATCAACTGCAGTTAGTGACCGCGTTTTATATATTTCCGTATAAAATGTTATTTATTCTTAGACACCATAACCCTTTAGTGCGTATATATGAACAAATTTGCCTACACAGGACGAAGGATTAATAATACATACATATTATTTTTTTAATTATTTCAAGTTTTCGTGCGATGTAGGTGTACAATGCAAGTAATTCAATAGAGCATAAAATATAATAATGTGTTTGTAACAATTATAACATTTCGGAAACAATAGAAGAATTAGAAAAAATTATAATGCTTATAAATGTTTAATACATTACTACTGTAATGCGATTATTGGTATATATAGTATTTGCAATAGCGAACAAGATTAATATACACACAGTAATTAAGCTATGTAAGTATTACAGTAGTGATAGTCTGTGTAAAAGTGTTTAAAACACAGATTTTGTTTGCACCATGAACACCGCACAATAGCTGGTTTATTGCAAATACTACACGACGGTAGTATACACTACACAAAGATGCGCAGTCTACATCTTTGTTGAAACAAAACTCTACAGGCTTTTTAAAGGGCCCAGGTGTTTCCTCAACGTATCCACTCTTATACCACGAGTACTTGAATACATCGAAAAATCTTGGGGAAGAAAACTGATTATGGGTTAGGGATTGCGACTTAATAATATTATTTCTCTGATGTAAATCTATATCGTAGTTCATAAGAATCACTATATCCGAAAAAGAATATGATTAATCACCAAATCCCTTCTCGCGTTAAATTTATAATGCAAATTACCAATTATATCTGAAGTGACTGAATAATTAATTAAACTCACGTATGCGTAGATAAGTGCATATCAAATTCATCACAATAGACACGTACATATATTTATTTTGAGTTATTATTACTATTATTAAATTTCTAAATTTATTATACATCACCGTTTTCTATGTAAAAGCGATCTTTTTTTGATGAATAATGAATAAACTTATTATTAAAAAATGCGGGGGTATGGGGTACCCCGTCCCCCGTTATTAGCTTTTTATGAAAATATCTACCTTGAGACCATGTATTATGCTGGAAATTATGTTAAGGATAAAAACTTATTTCTGTTATAGTTCATTTGATTTATATCAATAGACTAGTTTATTAATTTTGAAGCTTTATTATTATTTTCTATTTTTACAATTATTAATTTTCTAAACTTGTTATACATCATCGTATTCTATGTAAAATCGGCCTTCTTTTGATGAATAAGAAAAAGAAAAAATGTAAAAAAAATGGGGGGTACGGGGTACTCCGTCCCCCATTATTAACTTTTTGCGAATACGGACGACACCACCCTTAGGGCCATGCAATATGCTGCAAATTATGTTAAGAAGAAAATTTAACATCTGTTATAATTTAGGAAATATTTGCTAAAATTGAAAAATCGTCCAAACTTTGGAGGGGGCTGTACCCCAAAATCGTGCGGATACGCCGATAAAAAAAAATACGTGTCTCTTATTTTAAGGTACTCTTTCGATCTGTTATGTTTCATCGAAATCGGAGGGGGACACCCGCCGGTGTTCCCTTGTCAGTCAGGCTGTGATCTATATGTGATCCATATGTTCTCAAAATTCCATAATTTTTTGAATTTCCAGGTTTGGGATCTTCTCTTGTAATTGTATGTTCTCAGAGACCCTAGTATTCATTCCATTGTAGGTTATACACATTGTAGGTGTGTACTATGTGCTTATTATCTAATAACGAAACAATAGCGTATTTATGTAATCCATTTATCAATAAAACGAGTCATTTAAGTTGAAGATAACCAAAGATAATCGAATAACTACATATAAAAAAATCCTTCCATATCAATACTTTTTCTATTCAACTCAACGCAGTGCTGTGAATACATAATTGTGTCGTTTTAGATATTAATTTTAAGAGATGTCTGCAGACATAGCCGTCTCCGATGAAGTTAAGCGTTTAGTGGAAGATATATTAAACAAGAATGGTTTTAAACCGACGTCAAAAATTACTTACGGCATTGGATCTGAATTGGGCGACGGATTTATGTCGAAAACCTATGCGGTGGATATTGAAGATGAAGATAAAAAAGAGTCACTACATTTATTTTTGAAATGCGCCATAAATGTCAAGTTTCCCGGTGGTGTTTTCTTCGAACAAATTTATATTAATGAAATATATTTTTACGAAGTAATAGCCCCGGCATTCGCTGAATTTTTGAAGGAAAAGGGTATCACGACCGGCTTTCAAAACGTACCCAGATGCTATGGAAGCATGGAAGACAAAATTCTGGCTTTGGAAAATTTAAAGTGTAGCGGATACGAATTGTGTGATAAGGAGCTAGTCGGAAACAGACAACACATAGAACTGGTATTTAAGACTTATGCGAAATTTCACGCTATTTCCTTTGCATACAAGGACCAGAAAAGGGAGGAATATAATAAAATCGCAGAAGGTATGAGGAATTTGCTTGATGGAATGACGGAAGAGTTCGACAAACAAAGATTGGAAGCCGCAAGAAATGCGTTTAACGACTTTTTTGCGCAGTTACATCCTAAGAAAGATAAATTTATTTTGGACCAATCTCAATACATGACAGAAAAGCTAATTGAGGATGCTGCAGATTTAGCAAGCATAAATGCGAAAATGCTGTTATATTACAAGGAGATTGCTGGTGCAATAATATGATGTTCAAGTACAAGGTAAATTATATAGGTTTTAGTTTCAATTTAGTATTACACAAATCATTTTTTTAGGAGGGTAAAGCCGATCCATACGACGTAATGTTGGTCGATTGGCAAATAATAAGAGCGGATTCGCCGGTATTTGACTTATGTTATTTCTTCTACACAGCGGCAGCTAGTTCCAAACCGATGTTGAGACAATTAGATGACTTTCTGGAAATTTATCACGACGAGCTCTCCGCGCAGATGCGAAAGATGGGAGCGACGCCGAGGTTATTTATCCTCTACCAGTGCTAAAGACAGAGTGGAAGCAATACAGCAAATATGGTTTTTCGATGGCATTCTTGATATTGCGAGCTATGCTTTCAGATAAGGATAAAGATAACGTGCCCAACTTTGAAGAAGTCGACGTTATGTCTGCAATGAGCGAAACTGGATTTTCCTTAAACGAGAGGGAAGTCGAACTTGTCAATAGATTGAGAAATTTGGCTCAACATTTCCTACTTAATGAATTCGTTTAATGTTCGTTGAATATGGTGTTTTATTTTTTAGTTTATTTTATTTATTATATGCATTATTGCCTGTATATTATTGTACCGAAAATCTAGTAATATTTACATAATAATAAATACACTTTGGATCAATTTTGGATATCTGTCGTAAATAGGTTATTATCATGACTTAATAGCCAATAGGAATGGCTTAAATAGATCGAAATGATAATCACTAAAATAAAAATATGATTTAAATCAAAGATTGTTTGATTAATAAGTTAGAATAATTAATTAAAGGGGACATTTATATGCAATCTTTAATTATATTACATCGTTCATTTCGCTTAGCAATTTATTACCTAAATTTTATTATTCTGTTTGACTATGGCTTTTTAAAGAAGATTAGATGCTACTCAAATCTAACGAGCAAGCTTATACACAGCAACCCAACAATATAATTTGTACTAACCTTGTGAATTCTCTTATCCGTAATTATTTAGTCTAATTTTCTTGATTTGCGGTTGGTTTTTATATAAATAAATTATTGTATGTATGTATAAAATTGTAATAAAATATTATATACATTTGAATATTATCGTGGAAATTATTTCCATTCATGTCAATCAAATTCTACTAAAACAAGTGTAATAATATAATTAGTTCATAGAAGTAGACAACTCAAAAGTCCAGAATACAGACCATCAATAACAAAAAAAAAAAACAATTAATAATCAAATAACTACCCGAAATATTTAATTAACAAAATTTTTCAAAGTGGATTGTATAATATAGTATTTAAATCATTATTATTATTTATATTGTATAACGCTAATACTAAAATTCAACTAAAAGAAAAAAAACACCGTCTTTTAATTAATTTGAGATTCATCAAACGTAATTTATAATTTATCTTCCACCGCATACACACTTTATTTATGAAAACTAAATTATTACAAAGCATCCCAAGCCCGTGCTCCACCTATAAAGGTACTACACGAGGCTAAGTACTATATGGATTTCAAAACAATTGAAATGTTCCTACTCTAACTAGATGATTTCCCTATGATTCTTAATAACAAAAATATAATACAGTAGCCTCACGACCATATGAATACTACTTTTGTGAAATGATGAAGTATGTGAAATATGAGTAGTTCACATAACCGCGAATCTACCGTAAATCGGTCAACTATCAGTTATTATTAAATGCGCCCATGAAACGACCTTCGTTATCTCTCAGCATTCGCCAAGGACGCTGATTATATATAATATACTTATATAAAATTAATGGCCACGGAGTCAGGGAAAACCATGGCAAAAACCTTACTCTGGGAGAATCTGGGAAGTCCAGACCTTATTACTGATAGCCGCAAATTATTATTATCTTTCTGAGTGCCGAAGAAGCTTCACCGCATACAGGATAGACATACAACATTGAAACATACTTTTTCTGCATAGGAGTCGTCCAACTTGAAGTCTCCGGAAACACATCTAGTCTTCTTGTATATGGCCTCTGATTTTTTTCACCTATTAACATCAGCCGTTCCAATATACTAGTACCCTGCACTAGTCTGTTAGATCTCTGTCTGGTTGATCGAAGAAATCCTCTGACTTCATTTATCCCAGTGTTCTTCGTTTTTCTCTTTTACCCAACTTCTTACTTGCGCTCGTGTTGTGATTTTGGACACTCCTAGAACTGGTTCTGGGGTTATTTATGAAGCCAATGATCCCTTCCTTGCTGTCTCATCGACTTTTTGGTTTCCTTCGACTGTCGAATGTCCGAGCACCCACAGCAAAATGACTTTATTACAGTCTGTCAGGCTGTCCAGTTCTCCATTACATTCCCAAACTAGTCTTGATTATATTTTGGGGTTGACTAATGCCCTCAGTATTGTCTGGTTGTCTGTTGCAATATAGATCCGCTTGTTTTTATAAGCCCTTTGATTGATTTCAGTTGCACAATGCTATGCGGCATGTGCCTCCGCCAGAAAGACCGCAGCATATTTTCCTAGAGGAAGGGTGAGCATTAAAGGCCGGATTTATGGGCATTTGCATATTTTTTTGCTGAACGGCTTCGAATTATACTTAAAGTTTTCTTAACGTTTCAGATAATTTTCAATAATTTTTATGGGGCATATTAATGCATATTTCTTAAAATAAAGGCATATATTTGCATTAAATTCATATAATTTGCATAGTTGAGTACATTTCGTCATTTTTTAAATTTAAATAATATCGCCGACGGTAGTACGGCTGTTGGGTCTTTGGAAACGCAAAAGAAAAAAGTACTGTATCATCAAATCATTCTGTATGTACCTATACATTTTATCGATTAACGGTGGGATAGCCAGAACCATATATGGCAAACTAAAAAAGGCATACGATTTTATCTAAAGCGATAATTATACATAATTAACGTATTTTGTTTCGATTGATAACATTATATCTAACTAATATTGCAAGTAATGTTCAAGTGTATATAAACCGACTGCAGAAATTAATAATAAAATTTAAATGATTAATATTAATAATATTTCGGAGAATGATTCATTGTTACTGAGAAACCGAATTGCCAATGCAGAATTTCATATATTTTTCCATTGTTACGTAAATTAGCTTTATGCAAAGAATCTCAACCTAAATAAAATACTAATTTGGATTTTTACCAAGCGCAAATTAATTCCATAAAAAACTAAATAGTAATTTTCCTATTAGAGATAAACTCTTCTAACGTCACTGTATATACGGTTAATTATTTAATGTACAACTGGAGTATACCGCAAATTAATTCTAACAAAAACTTATCGACTAAACCTCGAATCGCTCAACTAATAAACTTAAGTAAAAATAATAAGTACAGAAAGCCAAAGAAACATTCACTTTTTAAATGAGTGTGTTAAATATTGGAGAGTGGTAATATTAAAGGTAATAAACAAAGGGTTATTTAAAGTAACTCGCCCACAGGAATAAAAATGTTGTCAAAGTTAACAAAATTTGGCCGAATCTTATTGTTTCAAAAGATCATAAAAAAAAAATGTGAATGTAACAACTACCCAAAATGATTACTGAGAAACTTTATATTTTGTTAAAGGTTAGCATTAATTTTTTAGTTGGAATAGTGGAAAAAATTGACCAAGTTTCCGTAATTGGCTCCTCTTTGTCAAAATAACAAATCAAATTTGTAAAGATGCATTATTCAAATAGTATATTAACACGTAACTGTTGTTTTCGTTACTTGAGATTTTGAAAAATTGACAGATTAATTTAGTTCATGAAAAAACTTTTGGAGTTTATTATTAGGCAATTATAATCTAATTATATAACAAGGGTTAGTGGATTTATTGTTTCGTTTCGATATTTACTGCCTTTTTCAAGTTTTTTTTTTTAATGTGAAACAATTCAAATATTTTATTTTTTCATACTAAAAAAGGAGGGTCAATTTGTCGTATCAGGCGATAAAATTATAACAAGTCACGGTAATTTTATATCATATTTATGTAGAATTGGAAGGTTTAAAGATTCGCATTGTGAATGTGGTGGGGTAGATACAGCGAGGTACCTATGTTTTATTTGCATGTCTACTAATGATGTTCGCGTGCGGAAGCTAAGACATTAGCTAAAGAGTAAAATTGACCGTGACGCGAAACAGATATTAGAGATAATGAATCGGTCGAATGGTGGGAATTTTTTTAGTAATGCTGCTAAAGAATTAGATTACGAGATGATATTTAGATAGTTAGTAGAGTATTACGTATTTATAAGTTAATATTTTATACTCTTTGATCTGAATTAGTACTAAATTGTAGCTTTTAGTATTCTTGGGGTATATAAACAAGTATTTAAAATATAAATACTGGGAGATAACTAAAATCGTTCCATGGGCGCAAATATAATAACAAGTAATAGCTGACGGATTTACAGTAGACCGCGATTATGTGTGAACTAAACACATTTTTAGTTAAACATCAAAGAAAAATGCCTAAATACAAAGAACCGATAGAATATGCCACCAGGCGGGGCTCATGGTCTATTTTAGTAATCATCATACTGGCAAGAGCCATTCCTACAATACTTCATGAGCCCCGCCTGGTGGCATATTCTATCAATTATTTTATTTAGGCATTTTTCTTTTGATGTTTCATTATGTCATGGTAAGCCGTTCTTGGAATCATGATCATACGCAGTCTAGTTGTCGTTTATACGAGCCATCTGGCGGAACTGATAGTCCATGAACTATCCGAGCTAAATCAATCACTGCATTGCGTATGGCTCCTAGGGAGCGCACAAACTGAACTCTTTTTGTCGAGAGGGTGATTATACGCAAAGCTTGAGATGTGAGGGCGATGAAGTGGGTTTATACACTCAAAGGAGCACTGATGACGCCTGGTAGGCAGAAACTCGAGTTCGTTCCTAGTATTATTCCCTTTTATGCTCTTGCCAGTATGGTTATTCCGACAACAGACCATGAGCCCCGCCTGGTGGCATATTCTAACATCTTTACTTACAATAGGTAGGCTTGTTTAATATCTTCAAGTGGACCACGGGGTTTAGAATGATTTTTAATTATTTAGCTTTTCATAAATAAAGCATCGTATCATAATGATAAGAGACATGGCGCTTCAACTAAAAAATTCCATCAGAAAAATAAAGGAAATACAAGATCGTGACGTAAGATTACTAAAATATCTCCATTATGCAAAAGTGATTCTTGGATCTCTTTGGATTCTTCAGATCCACGAACCCGGCAACCTAATATCTTCAGACAAGCATCGTTTGTTGATCACCATTCATTCTTAGGAGATCCTCGACAAAGGCGTTTTTGCAGTACCAGGTAATCCAAATGTAGCTCTGAGTCTCGAATCCAAAATATTGACGCCAATCCATCAGATTAACATTCAGCATATTATGTAGCATTGAAATATGCTGTAATGACAAAAAGTGAAGCGCATTAAAAAAAAGATCATTTTAGTATTGGCCACAGTTGCAAATATATTCTAATGGTGGAGAACTGCGCAAAAATAGTAATTGTGCCAGCATTTCATAATTAACAAATCAACTTTATAGTACTTTACTAGGTTCTCACAGGGTACAAGAAAGTTTTCGGAAATTCTATTATGATTACTTTTATTGTAAATCCCAGAAAAAAAAATATAAAACAAAAACAAAAATAAAAAAACAGTATAAAAATATATCACATAGGTTTAAATACCGTCCAAGATAATACAAAGTTTTGAAATAAAATAAACTCTCCAAATAAACTTATTCTAACAAATTGTGCTTTAAAAAATGCCTAAAAATCAATTTTAATCGGGACTGAAATAAAAGTTCGTTCTTCATCTTCGGGAAAACGGCGCTCAAGTCAATATCTTCTTCAGAATTGGAAATCTTTTCAAGCATTTCCATGCAATCCTCAGGTTTCGGAATTTCTTCCTTATTCACCAGAAGATGTCTAATGATAAAAAAGCCCACGGCAAAGCCGAATTTCGCATACTTTCTCCATTCCTCTTTTAAACATAGAACGGGTACAAACACTCAGGGTCACTGCCTAATTGCCTGATATTTTTCGATAGTTCTTCATGGTAAACCTCCAAATAGTATTCGTATTTTTCGATAGTGGACTCTGAAGCTATTGTATAAAAAAAATAACCTAAGTCTATAGCCGGTGATCCGTGGCGTACCATTTGCCAGTCCACTAGCATTATATCAGAAGGAGTGGTGGTGTCTGCATCCTGAAAATTATGCGTTTATTGGAATCAGATTCTACAGGTGTCCCATCCAAGACGGGTCTTCGATTACATCTGTGTTTTTTATTTTAGGAAAAAGTCTATCATACAAAGTTTTACAAAATTCAATGCTACATAACCTAACCATATTTTTGACTATAAAACATGTTCTAAAAGTACAAAATTATTTTAAATAAAACAACTTATATATTACTCCATTTTTAAATTCTACGAAGAAAAATAACATTATTTTATATAAGCTACTATATCTGTATCTGTAATAACAACGGTGTTATTTACGCTTGTCTTAGTTTGTATAGTTTTTAGATTATGCAGCATTGAATTCTGTAAAACTTTTGTATAAAACACTTTTTCCTAAAATCAAAAATGGAACCGTAATCAAAGACCCAGTCTTAGATGGGACACCTGTACAGCTTTATATATGGCAATGGCGCATACAAAGTCAATTTCTGGTTAAGGAAATACCGGCAACTATGAAATTCCGTTTTCCATGAAACTCTACAGACTAAAAATCTACCACTACGCAATTTTTTTTCTGACCAATCGCCCCCTTCAAAATTCGCGCGATTTCTCAATTTTTAGGAATGTCTTCGAAATTATAACAGGTACTGAAAAACTTTTTTAACATAATTTGCAGCAGATTACGTGGTCCAAAACACGACGTAATTTGCAAGAAGTTCATAATGGAGGAGGGACTATCCCTTACCCCATCTTTTTAGTAATTTCTCTTTTTCTTATCTCTCAGAAAAAGGTGCTTGTACGTGAAAAGCGATGATATAACAAATTTAAAGAAGTAATAATAATTACAAAATAATAATTAACATTGAACATCAAATAATAAAAAAAAACTATCAGATACATTTAGTAAATGAGTTTATTTTTTATATACAGCTTTAATCAAATGTTTCTTCTAGTACTATATCCGTAATTTATTTAAGGTGCAGTGTGTACAATTTACAATTGACACTCGGTTTTTCGCACATACGATCAATTATTAGTTATTGTTGATGTAACAACAACAGTAACAATGTTTTGAAATAATTTTATTTAGGACCTCAAATTCCCAAATTTAATGAATTGCTATTATAATTACATAATAATTAATAAGAAAAACGTTTAAAAAATCTAAAAAGAGGTAAAAAATTGAAAGAAGAGAGAAGCTATAAATAAAGTTATAAAAAAGTTAAAAACTATTAAAAAGAAACTTTTAGTTTGAGAGAGTTTGGAAGAAAAATTAAAAAAAAATAATATTTGAAAAATGATAAGAAAATTGTATAAAAAATAAACAAATATAAAAGCTAAAAAAATAAACACTGTTAAAGTGAAAAAAATAGAAGAAGTGTTAAAAAGAGGTGCAAAGTTTGGAAACAGTTGATACAACAATTGGAAAAATAAACAAATTGATATCACAAAGATGTAAGAAATTTTGGAAAAAATAAAAAAGTATTTGAAAAAATTGTTAAATGGGAGTAAAAGGTTTGGAGAAAATTTGAAAAATGTTATTCATCCGCTGCGACCACGAACCCACAATTCCAATTCTTGGAGCAACGGATAAGAAACACACAGACAATTTAATCACCATGGTTGAAAATATGGAAGTAACACTATTGATGTCCTTCAAAGAAATAAAAGAAAATTTAAAGATACTTACACACTCCGTACACACCTGATTTAGAATAATTCTGGAAAGTTCAGATAAAGTAAATTTAAGTTGCAACAGAATATTCGAGAAAAATCATACGCGCCATCCATTTAAGAAACACTAAAGTAGTAAATAACGAAAAAAATAAAAAGTAGAAAACTTGAAACCACAAGGACTCATTTTTATAGTTTTACATGCTTCGTACAATTTTGAACATTTATTTTGTACAATTTAATTTTAATTTTTAATTTAATTTTAAAGTTTCAAGTATTAAAGAATTTTTGTGAAGAACTAGACCTTTTGTTGATTTACTTGCCGATTTCATTATGTTATAATCTCAATTTGTAATTCAGATGAACAGGTAAATTTAACTTTTAACGAAATCAACTGTACCTACTCTTGTTTTTTACTTGTTATCGTACAATTATTCAGTAGAAGAGAATTTTTCAAATTACAGAATAATTGGAATGGCCCACAGTGTCCATCCTAATTAGATCCTCAGAAAAAATAAATTATAACAGTACATTTTGCATCTTTCTTTCCTTTGATGCTCTCAATAGCCTACTGTACGTACATACTTTACCTTCGGTAATCATACCCGAACGAATATTTATTATTTTTAACAAAGCGCAGCCGGTCTTTATTTAAATGATTTTAAGAGTCTAAGTGTGTGAGACATAAAACAGTGCTTCAGGGCAGAACAAGTTTAAGTTTAGATGTACTATTGATATAGATTAAGTATTGTATATTAAGGGATACCTCTGCATAAAAAAAAAAAACAAATAGTTTAATCGTAAACTCATTTGTACCAGGTGAATATAGGAGTAAAGCTTAGATTAATTTTATATCTACCTATAACACTTTATTATATATAGCATTTCGTTTAAAAATGTTAATTAGCAAACAAAAATTGACAAAAACTAGTTCTGATTGTCGATGATATATATGTATTGCTGTGGCCTGGCACCTCGGTTTTCGTAAATTCTGTGACCTTATTTCTCTGATTTGCCGTTGTCAATGTTTCGTGGGAGTTCCCACAGATTCAATTATTTTATTTTGTATAAGAGTTAGTTATTGAGTTAATTGTTTAATTTATTTTATTTGAATGTTCAATTGTTTAATTTGTTTTCACTTTTTAAATTGATAGTGTTTGCTCATGTAAGCTCATGTCCTCCTTAAATGTAGTTGTTTTCTATGATCTTTGTGCGTTGCAGCGCACGCAGCTGTGGTATTTTTTATATATATGCGATTGTTTTACCCTGAGGGGCCAGTTCTTTGAAAGATGCCGTGTAAGTACGTGTAATTTTATTTTCATTGCTGCCATTTTGGTATTTCATTTATATTTAAAGATTTGTTTCGTTAATTCTGATTTATATCATCCGTCAAGGAACCCACTCTGTAATAATTGGTATTATATTATTGTGTACACAAATTAGATATAGGATCATTTATTATTTCAGTTCTGGAAGGTATATTTTAAGTTTAAAAAGTTTATTTTCCGTGCTTTTATTTAAATTTTGCTGATTAATCACTTCGGGTTGGGTGAATAGAAGCATTGTGCTTGCTTTTAGTTTTCATTTATTAATTTACTTGAATTCTCCACGATTAATTTAGTTTGTATTAATTTTTGAAACCACGTGGATTTTTGTGTAAAAAAGGATTATCATCCTGAACTGTTTTGTCTTTTGCTTTGTTAAAGGGATTTGCATTGTCCTTTTGTAAATTAGAGTCTAATGCAGTTTTTGATTTCGGCCAGAGCCCTAAGCTCATGGTTTTTTTTTCTCTGCAATTTCTAACAAATGTTTTTTTTTTAATATAATAAAATTTCTGATTGTTAACGTCATTCTAAATTTCTGTTCTTTTATTTTTGATTAAACCTTTTCAATTTTTGGAGTCATTAAAGAAAGTCAGTTTTCTTTCACCCACAATTTACTTTTCATGATTAGATTCAAGTTTTAATTGCGAAGGTAACCCTGAGTTTAATTGTTCTTTTGCGCCTTTAATTTTTATCCGCTGAGCTAGTCAATTTAATTTTTCATTTTTTATTTTTTTTTTCCTTTCTTTGGGTATTCCAGTTTTTTCTTATTAATTAACAACACCGTAAAGGTGGATAAATATGAAAATACATACACAGCAGTATGTTCCAAAGAATATAGGAAAGATATTTCGCTGATCAATAACGGAATAGATTCAGAATGTAGTTACTCTTAGAAAGCAAGTGTCAAAGTTTGGGATTCAATAGAATATCTAAAACTGATTATTAACAGACTTACCTTGTACAAATACATAATATTATTGCCCCAAGAATCCGCTTGGGATATAATGGCAAATTCATTTGGATGTTTTTCAACATTAACAAAAACTTCACACAGTATTTCCACCAAATTACCACTCGCCTCCATTAGATCCTTATCTTCCACAGGGTCTAAAGTTTCGAGAAATTGTTGAATAAACTTAGCCAATAATTTATCGCTATTGACAGCTGCTATAAGGGCCCCCACTAAACCCTTGACACTCTGTTTAAGAGTTTCATACAATTCCTTCTTTTGATCTTTAATTACATAGGATATAGCGTGGAATTTGGCGAATGTCTTCATCGAAAATATAATGTGTTCGTCGTTTAGCGTTTCGCCTTTGGTAAACAAGCGAAAGTTGCGGCGTTTTAAATTCTCCAATGCGATAAAATTGCCTTTAATTCCGTAACACTTGGGTACATTCCGGAAACTGCCTGTCACTCCTTTTTCCTTCAAGAAAGATTGATATGCTGGATAAACAGTTCCATAAAAGTTAGCCTCGTTTGTAAACATGTCCCACATAGGCGCATTTTCCGGCCAAGTGACAATCGGCACTTTCAAGAATAGATGTAAAGATTTGTCCCCATCGGTTATATCAACGGTAAATGATTGTGATGTACAGCCCTCTCCCAGTTCAACACCAGGCCCATACTCTATTGTAGAAGAGTCTGACAAATTGTTTTCCTTGATAAGTTCTTTAACGAATTCCTTTACATCGTTCGGAACTTCTAAATCAATAGGCATTTTGCACGTGTCCAGCACCTCTGCAACAAATCAACTGACTTGTTTCGTTCACTATATATAAAATACGCGTAGTTTGACCTTAGTAGCTTTAAGCAAAACCTGCGCACTTTCGGTCACAGCCAAAAATCCTCTTTCTACATCGACCTTCATTATGTAATCGATGCTGTAGACTGTAGATAATACATCCGAGTGCTTGTATACATGGTATCCATTATTTAGATAAACACGATGCGTAAGTAACATCTGTACTCTGCTTTATATCATTTTATATAAGCGTAAAGTAAACTCATAAGATACGAGTACATCCAATAAAAGGGCATGTGATTTTACAATCTGGATTCCGTCAAGTCATTTGTATTCGTATATCACCTTTTTTACAGAATATATTCTTGATATCATTAAAAACAAAAGATGTCACAGCAAATAATTTTATAGGAACATAAAATCGGAAAGATTTATAAGAACCGCTAAAAGTGCTTGAAAACAGTGGCAGCTAGTGACTTTTTGCACAGAGGAAGCAACTGTAATTTAATTCATTTCGGTCAATAATTTATATCTTTACACTTCTTACGGTAACATCATAGTTGTAGAATTAAAATTAAATTAAATTTAAAAAATATAATGCGATTTATTGTCTAACAAGAAGCGGGTAGAGGTGAGAGTAAAATATTACCTGGAACGGAAAATAGATATTACATTTCAGATAAAATAATAATTGCTTAAATGTTAAATCTACTTAAAATTTGAACCTATTTTTACTCATTCAAATTACGTGTCCTTATAATTTTATTTCATCCTTTTAGACTACATTGCAGTATAGGATAAGTCACAAACTTTGTAATTAAAATAAAGATAAAATATACATTCCTTCCTAGATACAAAAGGAGAGTCAATAATAATTAGAAACCTATCTCAAGTTCGTAATATTACATAATTCATACAGTAATTATTTTATATGAAACGAAATAAAGAGAGAGAGAGATGCAAAATAACACCCCAGTAAGAACGCATACAACATCAGATATTATGATCGCATAGATAATCTTCTACTGAATAATAAGCTTTAGTAATTAATAAATGTTTAATACTATGTTTAAATTTACTAAAAGATAGCATATACATATACACTTACATATACATATACACTTCAATGTATTTATAAGGCCTGTTCGAACATGCAGTTCGCGAACGGTTCGTGATTACGTGAACCAATCAGAGAACAGATTAGAGTTCTCGCGAACAGGAATGCGTTGTCTGATTGGTTCACATGATCGTGAACCGTTGGCGAACTGCATGTTCGAACAAACCTATTATTACTATACTCTATAAATTGGATTCTCGTAAATTTTGAATTATTTCAATTTTTATCTTTTTCGCATTTATTATATATTTCACTTTATTAATTCTATTTTGTTACACACATTATAATGTGATTATTGTTTTTATTTTAATATTAATAACAATTTTTGTAGTTGTGATGGCATGACTTGTAAATATGAGTTTATATTCTTTGATTTCATTTCAGTGTTACCCTGTTAGTGAGACGGGAAGGTGTGGCATCGGGGAAAGTTCACTTGCGATGTCACATATATATTCTGTCCTTCTCTTCACACTTTTTGACAGTTGTTAAATGTTTTCAGGTAACTACATCATTTTAGTTGTTTATTTACAAGTATTTATAAGTCATGTCTCCTCAAAATGTTTTTATTTTTTATAACTCTACCATATGCTTTTAGAATTTATCACGTCACACATGTAGCTTCACTTCACTTACTTAAATTTTCAGTATTAATTGTTTGCAGTACCCCTGAGGAAAGTTTTGTAATTAAAAGAAAGGCATCTTTCTTAGTAGTGGAAAATACAAAATTTTCTTAATACCACCAGTGTTTCTTTTGTACAATCCATAAAGAGTGTGCTAATACATAAGTGCAATGCTTTTTTTCAAATTGGAGATCTTATTCAATTCTTATTGATATAATTTTGGAATTTCTCTAACAAATTATTGGTCTTCATTGGATTGGATAATGTATATAAAAAATGAATGATAAATGTAGTCCTTTCCATCGTGTTTTATTTTTATTTTTGACTTATCCTACACATTTTTTGTAATGTACATAGAATTAAATATACTATTATTAATGACATGCAAATTGTGATTTATAATGATATAAGTTATTTAAGTATATAAAATTCTGAAATTTAAAATATGTTTGAAAAAGCAGGGGATGGGTCAAAAATAATATTAAGATAATAAATTTAAGAAATCCTCTGAACATGAGGTGTAGTTATAAAGTGTAATTGTATAAGAAAATGTATTGAAATGTAAAACAATAAAATGGAGGTACTTATAGATGCGTCGCTAAAAAATATGATGAAACAAGTCCGTAATTTCTTAAAGCCATCCAATATCACATTGCATGTGTAAAAATAATGAAAGTAAAAAGCAAATGAATTTAAAACTATTTAAAAAAAAAAAACTATCTTAAAATTAATGAAATGTATAAGAGGACGCACACAAACATAATAAAAATGGAGGCAGTGAAACCTCGTATGTATTAAAACGAATGCATTGAAATTGCATCTATTGTTTACCTATTTTTTACGGTCTGTCATTTTAAAAACTTATCTGGCATTTGACGTATTTGAAAGCGCTACTTTTTACGTTTCCTGCGATTGTCTTGGGAGTGTTCGTAAATATAGCATTTATTGCACAGTAACTATGCTTTTAAAGACTGTTGAACGGCACCTAGTGAAAATGGCATTCATGGATGAACAAAACGGGTTCATTACCTACTATAATGGCGAATTTTCGAAGTGCTACACAGGCACAAGACGGATCTTCGATATATTCTCCACAGTTCTGCATACAAAAAGTTACATTGGTATATCCAAATAAGCAAAGGCGAAATTATTGTTCATGGTAATGAACATATAAACGAGGACCAGTTAAACATAACTCTCTTGTCCGATGAAGCTTCATTCCACCTTTATTTATATAAGCAAATAGTCAAAATTATTGCACCTGGGACACCGATATTTTTTGACGATACGGTTAATACTGTTCGTTATAGACACAATAACTGCTGATTAATGAACTCCATGATGATGAACTTCAGAATGGGATATTTCCAATAAGATGGTGCTACCCCACATACAGCTGACATACAATAACGTACCTTGAAGAATATTTTAGCAATCGATTGATTACACTGGGCAACAAATTTTCGAAAAGTTCATGCTTCCAAGCTGAAAATAGTCATTTCTTAATGAATTCAATGTGCTGAACACGAAAATGACTAAGAAAAAGCTGAATTGGCTACGGGTTTTCTGTAAAATGTACGCATATTTCAGAAAAAGTGTACTTATGTCAATATTATAATACATGGTAAGAAAACATTAGTCTGCTTCTGGCTTTCGACTTCTTTTGGCCTGCCGTTTGTAGTGGACTTGTGGAGCATCTCTACTGATTGTCCAACAATAGTCAGCTAGCATTGACGTAGACCATTTGCCTTGGTACCGTTGCTCCATGGTGGCAATGTCCTGATGAAAGCGTTCGCCGTGCTCATCGCTGACCTGCCCGCAGTTATCAGGAAAGAAATCTAAGTGGGAATCAAGAAAGTGGATCTTTAAGGACATATTGCAGCCGAATTCATGAAACAAAGCAACATATCCTCAACCAGACACTTGTAATTTTCTGCCTTGTCATTCCCCAGGAAGTTTGCTGCCACTTGATAGAATGCATCCCAAACCTGTTTTTCTTTACCTTGAAGAAGGTCCTCAAACTTGGGGTCTCGGAAGAGCTGTCTAATTTGAGGCCCACAAAGATGCCCTCTTTAATTTTGGCTTCACTGAGTCGAGGGAATTTTTCATGCAGGTACTTGAAACGCTGGTCCATCTTATCCATGGCTTTTACCAAGTTTTTGACAAGACGAGCTTGATGTGTAAAGAGGAATGATGATTTTGTGTGGCTGTGCCAATGGTGGGTGCTGTACATTCGTTTCTCCAGGTTTAAAAAATGCTCTCGGAGGCCAGTCTTTCTTGATGTAGTGCAAATCGATTGCTCTGCTGTCCCACAGACAAAGAAAACAGCAGTACTTTGTATATCCCTGCTACAAACCCATCAACAGAGATACTACCTTCAGGTCAGAACATATCTGCCAGCCATACTTGCTGTAGTTAATCGTCTCCAGTAGCTGCTTTAGATTGCCGTAAGTCTCCTTCATGTAGACCGCATGTGCAATAGGTATGGATGGAAGCTGGTTCCCATTATTCAACAAACCGCCTTTAGGCTCAGTTTTGAAGCGTCTATAAACAGCCGCCATTCGTGGGATCATGTGCAATACCGAGAGCTTGTAGTAGACCATCAATATCTCAGCAAGAACACAAGGCTTTCTTCTTTCTTAAAGAAAGATTCGAAGAGCTGATGGCGAGTGCGAAATGAAGTCACTCGGACATTCTGTTCCAGAAGATTCCACTGTCGAAGTCTTGAGGCCAGTATCTCCGCTTTGCTTTTCGACAGATCCAAATCGCGAACAAGATCGTTCATTTCATCCTGGGTAATTTTATGTGGTGCAGATGTTTCGTCAAAGCACGAAAAGTTATCATCCTTACTGCCACGTTGAGGAGAACTCGCCGACGCATGGCCATCCTCATCGTCTGAACTGATAGAAAAATCTGTAGGAGGTTCTGGAATTGGGAGTCCTTCGCCATAAGAGACAGGTCGCAGAGCAGATGGTATGTTAGGGTATTCAACTGTCCATTTCTTCTTCTTGGTGATGCCTCCAGAAGCTGGTGGTACCATACAGAAATAACAGTCGTCAACGTGATTGGTGGGCTCCCTCCAAATCATGGGCACAGCAAATGGCATTGCGTTTCTTTTGCCATTAAGCCACTGTGAAAGATTTACGGCACAAGTGCGGCAGCATACGTGTGGGGCCCAGTCTTTGTCCTGGTCGCCTATCTTGCAACCAAAATACAAATGATACGCTTTCTTAACTGTTGCACTGATGTTCTTTTTCTGTGCAGCAAATGTCACTTCTCCGCAAATATAACAAAAGTTATTTGCACTATTAAAGGTGCGGGGCCACTGCGCGTGAAGCGAAGCTAAGCACAGCGAAACTAATTTCCTTGAAAATTAGCTCCCATGTAATCTTACGCGGACGCGGCAACTAAAGCTAAGCGAAGCGAAGTTAGGCTAGCGAAGATGCCCGTATGATTACATGCGAGCTATTTTCAAGGAAATTAGTTTCGCTGAGCTTAGCTTCGCTTCGCGAGGCATTGCTACTGTTTAGTTACTTTACACTATAGCAATCACTTGTGTATGCTAGAGCTTCGAAAAATATGCGCGAATGAACGGACATTGCACGAGTTAATTGTCACGTCGGCCATTTATAAATAAACTATAATTAGCTATTGCTTGATATTGCGCAATCAATTTCGCAACACTCTCAATGGAAACTTACAGCAAATGCTGCATTAACTTCTTTGCATGAAAGGGTGATGCAATATGACGCAAAATTTCGTAATTTCTCACTAAATTGCATTACATTACGCAATAGCATCTATACACTGGACAAAACGTCAATATCTCTGGAACGTGAGCCAATCAACTTTTTTCAATGTGATATTCGTGTTCAGCACGTTGAATTCATTCGGGATTGGGTACTTTCACCTAAGAAGCAATTTCACTGTTGACCAGTGTTATCGAATGATCATCTGATGAATTTCACGTTTAATCACAAGATAAATAATATACAAATTGTTGGATAATAATTTATATATTATTGGTGTGTGCTTTGGTGCACTAAAGCAACGTTTTCGTTACTCACTAAAACACAGAATCCTACATTATGATCCTATAAAAGCTGCAAATATAATTTAGTCATGCTGTGTTTTACACAATATGCCAACAGAATTCAATGACATGGTACTTGTTGATAATTTGCCAGAAGAAGAAGATAATAACGAAAATCCGATCTTAGAAGGCAGCATTTTAAATGTTGGTCTAGCGCAAAGAAATTATGTCGTGGAAAATTTTTTTCAAGAACGATTATCACAATAAATAAAAAGACCTTATAAAAAAATTAAATCTGTTATAATCTCGCAGAATACAACAACAAAATTTACAATAGTATCGAATAGAACTTATTTTTACTTTACTTCTAAATAATAAAAACAAACACAAAACTAAACTTTTTCCAGTAATTCAAAGCTAGAAGATTTGCATATTACAATACTTTTTTTTCGAATTTTAATAATTTTGACAATGTATGAAAAAAACTTCGACTTTTTTTTGATTATTTAAATGAAACAGAAAAATGAGAAAATACGTATCTGAGAATTTATTGAAAATCATTGGGTGCGGCAGGTAAAAGTTTTTAAAGCAAAAACGAAATTAAGATGTGCTGTAATGGAACTGAAACAATTTCTTATTGTATATTGTAGCATCAGTCGGAATCTGAAAAAAATATAACGTTTCATTTGAAATTGTTTCATTTGTAGTTCAGCTGGTGTTAATTCCGTTTTTGCTTTAAGAATCTCCGTCGGCACTTCTTCCACTTCAATTTTTCGTTTCTTTAAATTATTGGCTTCTTGTAAGACAAGCATGTATTTGTGCTACTTTAATAAACTTCAATAATTCCTCGTACTGTATACTGTTTTTTGCTGCCTCTTAACTTTCTCCATTATTTTTTTTCTTATTTACCAAAATCGAACACTGTATGTGTATTCTTATGTCTGATTATATCAATAAATACTTGACAGCTTGACACAAAAAAACGGAAAATGTCATACGATGCAATGCGAATAGGTGAACAGTTTGCCGACTAGTTCGCCAAACTATCGTTCGGAGTCCCGCGAACTGCGATCGTGTGGACGCAGCTTTTGTTCTTATTTAGAAAATTACATTACCTATCCAGAAATGAAGCGAAAAGCAATTATTATTATTTGAATAAGAAACAATCAACGTCGCGTCGTCACTGTGATCGGAACTTTTTGAATGTCTTTGCAAAGTTTTATGTCATTAAAGATAGTACTTTTTTTAAATAAATAAATGCACATGTTTTACCATTTTCTTCAAAAAGAAATTAACTGTGTTGTTATTTGGTTATACTTCGGATGCATTGTATGTATACCTCACAAACCATCTCAATTAAAGATAGTTATATTTTATCGTTAGATGCATGAAGGGCGCACTTATGTCCGTAGTTAAAGTGGTTTCTTCGAAATGTGGTAGAAGTATGTGGATATGCAATATTATGGATATCTAATTGGAAATTTATTAGTCGTAAGTGAGATAATCAACTTTTTCTTTTAGTAAAAATGAGAGCGACAACTTTATTTTATAAAGTGATGGGATGTTCCAGATGTAGTTTACAAAACTCAGTAATTGCTTTAATTAAGGACATGAGTCACACATTAGACTAGATGAGACATAGGTATCTACAATTGAAATATAACTGGCCGCACATTGTTTTGCAAAACTTACTGACACTTTGTTCATGTGAACTAACACTCCTTTTTTATAAAAATCATACATAATAACTGTAAATTTCTTTGAATAAATTTATTTCATATGTCACGTAAGCCATTGTTGTTATATAGAAACATAGAAAATTATAAACAAAATAAATGCATCATTAATACTGCTCACAACAAACAATATAAATATTTATAACATTTCAATTATTCCAGGAAATTATGCTTTACACAATGCCTGAAGATCAGTTTTAATCTTGAAAGATACAAAGATTGATGTTTCATCTCTGGAAAAACGGCACCCAAATCCATATCGGACGCTCCTTCTCCTCCAGATTTTGCCATCTTTTCAAATAATTCCGCCATGTCTTCCATTTTCGGCACCTCTTCCTTGTCCACTAGAAGATGTCTGATGATGAAGAAACTCGAAGCGAACCCGAATTTGGCATACTTTTTCCATTCTTCTGTCAAAACGTGGAAGGGGTATAGAGTGTCCGGATCGCTACCCAACTTTCTTATAACTGTTGACAATTCTTTGTGATATATTTTTAAGTAGTCTTCATACTTTTCTATAGTTGATTCGGATGCTATAGTATAGAAGAAGTAGGTAAGATCTATAGCTGGAGATCCGTGTCGTACCATTTGCCAATCTACTAGTCTTATATCGGATGGATTAGAAGTACCTTCTCCCTGAAAAATAAATATCTACAAATTAGAATTGGACTGTGTAAGTTAACCTTCGGGCGCACACATGGGCGGCATTTACAATGCCTTTTTATTTTTTTTATCTTTCGATGGATGTAGCTTGGAGCAACATCTATCTTAATTTATGCGAACACCGGAAGGTTAATGTCATGGACGTTGTAGAAGAGTTTTAGAAGATGTATTAATGTAATTTGGAGATGATTTAATTGGTGATTTTGGTTAATTACCGGTTAGCATTTTTAGTCAGCCTTAAATGTGATAAATGTAATAAATAATTGAATATTTATCAAATTAACTGGCATGTTTTGTCGCAACTTAACGGTAAGTGTAATAGGTACACACCAAGAAAACCTCTAACATTGTAATATTACCAAGAAAATATTAATATCTCTTAGGAAAAACTTAAAATTTCTTTCAACTTGAGAAAGGAAAGAAGCAAGCGGATGCGTTAACTTACAATGTTCTAATTCAAGTCAGCCGTTGGCAGAAATGACATAGTGTTCGGCCACGCGTAGTTCTGTTTTGTTGTTATTTTAGTGCTATTATACTGATTATCAGTAAGTGATATTAATTCATGTTAGAAAATCTGTTTATTGTTCTTTTAATGCTTTAAAGTCTGTTACGCACTCTGCTACAATTTGAACATGGAATATTCGAAACAACTTACATGCACGTTGGAATTAATTCAGCATTATCTGTTACAAGCTCACCCATACACTAAAAAATGAGGTAATTTTTCTGTAATTGGTAAAAATCGCTTTTTTGGATAATTTTCCGTGAATATTAATGGAAAATTTCTGTTCTTAGAAAAAAAAATTGTAATATTCTAAGAAAAGTATTAATATCTCTCAGGAAAAACTTAACATTTCTAACAATTTGGAAAATTATAATTAAAAATAATATCTTTTATTCAAATATATTGACTTAACAGAAAAAAAAGGTATTTTTTGGATATATATATATAATATCAAATACTTACGACGATTTTTTTAAAGAAACTATTTATTTTATACAAAATAGGGGTACAAAGGTACAGTTACAGATAAAGTTCTCTGGCCTATAGTAACAAATACGTTAAACATATTCTACTAGTACAGAAATTGTCGTGAAGATGGCCGTTCTCCTATTTTATTACACTAACTTTCCTTACTCGATACAAGTTTTCTACATGGCAGCCATAGTTATCAAATATTTATCTATTCTTGCCAGATAAATTTCTTATGAACTGTTATCACAACAGTTGCCCGATTGCATACGGTGGCCCCTGATTTTTGCGAGTTAACTGCCAATGTGGAGGGGCAACGGGTAACATTAAATTCTAATTAAATACATTCTACGAGGGTATTTTCATTTCCGCGATATTTTCCTTTTTGTTAGGAAACAATCAGAAATACTGAACTTTTCTTTATAATTTTTACTTTTAAAACAAGTAAAACTTCTATGGAAATTATCACTACTTTAGAAATTGTACTTGTGAATATTCCGGGTGTCCTATTTATCTATATCTTAAAATTACTTATATTTGGAAATATACTTCTAAAAAAATACCTGTACGGTTTTAGGGGCACAAAATTGCCTCAAAATCGTACAGGAATTTTACCAAAAATTTTTTAGTATGCAATCTGCTTGCGAATTAAACATATTCAACAATGTTGCCAAGTGAAGGAAAAAAAACCCTTGACTTAGAAATATTTTATGACGAAAGAAAAGAGGTTTTTTTTTAGTAAAAGTGGGAAAAAAATAATGATTTATGAAATTAGAATAGAAAAAGAACGAAAATACAGAATTAATTCTCGGTTTTCGAAATATTTAACTCGAAACCTCACATCTATTGACCAATTACTGCAAGGAAATACCACTCTGGGAAATGTATTATATAATCCACATTTATTGAGTGAATTTTCGTCGACAGAAAGTACTATGTCATTGTTATGATGAAATATTATTTACAATTTTTGATTAACTAATAAATTCATTAGTGAAATGAATTAGCTTTCATTATTATAACAAATCATGCACATTAGTTCATGCATAGATAATAGTTATTATGATAACTATATTTTCACACGTTCAGTAAATAATTTTGAATTTTTGAATATGAACGAATATAATATTGTTATTTTTACATACAATTTTCATAAAATTATTCACGATAGGAACGCAATAAAGTATTAAATAATACTTTCTTCGTTAGTTTAATGTTTGCAATTATTGCTAGAACGAACAAATAGCATACCCTAATTAAAGATATACGGCAGTGATTGAATTACCGACTTACGACACGGTCGCTGCCTGAGTGAGAGTTTGGCGTGTGGCTTTTAGAGGGCGTGCATCTAAACTAGTGATCTCTTAGAAGAAAACCGTGCGAATTTTCGAAGTCAATTTTTTAATGTTGATTTCTGTCGTCAATAACAATTGGAATAACAAAATAATGCTAGTATTAGATGTATTTTTTTTAACTAAAGTAAAGGAAATTATGCGTATTTTAAATTGGAAGTGACTCTGAAATGAGAAAAAAATAAATATTGGAAGCCATAGGGTGGTAAAACGGTAGGTTATATACTATTGTTATTTGCAACCTTCTAACGTCATTTTATCCAACGAAAAGCTGTACCTGTGATTAGTAACCATTTAAAAAACTGCGCAGTATTTTACCAGTTCCATCGCTACAGATATTTATCACATTTTCAGTTAGGGAATGATGAATATCAAAACAAATCGGTTAATTTTATAAAGATTCAATTATTATCACATTTACCGTAATGTATATACTATGTGACCCACATATTATCAACGGTAAGGAAGCTTTTATGCCCGTAATCACATAATATATTACTCACCTCGTATAAGTACATAATATTATTGCTCCAGCAATCTCCTTGTGTGATGACAGCATATTCATTAGGATGTTGATCGACATTGACCAAAATATCGCCCAGGACTTCCATTAGATTCCCACTTGCTTCCACCAAATCTTTATCTTCCACAGGATCTAAAGCTTTCAAAAATTGCTGGAGAATTACGACAAATAGTACATTAGCACCGCCTGCTCCCATAATGGCCCCCACCGAACCTTTGACGTTCTCACTGAGAGTTTCATAAAATTCTTTCTTCTGGTCTTTAATGGCATAGGAAATAGCATGGAATTTGGCGAAAGTTCTCATCGCGAAAACAATGTGATTCTCGTTTAGGGTTTCACCTTTCGGGAACATGCGGAAGTTGCTGTACCTTAGATTTTCTAGAGCGATAAGATCACCTTTGGTTCCGTAACACTTCGGTACGTTCTGGAAGCAATCTTCAAACCCCTTTTCTTTTAAAAAAGATTGATAGGCAGGGTATATGGTGTCATAAAAGTAAACTTCCTTTTTGAATACATGCCGCATAGGTAAACTTTCCGGCCACGCATCTTGTATTATTGGCACTTTCAGGAATAAATGTAGAAATTTGTCGCCGTCCACTATATCTACGATGAAAGGCTTAGATGTGTAGCCTTCTCCTGCTTCAGCACCCGGTGTATATTCTATTTTAGAAGCGGGCGACAAGCCGTTTTCCTTGACAAGTTCTTCCACGAATTTCTTAACATCGTCCGTTACATCTACGTTAGACATTTTGCGCCCGACGTA
Organism: Protaetia brevitarsis; assembly: GCA_004143645.1. NCBI lineage: Eukaryota > Metazoa > Arthropoda > Insecta > Coleoptera > Scarabaeidae > Protaetia > Protaetia brevitarsis. Next base: position 1,195,842 of record RXPK01000125.1, read on the forward strand.
CTTCTCTTCGCTAAACTGACTAATATTGCTTGCTGTTGCCTAGTCGGCCTTCCGCTAGTATAAATAACATGCGCAGTTTTGATTATAACCGGTCAGTTTCTATTTCGGTCTTCATTAAGTACAACCCGCATGTGATATTATAGATAGTATTGCCGATGTTTATATAGCTATCTATGTTTTAGATAAACACGATAAGTGTATAACAACACTCTCCGCTGTGTTATACAGTGAAACCGCTTCTAATGAAAACACCTCGTTACGAACAATCTTAAAATATCTCGCCCCCGAAAGTGTGAAATCAATGTTTTAACTGTGTAATGTTCGTAGTGTTCGAGTAATAATTGCTGGGGAGAAAACCAACAATGATTCTTTCTCGTTAACCTGTGTGATGTATTCTTTTAAGTTCGTAGTATGTTGCAGTAGTATATTTTTTGACGATTCTAGACGTCTGTAATATCCTTTATAGTAATATCAATTTATTGGCATTATACAAATTATACCTATGTATATACATATCAAACTCATATATGCCAAAAAGGCTAAATCATCGTAAGATGCTCTTCCTTTAACCTCCAATAAGTTATGACGTCCAGATTTTCACATTGTAATGTTGACCAAAAGTTTAATTTATGCACTTGATACTCATCCAATTTATACTTCGTTTCATTTTTCGAAGACCCAAGCAATTTTAAACGTCCTCATGTCACTTTTCACAGTTGGTTCTTCAAAAACTATTGCGTTGAGAGGGAATTGTTTATTGTATATTGCTGAACAATAACATTGATGATACATACATTTTGGTATTATTATACCAGGAATCTAATTTATCTAATACGTATAAACTAGTAACATACGGCGTGGTCACTATACATGCATGCTGCTGCTATCATGCCCAATTGGCGCCAGGAGACCGATGGCATTGCCAACTTTGGAAATCAAAAACATACACATATAGTATGTCACACGCACTTTCTTTAGTAAAACACAAAGTATGTTAAAGGTCTAATCTATTAGGTTGGTTAACAATTCTACCAAATCTGGTTTGAATAGGAACTTTAGGATGGTTTTGGATTTGTAGTATATCTGATACAAGATAACGCACTGGTGGACTTGTTTCATTTTCTGGGCGAGATGGTAAAACTATAGGGTTTTTATCTATGTTAGCATTCTTCATCAAAGAGTAATTATTGGTCGCAATTGTTGCCGATTCCTTCTATATATGACATCGTTAATACATACATTATAGTCGTTAAGACCTGCTTTCTCAGTTACAATTCCGGGCTTCCATTTACTGATGCTATCTTGCACCAATACAGGTTGGTCTGTTTGCAAGTCAGGCAATTTCTTCGTAACTTTATCATAAGACTCCTTCTGTTTTTTTCTGCTTCTTTAGAAAAGCAGTTTGCGTATTTGCTACGTGAAATATTAGCTTAAACAACTCTGTGCCAACTGGGAGTATTGTTCTCAGTCTTCTCCCCATCAACATTATACTTGAGGCTGGTAAATCTTGTTTAGGAGTGGTATTATGATTTAATATGGCAAAGAAAGAATCTTTGCCATTTTGGTAAGCTTTAATAAGTAGTCTTTTCATCGTCTGGATAGTCCTTTCTACCATTCCATTGCTTCTGGGATAATGCGGGCTAGAGGTTATTAACTGAATTTTGTATTTTTGAGCAAAAGCATTAAAATCTCTCGAATTAAAAGGAGATCAATTGTCTGAAAATATTTCCTGTGGTAACCCAAACATAGTAAAGATACTTTTTAATGTTGATGTTACGGCATCTGCATTTTTAGATGACATTTTGTTTATAACAGAGAATTTGCTGAAACAATCCACTATAACTAAAAAATTCTGTTGTCCTAATGACATAAAATCGATGCCGATCTTTTTCCAAGGTAATTTAAGCGGTTTATGTGATATTAATGGCTCTCTCTCTTCTCTCTCTGGGATCGCTTTTGGAATATGCTTGACAAATCATGCAACTTAGTATCCATTTCTCAACATCACTCACGGATAGTAAATAGTTTCTTGTGCACTTTTTTTGTAAGACACTATACCTTCACATGACTGATGTATAAGGTTCAAAATTCTTCTTTCAAATTTTCTGGAATAATTAGTCTTTTTTTATTAAACAGAATATTCTGATGGACATAAATGTCATGTCGAATATCCCAATATTTTTTGATCTCAGAACTCACGTTGCTTTTATGTACGAGCCATCCACTCAAGTTATAATATTTGATTTTTCTAAATGTCTCATCCTCATCTATTGCTTTCTGTAGTCGTTCTTCATTTTCTTTTGTTATAGAAATCACAGAAAATACTCACAAATTAGAATCCAAGTAGTCTGTGTTAATTGTTTCTATCGTAGGGTCACAACTTAAAACATCAGAAATAGTGATATTCTTTCCAGGTACATATGCTAAATTGAATTAGTATCTTAATAACCTAATAGCAAATCTTTGGATTCTAGGTGACATTTCATCCAATGGTTTTTTCAATAAGCCGATTAACAGGTTGTGATCCGTTCCTAGATTAAAATGTTGATCACATAAGTAAAAAATGAAAACGTTCACATCCAAGTACCAATGCAAGTAATTCCTCCTCAGAATGGTTGTATCTTTGCTGACTTGTTGTTAGGATGAAGGAAACAGCTGCATATTCAATGGGTTTACTTTCTTGGTTTATTGTGGCACCTAGCCATAAGGTTTATTCCACCTTTTTATTTATGGTGCAAAAGTAACAAGTGCTTCGCCAGCGCAAAATAGAAAAAATATATTAAAGCATTTATTAATATTTTTGTCTTACTTGGATCACCACTTAGGGTATATTACCATAGAAAGTCAAATATTAGAAACGATTGTAAAGATAGAGCAAAGTCTCTGAGACCAATAAGTCTGATGTCATTTCTACTGAAGACTTTTGAAAAACTGCCAGATAGATATACATACATACATAGATAGAGGTGAATATCCGGCCGGAGTCTTTTGCGATCTATCTCGTGCGTTTGACTTTGTTGATCACGATATCTTAGTACGTAAACTTAATCTTTACGGCATTCGTGGTGTAATGGCAGATTGGTTTTTATCATATCTGTCAAACAGATTTGAATATGTAAAAATATGCTTTAAGGACGGACATGGTTTAATTAAGGATGTTGTGTCTACTCAGTTCTCAGTCTACTTATTGCAATGGGAGTGCCCCAGGACTCAACCTTGGGTCCAATTCTTTTCATCCTGTTTATCAACGATTGTTTGTACATTATACTTTGATCATTTACACAGATGACACATCTGATGTGGTAACCGGTGCGGATACTAAGGATGTATGTAAAAAGGCAGAAAGACTTCTCGATGACCTGAGTCGGTGGTTTAACACCAATAAACTATGCATGAATCTATCTAAAACCAATTACATGCGTTTCTGTCCTTCTAACTCTAAAAATAAGTCAGTTTCTAATGATAATGTACAGGTTAATCGTTTTGATTTGGAACGAAAAGCTACCATAAAATTTTTGGGTTTAAATATTGATGAAAATTTGAATTGGAAAAATCATTGTCTCGCTTTAGTTAAGTAAATCAATTCGGCATGTTTCCAAATTAGAAATTTAAAACATATAATAGATTTTAATCACTTACTTAGCTTTTATTGTTGTCGGACACACAGTCCTCATTCTGTCATGACAGAAATTTGTTTACATTTTCATTCTGGATTTCTTTTTAATCATAGAAATTTTGAAAACTCCAGAAGAGTTAGTTAAGTGGTAATTTTTCGCCATCAGGCGATGACGTGTTCTTCTGCAAACAGCAGAAAGACATGTGTATAGCTACCACAATAGAGGAATAAGTGTGCTTCTGGATTATTGTAAAATCAAACGATAATTATTGTATTATAAACAGTTCTGATTTAAAATTGAGAAGCAAATTATGACTACAATGTTATAAATAATCTGTAAAGAACACTATAATAAATTATTGGTTACAAAATGTTTTAAAATCATCTTTATACGAGCTTCAAACAGTTTCTCGTTTCTCATAGAAGGGATTATGTACTCAGTATTTCCTTCATCGTCAACCTTCATATTGTAAGCGAAGGTTTCGTTCTCAAAATAAGGTAATTCATCCTTATCCATCAACAATCCTTCTATTATAATAAAAGCCATGGCGAATCCATATTTAGCAAAGCTTTTCCAATCATGCTTTTAATGCTGAATATGGATATAAATGTTCTGGATCACTACCCAATTGCTTTATTCTATATGACAGTTCTTTGTGATATATTTGTAGGTAACACTCTAATTGTTCTATTGTAGACTCAGCTGCCATTGGGTAAAAGAAATAACTTAAATCAACCGCTGGAGATCCATGGCGTAGTAACTGCCAATCGATTAACATAACATCTTTTGGAATAGTGGGATCGCATTCCTACAAATAAGCAATGAAAATATATTTTAGGTTTTATCTGCTTGATTGAACTTACATCGTATAGAAACAGCAGGTTATTGCTCCAACAGTCTCCTTGGGTTATAATAGAGTATTCATTACAGTACTCCTCCACATCGAATAAAGCATTAATCAAAATCTCTTCTAATTTACCACATGCCTTAATTAGAAGTTTATCTTCTATTGGGTCTAAGCTTTGTATAAGTTTACGAATATATGCCTTTAATACCTTATCGAAATCGGCACATCTATTGATATCGGCCACGCAAGAATGTAATTTTTCCTTGAAAATATTATAAATTTCTTTCTTTTGATCTTTAAATGCGTATGAAATTGCGTGGAATTTAGCTAAGGCTTTGATAACCAACAATGTATGTTCTTCGTCCATCACCCTTTGATTATCGAAAGTAACATAGCCTTTTACACTTAAATTCTCCAGCGCGATTATATCAGCTGTCGCTCCGTAACACTTGGGTACATTCCGGAAACCATCTTCAATGTTATGTTCTCGTAGAAACGATTGATAAGCCGGATAGATAGTCTTATAGAAATATATTTCATTTCCGAACAACTTATCAAAGTACTCGTGCCAACTTAATCCATAGTGCATCTTCACAAACAAGTGTAGCTCTTTCTTTTCATCACTTACATTTACAGTGAATGTTTTCGAGTTGTAACCTTCACCTAGATCTGCGCCTGGCGCATATTCTATTTTACTGTGTCGATTGCAACCATTTTCTATTACTATTTTGTTAAGAAAATGTTTCACTTTATCGGATATTAACTCACTATCACACATTTTAAGCGGCACAACACTATGAGGAATATACTTGCTACCTATTTGGCGTACGGTAGTGAAATAGACCGAAATATAAAAATACTTCTGACTGGTATTTATTTTGAACGTTTATCGTGTCTGTTAATATGCACACATCAAATACACAACAGATATACAACAATACTTATTTGGGAAATATGAAGGGCAAATATCGATAGTCTACTATCGGAGTACAATTTTAGGTTAATGACCTAAGTAATTTATATTTTCTACATGCAGTATCAGCCATAGATACGGAAGCAATTTATTTATTACATACTATTATAAAGACTTTCAGGGTTTTCTTGATATTTTTACCAATTAGGAAATATCGTTTGTTAAACATTCTATAATTACTCCCAGACATCTGTGTGTGCTGTGTTTACGTTTACTCAATGCTGGACAAAAAGTATATAATTAATTACTTCAGTAGTTACAAATAGAATGTGATTATAACTATAAGATATAATTATAATTACCCCATAATTGGAACCGCCATTTTCTGAAAAAATTACTATGTTCTATGATAATGCGCTAATAAGGAATATATTTCATAGAAACAGGAATTCCATTGATATGTTTAAAATTATACAACGATATTTAGTTATTATTATTAACTGTATCTTAGGTAATAATTAACAATAACTGTTAATTAAACAAAATTAATTAAAATAAAATATCGTTACATAATTTTAAACATATTAATGGAAGTTCTGTTCAGCTTTCTATAAAGTATGTATTCCTTATTAGCGCATTATCAACATTAACAATTTGCTGTAATTAGAAATTATTAATAATACAGTTATAATAAAATGAAATAATTATCATTACCTCCCTCTATTATACAATGTCAATTACCAATTTGGTACTTTGCCCAATAATACTAGTTATAAACTAGAAAGTGTTTCTTAAGGTTTATAATATCTGGTTTATTTCACTTATCCTTTACAGTTGTTATTTTATGATTTGTACAGTCAAATTCAAAACTCATGTCTCCTTAAACTATATTATTTCTTTCTGTTTTACGAATATAATGTGCTCTGTTTTTCCGGAACACAAAGCCCGGGATTTCAAAAATTTATTTTTTTAAAGTTCAATATAAATTTATTATTATATTCAATTTTATATTTTCAAATTCTATTATTATTTAGCTTGTCCGTTTACGATTTATTTTTATTTTTTTTTTCAATAAAAATCAAATAAATTAATATAGTGGTTTCAATACACCCAGCGATCTCTCTAAATAGTGAAAGAAAACTGTGGAAGTGATTTCCTACCTGCTAGGTGGCACGGGACGCTTCAAAAGGGACCAGATCGTCTGTCAGAATCGTACTCCGGACGCTTATTAACGAATAGGCAGTTTTTCACCTAACGGGCGCACCCTCAAAGCCCCTTCTCGGTTTATTAAAATTTGAAATAAGTAAATATCGAAAATCAATGTAAAACACTAACTGTATAAATAAAAGAAACGTTTCAAACCAAAACAAGCTTAAATCTTTATTTATTTACCCAAATGCTATGTTTCATCATCATTGAGACTCTTTGATCACAAGGTACGTATGTTGGAATCAGTAAAATACTATATAAGACAAATTATTTAATACAAAACACGTATTCGAACTTTCCTGGCATATTTAAAAGACTAAAGAGGTTATGGAAATGTCATATAATAAAATAAATTTCAAATAAATAACGGCGCCATCTACCCGTACACAGCAAATACTAAAATTTTAAAGCAATCGATTATTTATGTTTATCGATATTTGTTAAAGATAGCTATTTTATCACAGATCAAACTCAGTGATATTTATTTACAACCCTTAAATATTAAAATTCCTAAAATAGCTAACTAAAAAGGCGGTTCTTATAAAACTAACTGCAAATGAACGTATAGTGAAATAAACTATAAAAATCTAAGTTTCTGATTAAAATTGAAAGGAATCTGAATTAATTCTTTTCTGTTTTTAGGTGAGGTGATTCAATGGAATACTAACTTGAAGTGGACACGACGCTTGGCAAACTCTGGTATGGGATAGAGTTTCTAATGGAATGGGCCCCCGGTCTCGGTCAATGGCATGAAAAGGCAATCTGGTCAGGAATTCTTCGTAGGAAATTTTATAGGAAAATTTTCTTGGCAAATTGCAGGTATTCGATAAGGATTAAATTATACAGGATTTGTATCGATACTTTTTAGGTATCACTTCTTGGAACTTTGATAACTTTTTAAAATTGTGGCATAAAAATCGTTACAGGAAAATAAGTAATAACCGTCGTCTCTGATAGCCACCAACAGAATGAGGATTCAAACCATATATTTCGGTTAACAGCCTTCAATTGTTATCACAACAGGCAGGCAACCTGAATTTTGAAAGATATAGCTAACCGTCATTAAAATACCATTACTTTCTCTAACTTGAGGGGAATACGCCGAACGTTAAAATAAAAAGACACCCCCAAGAATGAAAAATCTCTCCGAGCAAAATATAACAAGCATTTAAAAGATACCAGGTAAGCTTGAATTAACATATACAATAAAGTTTACATTAAACAATATTTAGCATCTAATGCTAATGTTGTCCATTTTAAATTAACAAGTTCATAATTCGCCTGTAAAGTAGGCAACTGAGTACACGCCTCACTTTTGAATTACTTGTTCATTTAGTTTAGAAACTTGTTGTAAAAGCCTTTCAAATAGATTCCATACCTTAGATATCATAGCAAATGTTTCCCTATGTTTGTTTAAAATGTGGCGGGTATTTCATTAAGTGCTCAAGTTTTCATAGAGTGCTGTCTCAGATATGTTTACATGTAAGTTAGATATATTATTCGCTCAAGAAAAATTTTTAGGAAGATGTGAATTTTGTATTTTAGTGTACATAAAATTTGAATTTCTCAAAGCACATTAAAACTAAAACATACTACTTATCATTATTATTTATTTTCAATTTCAACAACGGAATTACTTACTTGATATAGGAAAGGGGATGGCGATTACGAAAACATGTCTGGACGAACAAAAAATTGTCGCTCGTTCGTTCGCACATACTTTTAAAACCCCATCTTTAGAATAAAAGTCCTAAAGTTCTAAATAATAATAATCATATGTTACAAACGCATTAAATTACAAATTATTTTCCATAATTCTCGTGTATGAATCAAATAATCTGAAATTTGACTAAAAAATGTACCTAGCATTTGAAGAATAAGGATAAAAATAAGCGGAATTGTCATTGTAACTTTTTCACAGCACATAGGTATTATATCTTATTTACCACTGTTGATTTATTTGCGGTGATAAAATATTTTTGCTTTTAGTGGACTAATTGACATTTAAAATATCTTTGTTTCTTGATATATAAATTAATGTTTTTTTTTTGCTAATTCTTGTCAATATATCTGCAGTTTACAGCGAAAGAATATTAACTTGCTAAAAGCTGAAATAAAAATATCAGAAAACATTAAAAAAGTGTATCTATAAAATCTATAAATTTTTCTTTTTTTTTAAATTGACTCTCAGAAATACCATGATGTTTGAAAAACATAAGCTCAAATTTGTTTCCAAAATTATTGTTTACTGTTTTCATAGGATAGTCGATGGCGTATCGAATAAGAATTTTTTTATCAGTTTCCATAAAATGTTACTTAAAACATACAGTACAAGCACAGAATATCGTAACAACCAGAATGCAAACTCTTTGTCGGCTCTTTTGATCTGAGTGGGCAAAATTTCGTGACCTTGATGTCAGTGTCTCGGGCGAGAAGTCAGAGTCGGCTTCGATAAAATTCCGTGCCTGATAGGACCTAACTGAAGTGAATTTCGAGAATATGATACATATCTACGATAAAATGAAGGAATATCGCTTATTTTTACAATTATTTTACTTTCTTTTCCATTATTTTCATATTTTATCGACTTGCACTTGATAACACTATTTAAATTAACATACGAATATAAACTTGAAGTCAGCGACGTGTGCCTAATGCAAAGAGCGAACATAGCCGGAACCACAAGTTGTCGTCCGATTTAATGGCGGATCAAGCTGCGCGATGAGAATGCGCGAACCCCTCCCGCCAAGCCAAGTTGATGTTCTGGTTGTTAGATATTCTGTGGTACAAGTTTCAATCGCAGCCCAGTAAACAAAATTCAAATCTTCCGCCACTATATTTAGTAACTTCAACTTAAAGGTATTCAAATAACCATTAATGTAATACAAAATCGTAGGTAACTTCACGCTTTAATGTTGAAGTTACTGAAAATAACTGCGCGAAATTTGAATTTGGTTTACTGAGAGGGGTCTTTACAACAAAAAATATGCAACATTATTATTATCTGGTTGCACTTTTAGGTATTTTCCTCAATTTTGTTTTTATCGAAGCGTACAAGTACAAGTCCGCCAGCATAAGACATAAGCTTTTGTCGCTCTTGAACTTTTTCTATTTCGTTGTTTGTAGAATCAATATAGAAAATATAATTGTTGGACAATATATTATTGTACATATCTTATAATGGTTAGAACTGTCAAACTATATATTTGTAACAAAAAAATGATAAAAAATAGAAAAAAAGGAGAGAATTAGCAGAATTCAAATTTCCCGCATTTATTTCTAGAAAGATTTTCATTTTTTTTCGTTCGCTGCTTATAGGAAATCTCAGACTGCATTTGGAAATGAGACATAATACTAGAAAATTTTATAGGTATGCAACCAAGTGCAAATGCAGACTTTTTATAATAAATCATAAAATTGGAATTTTTATAAATCATCAATAAAAATCATCGATTATTGTGTATCTCTGTTTAGTACGTTAATTAAATAGCGATAAAGTATAATAGATGGATTCATAAAGAACAACTCTCCAAACATACATTCATTCTTTAAAATAACTTGGATAAATATAAACCGCAGAACTAACACCTAGCATTCGATCCTCAGACCATCCACTTATTTATATGCCAGGCGGTAGAATTCATATTTGCCACGATTATTTATAGTTACTGGTCAAGATTGTATTGCAATACAAAATCGTTGGTAATTCAGACTTGAATGTTTTAAGTTACCAAAAATTATGGTGAGAAATTTTTCCAATAGGAATAGATTTCTGAATTACCCACAGCTGTAATACTCAAGTGCTTCCATATCAAGTACATAGTTCGCTTGGTCCACTACTTATTTTCGTACGTCTCTTGCCCCGCCGCTTTTTAACTGCCACCGCGAAAAAGCTACAGTGGCGCAGCTCTATAGTACACCAGCGGAACTATACGTCTTTGACCATATGTATACTAGTATTATATTTGATATTAGTAATATACTCTCATGCAGGTTACTGTAATAGTCTATGGTATCTTATTTAAGGTAGCGAGTTCAAAAATATACCAATAGAATTCAGAGAACTTACTGTTAGACATTGAAAGTAAGTGGACGCCAAAAGATATGGAATTTTGCAATTTGCAATATATGAACGCACAAAATGCAGTAATATATATTTATTATTATATGATACCAAGTATTTCTTTTTTATATTCTTAAAGAATGAGATAACATTTACTTAATTTGACTTACATTTGCAAAGCCACGACGGGTTTTAATTACTTCTTAAGTGACGACACCCAACTTAAAAATTTTAAACAAATTTCATATGAATACAATAATTCATAAATTGAAGTGTGGTATTACCACAAGCACCTTACAATAGCTCACTTTATTTGTACATCAGTAATGTTGTTTTAAAAGTCACTTCTCTTACATGGTTGCTAATTTAATTAAGCACTTTCTTTCTTCTTTTATCACGTAACTATATTAGTATCATAAAAGATCATGTTTGACAAAATGTCTTAAAATAGTTTTTACACGTGCTTCAAATAGCTTTTCGTTTTTCATTGGCGGTGTAGTATTCTGAGCATCTCCTAGGTCGTCACTTGTTATATTATACACATCTGGGTTATCTTCATAATTCGGTATTTCGTCCTTCTCCATCAAGAGACCTTCAATTATAATGAACGACATAGCGAATCCATACTTAACAAATTGTCTCCATTCATTCTTGAATACCAGATAGGGGTATAGAACTTCCGGGTCGCTTCCTAGTTGTCTTATCTCATTAGATAAAGTTTCGTGATATATCTTCATATAATATTCATATTTTTCTATTGTAGCCTCGGTTGCCATAGGATAAAAAAAGTAACCTAAATCTATAGCTGGTGACGCGTGACGCGTCAGTTGCCAGTCCACTAGCATGATATTTTTAGGGGAATCGCGATTATCATCCTGAAAATTAAATTTTGAGCATAGATAGTTTCGATAATTTAATTTAACTTACACCGTAGAGAAACAATAAGTTATTGTTCCAACAATCCCCTTGAGAAATAATAGAATATTCGTTAGAACAATCATCAACGCTAAATAGGGCATCAATTAAAACTTGCTCCAAGTTGGTAGTTGCGCTTATTAAATCTTCATCTTCTATTGGGTCTAAGCTTTTCAGTAATTTTCGAATATACGCTCTTGTTACCTTATCAAAATGAGCTGTTTTGTAGATATTGGTTACGCACGGCTTTAATTTTTCCTTAAAGGTGTTATATAATTCCTTTTTCTGATCCTTAAACGCAAAGGATATGGCATGGAATTTAGCTAGAGTCTTCATTGCTAACACTATATGTGCATCATTCATTATTGCTTTGTTATAGAAGCTAACATATCCATCAACACTTAAATTTTCCAAAGCGATTATATCCGGCCTTGCTCCGTAACATTTTGGTGCGTTCTGGAAACCATTTTCAATACCATGTTCTCGTAGAAACTCCTTGTAAGCCGGATAGATGGTCGTGTAGAAATATATCTCATTTCCGAACATCTTGTCGAAATGTTCGTGCCAACTTAGACCAGACAGCATTTTTACGAACAAGTGTAGCTTCTTTTCTCCTTTTTTTAGATTTACCGTAAATGTTTTCGAATTAAAACCTTCGCCGACTTCCGCACCAGGCCCATATTCTATTTCACAGTGTCACTAAATCCGTTTTCAGCAGCTATTTCACAAACGAATTCTTTCACCCTTTCTGAAATTAGCGAATTGTTCGCCATTTTACACACAACTAAATTTACATCGAGTTATACCGAATACAAATTCAGTTTCACTGTTAATCGTATGTAATATTGCGCAAGTTAAGTAGTAGAAACATTATCTTGATTGTGATTAATATGTTTACTTGGTACTGGATAATTGCGATACGCGGAGACTTAAAATGTGTAGTTGCACGATTGTCCAGTGCTTATATAAGTTAGTGTAATGTAGCAATAATGAAATTAACATTCATGAAATAACTTATTTGAATTTTTTGACATGTGATGTAATGGTGATTTAAACATGACACTGACGATTTTGTTCTTGACAGCGCGCGCTTGTCTTCGACGAGAGACACATTGTAGTTTGTAAATTTGGACGAATATTTGGTAGACTGTTCAGAATAGAAAACATTAATCTTCAAATTATTTTTAAAATTGATTTTGGACCTTTTTTGTTTTTATCATTTCTTAGACATTACACAAGTTATTGATATAAATAAGTATATAAAGAAGTATAGGTAAGTCAGTGGATAAAAGTAAAACCATTCTATTAAATATTATATAATTATTATACTTTTGATAACAAGTTTAACATACGTTTGCTAGTTCTTTATGAAACTATTGTTGGATCCTTGTTGGACAAGCAGAGACATATCTTGAACTTTAATTTTTTAAGTATTGTGCCTGACGTAATCTTTAACCTTCGCCCATACTTTTTCAATGAAGTTTAAGGTACACCCGCCGCCTTAGATTATGTCATAGGCTTTTAGTTCAGGCCTAGTGTAGACTATATTGATATATCTACTTTAAAAACGTGCCCTTCGTTATTTTCAAGATACCTACATTCATTGTATATATTAACCAAAACTTCTACATGCCTTTATTTGTTTGTTTAGTGGCAATTCCACTCACCATAGATAAAACAGATACATATTAAGTTTGGCCGAACACGGTTTTTAAGTGGTGCAAGAGGTAATGTAACATTAGAAGTTTTACGGTCTCAGTGTTAGTAAGAAAGGATGGTGCTAGGCGGTAGGCCTCTACACTACTCACAATCAGATCTATTGTAGTGGTTGGTTTACATTTCTAGAATGAAAATGAGTTTCAAGTTCTAATTTAATTTATATATTTTAATTTTATTGCTTTTGGAAACAGCTTTTATAATAATAAAAAAATCACTCACTACAGTGTTTATGTGTTTAGAAAAATTAAAGGAATAGCCAAATGTCATTCAACAATGTTTTAATACTTATCCAATGAATTATTTATTTTCAAATAATAATAATAAATATATAGCCAATGGGAAAATAACATCAACATTTATCAATGAATTTATTACAATTTTAACATGTTATTACCAAATCGAAATTAATATTTTCGCAAAACTCTTGAACTAATATTTGATATAATAACCGTTATTGGTAATACACTCTGCTAGTCTTTTTGTCATAGAAGCAACTAAATTTTCGTAATAATTAATGCCTCGAAATTTCTCCCAAATATTTGGTATGTTGAGTGAGGTATGTGACATTTCTTTGTCGAACACCCTGTTGCTCCAAATCCTCTCGCTGTCTATATGTCATATTGTGATTAAATACCCGAAATACATATGCAAACTGGGATCCCTGCACATTTCGCAGTTCTGAACTGTCGAAAGATGAGATCATTTTTGATAAGAAATATGTGATTTGGGTGCGTATCTGTCTGTAACCTTTTTAAGTCAAAAACAGTTTTCAAAGAACTTGGAACCCGTAAATTATTTATAGTGCTGTGTAAGACATAAACAATTCGAGTTGTGGAAACATACGAAGTTTCATTATTTTTGATAAATTTCTTTCTTGTTATATAAAATAAATGAATGGTTTTGTGCTGAAAGAAAACTAGCTTTGTTGAGTTTTACATTGAGAGTGAATAGAATGTAATAAATCAAAACGGCCTATTAGTATAAGTAAAAAGTTTCAAAAGCAAGCAGTAAGTTGAAAAAATTAAATAAATCATTTTTTGTGTAGTATATTGTTTTTCAATTTTCGGTAAACGTGTGATATACAGATATGCTTATGTGAAAAGTAAACAAACATGCACCCACTTATCCTAACGAGCAACCATAAATTATGTTTCACAGTGCCTTGCTTATATTAGACGAGGATATTTGGAGTATTTGAATGCGTTGGGTCCCTTAAAGCAGATATACTACTCTGGGTGATTCTGGTATATGCATATTGCCCTATGACATTTCTAAAAATTTCGACTGTACAGTGGTATGGCCGCAATCTTAAGATAGTATACCCCAGTTAAATAGCACGTTTATCAAGTACATATTTATTGTTATTTGTTTTTTTTTTTTGTTGCGCTAAAATTTCAACAAATCACCCTTCTTCAACGAAAATATTTTTCTGTGTCAACCACTATACAGGGTGGGCCACTACATTCGCGTCGGTTTATATACATAAAAGTGGTAACATATTTTCAATTTTTTTTTGTTAAGGATTATACAGGTTCAGAAGAACCACATTTCAAAATTATTTTGAAGTATGCAGGGTGACTCAAAGAAAAATTACACACCAAAGTTGTGAAAAACTAAATGTAACACCTGTATATTATGACATATTATATAGTACAGACTAAATAAAGACAAGTTGGTGTTAGGTTTCTCTCAACTCGTTTATGAGATAATTAACTATCCTTCAAAATTGAAGAGGCGTGCTTGTCATGCATATTTAAGCTAGATATTTTAAACCGTATTTATTTTTTAACTAAAGCATTAGACTTAATAATCAAATAAAAGTAATGCAAAAAATTGTACGGAGTGAACAAAAGCATACTTTTAATTTTCGCTATCTTTAAAGGCAAGTAACTTTCTTATTTTAGATGGAACATCTTGTATTTATTACCTTATTTACATTCTAATTTTAACGGTCTCTAAGATTGTATTAATGCTTCCTATACCTATCTGTTATAGTTTCTTAGTAATTTCTAATTTTCTTTTTCAAATGTTAATTCCTGGCCATTATTTTTTTTTTTTTTTTGAGGTAGGCTTGGACAGAACTGCTGTTATTATTCAACATGGATAGATGATAATAATCAGCCTAACTTTTCAACTGGCTTTTTCTACATACTAATTAAGTCATAACTAAGTAAACTTCAGAAATGTACTTCATTAAAACCGATAAACTGATATGTTAAAAACTGCTAATGTTTTAAAAAATGTTCAAAATGATGGTCATCGTTTTCAATGCAGAGGCGTACTCTTTCTTGAAATAAATCTTTGACATTGCTCAAAACATTTGGTGTTATAGATCGAAACGCCATTCTTATTCGCCCTTTCATATTGTCGGGTGTGGTTGGTGGTATGTCATAAACAATATTTTTAATATATCCCCATAAAATGAAATCTGGGCTCGTTAGATCTGGAGATCTTGCTGGCCAAATCTGTTGACCTCCGCGGCCGATCCACCTGTTGGGATACTGCCTATCTAATTCCTCCCGAACGTTTATTTGAAAGTGCGCAGGAGCACCGTCTAATTGTAACCAAAGCCTTTATCGAATATTAGTAGGTATATTTTCCAAAAATATTGCTAAGTTATATTTTATAAGTTGTAGAAACATGGCACCATTCAAGTGACCATCAAAAAAGTATGGCCCTATTATGTGCTTTCCAACTATTGCGCCCCACACATTAACAGACCATCGATGTTGACGATTTAAGGCTCTAAAGAAATTGGGTTTCTCGTCGCTGTAATAATGAAAATTATGCACATTAACTAATCCGTTGTTATGAAAAGTTAACTGATCCAAAAATAACACATAATCGAGAAAATTTTCATCTCCTAACTTTTCTAGAACCTGCAAACAAAATTCAAGCCGCCGATCATAATCTACTTCCAAAAGTTCTTGATGCGTTTTGATTGCGTGTGGTATGGGTAAAATTTGTTTATCTTTATAATTCTTCTGATGCTCCCTCTACTTATCCCTGTAGTTTCATTTATTTTTCGCTGACTTGTATGCGAATTTTCAGCAAGAGATGCGATAACTAAAATATTATTTCCTTCATTTCCGGTAATCGCTTTTTATCGTCCTGTTTTCTGCGACGTTTTGGTTCATGGATCTTTTAAAACGAATGTGCTCAAACTGAATGAATGTTTCCACATCGAGGAAAACCATCGATCTAATTGTAAGTTTTGCTTGTAACATCAACATCGATGAGATCTTTTTCAAAAGCTTAATTTGAAGTGATACACCACAAATGAATTAGTTTCCGAATAACAACACAACGTGAACTTCAGAAGAAGAAAAAAAAACAATAAAAAAAATGGAATGAACTGGTAACGAAAATTATTGGAAGAAAGTGCCAACGCTGATGTTGAAGACATACCTTGTAATTATTGATTATTTCATTCGTGTTTACATTTTGTGTCTTCTTTCTCAGTGTCTCATTTAACGTTTGACAGCGTCTCATTTAAGAAACGATGAGGATTTCATTCACACTTTCTTTAACTTATTTTTTACATTCTAGATTAAATTGAACGTGTTTGAATCAATGAATTCATATGTATGTATTAAATAAGTTATTTTTACCATAGGGTGGGACATGGGCGGACTTCATGACGCGTCATGAAAGGTTAATCACAGCATTTGAACTTGAAATCTCATTTGTCTACCTGGAGGTCCGGTATTTCCCAAGTAGACAAATGAGGTTTCCAGCTCAAATGCTGTGAATAAGTTATTTTTATGAAGATCCGAAATTCTTGAAATCTTGCGGTTGAAAAAACTATGCCATTCAAGACAGCTCTACCCTACATTATAATATAAAACTAATTTTATAATACATGGTTTAAGAAAAATTACATCATTTCTATTCAATTTTTTATCAGATATCTGCATGTTTCGACGTTTTGTCATCCACAGACAATAAAAGCTTCAAAAGAAAATATAAAGTATAAACAAGTCAAATTAATGTTTAATTGTATGCTAACATACATTTCCATACGTACAACAAATAAAGCTTAATATTATCCGCTAAGAATTTTCTAACATTCATTAGGAAATTACTAAAATGCAAGAAACTTTGAAAAAAAAACAGTCTTTTGGAACGTTTTTATCTTGAAAGTATTGCACCGCGCCATCTACTGCTTTGCAGTGACAACTGGATAAGAACTGTGGATTGCTGTCGTTTCCTATAAAACTCGCATTCCTTCTACAATATTGAGCGATTGTGAGGTGCTGTCAGCGTGAAGTTTAGACCGTTAGAATCCGAAATCAAATTAAATACACAATAATTACATACTAGTTCCTTAGATGGCACTGAAAGTATGTGTTTACGTTAAATTTATTTAATTCACTCGGTCACATCTTATAAAGTGGAAATCTAATTGTATAACGCTCAGTTTTTAAACCAAAGTTGTCGTGGAATATTAAATTGCAGCCATTTTACATTTTCTAACTATTCTTCATTTCTTCTTGACGCGGAAATGGGTTTTCTAATTAAAACTATATTTCTTATTCGTATTTTCCAATATTTAGATATTTATTTGCTTATTCATAATATAAAATGTTAATAATATTTTAAACGGACCTCACAGTATTCAAACAGAAATCATAGATCCAATTAAAAAATTAGCACATTATGTAACACATAAAGTATAATATATTACTAATAAATACATTTTGGATCTTTATTCACTTAATTTCCAATTTCCTCATACATAACTTATTTGTAATTTATTTCCACAGTTACCTATTTTATATAAACATTGTACCTATAATTTATGTACAGCTAGGTTTCCTTAAATGCCACATTGTAACTATTCACGATACCTAAACTACTATTCAGCGGAATTCAGTATTGTTTAAATATAGAATGGTGTACATCGTTATAATGTAGCTTTTAAACAACTCCAATCTGAGTTAAATTACATAATTTAAACAGAAAATATTCCAAATTTTATATTGACTTCAAAATCAAGCAGACGATTTCTTATATACTGTTCCAATTAAAACTGGCGCGAAAAAAAATAGTACCAGCGGACGGATACTGCAAGTACTGAAGTCCATGGGTTTGTGTATTTGCTAATAAAATAATATGCCTATACGCAAAGCTAAAAGAGCATTTGAATAAATACAGCGGATACGGATTGATTTTAAAAGTCTTTTATAACTTATGATTAATATAAAATCATAATCATGCTTACTGCACCAAACAAAAGGCGTCCTCCCGAAAAATTAGCAGACCAACGTAGAAGCATATATGAAAACTTTATGGGTATAATTAGAGACGATGCCACCTACAAGAAGCGCGTGAGGAAGACTATTTACTTTACCAAGAATGGTTACTTATTAGATTAAACGTACGTCTCCTAGTTCAAAATGGATGAATCTTATGGACTAATATTTTATTTACAAATTCATTGTTTGTAAATAGCAATTTAGCGTGGGTGCAACATCATTTTTGGGTGTGTCAAGCGTGATAAAATATTGATTGCAGAATATATTATGTAAGATGGCGCTCAGTAGTTGCATAACATTTCTAGTGGGCAGAAAAATGTCTGTATATATGTACTAATTTAAATAATCTAGCAGGAGCAAAAACTATTTCGATTTTTGCGATGCATGTAGGTGTTACAAGCAGATGTAGATTGTTAGCTCATTATTTATTTCCTATATCTGATATTTCTTATAGATAAAATTTTTTATACTACCATGATAGTTTAAACTATAAATTAGTAAGCTAAATATCGGTTTCAACATCAAAGTGAAGCTGTAATGATTTTTTACTTACTTACCTTCGCTGCTATATGAGATAAAGATATTTTGTTAGCAAAAATTAGAGAATCATATTTTTATTTAAAGCGGAAAAATACTTTAAATGGAAATTTCAAAATGTTAGAATTAATGGTAAACTTATCAGAAACCGAAGATTTACATAAGTATACGTATATTCAAAGATGATGAACTTAAATTTCTAACGTTTGTGACATTTATCTGTATTTGTACATATTGGTGCATATTTACATGTAAGCCAATCAAATAACAAACTGGTATTTGTCTTCCACTCTCTATGCCGAAATGTAATTTGCTTATACACAGTAAACTATTTATTTTATACAAAATCAGTACAATTGCAGATAAAGGAGTACCAGTTTTATGTCAACATGTGTTATTTAAATCATCGACTTTGATGCTGATGGATTTAGTCTTAAGGTAATTTAGCAGCAAATACTTATACTGCGCAGGTTTCATGGCTTCGAAATAACCAATCAGAAATTAGATCTTAGCTTTTCGTTATCTTTTGTTTTGGGGCTTACCAAACTCGATAAATTCACTTAAACGATAAGTATTGTTCAATTAACAAAGTCAGGGTTATTAAAGAATAAGGGTTGAACTAATTAGAATTGTAGTTAATTTGATGCAATTATAATGTTAAAGTTACCTTTTCTCAAACTTTCCCAAATACGTGTCCTGATGCAAACATTAAAATATAAACTTTTCCACCCTTGTAGTAGCAAATATATTGAACATATAGTATGAGTACAGATATTGCCGCAAAGATGGCAGTTCTCCTATTTCATTATAGTAACAACGTATATTCAGCACAACTTGAATGCAAGGCCGACACGACCGGAATATCTTATATGATCTATGATCATCCGAACGATGACTCGCATCACACAACGGTGCATCTGCGAATTAACGCCAATGCAGAGGGTACAACTGGTAGAAGCTTACAGTAACAATTACTGTAATCCAGTTTTGACAACCGATTACATGCTTACACAATGAATTGATTTATTTGAATCAACGAAGTAATAATATACAGTATGTATGAAAATCACTTGCTTTAGCAAAGTGTGGTACTTCAACCGAAGTCACTGGATTGAATTAAGTCTGCAAAATATTTGGGTATCGTTAAATTAATGTCGCTAATACAACCAACTAGATAATTATTTAGTATAAACAAACTGTTAATTTGACGTAAATAGTTGGGTAATTGAATCAAATATTTAAGTACATTTAATCCAACTTTTTATTTAATCTAGTCCAATTTACTTTTTTTGAAACAAGTACACATTTGATTGGAATACTTTGTACTAAAAACGTTAGTTCTTTGAGTGAAACAAATAGTTGTTTGCGGATATACAGTGCCCGACACTTCATTACTCTCACATATTGATTGATATGTCATTTGGAAATTATTTACAATAGATACAGTTTTACTTGGAACTATTCTCGTTAATTATAACTTGCAACTAAACCCAGTTTCCTGAATGCAAGTTGTTACTCTAAATAGTGCTTTTATTAACGGCTATTACACAGTGTACCTGACAAATTTGTGGTAAGTAACGTATTACTTATGACTACTGGTACTGTAGCTATCTACAGCATATGCTTAGTAGAAGTAACAACAATGCTGATCGCTATTAAACTCATGTATTTTCTTAAATAGGTAACAACTTACTACAACTATGATTTTTTGAGTTTTGCTGCCACCTCGTAATTGTCTTACTATTCCTGATTGGCTAATGCGGCGGAGTAATGAAATAGTCCTCGAGACGGCTACGCGCGCACGCGCGGGCTAGCGTCAAGTAAGAGTTACGGACGTGGGAAAAGGTTGACGAAAAAGGGTGACCAAGGAGTACGGCCTTTGTAGGCCAGTTGGAACGCAAATATATTAAAAATACCGGGTGGGTTAACTCAAGGTCCCATTCGTATAAAGAATCCCAGCAAAAGAAGAAGTACCGAGCCTATAAGCAATCGGATGTTCCAAGATTGCAGTTTTAAACCACGCGGTGGGATATTTGAATTCCCCATCATTGTGATGATATCTGCGCCCGCTGATGAAGTTAAAGTGTGGATGCCGTTGCTAGTTGAGTGATCTCACAGTCCAAGTGCCATTTGCAGTTAGGGATACCCTGCGAAGTAGCCGTTTTCGAGGCGATCACCGGACATAACCGACACGTATGCTGACAGAAGATCAACTTGCCGAGAAAACGCCCAGTGCAAAGAACCAACATAAACCGCAAGTTTACCGCCTAGGTATATTATTTCTTTGTTTGTTATTGTTGTAACTTCGAAGCCATAGTTCTCTTTGTCCTCTGTTTAGATTTCAATAATTTGAATAACTAAATAACGTTTCAAGGGGGCTCCATTTACCTCACCTTTTATTATTGCTTTGTTCATTTTTTCATTATTAAGGAATATATTTTATGAGTCATTACGTTGTAAATTGTTTCAAAAAAAAACTGTTGTTAAAGTGAAACCAATATCTTTCATTCATATCAGGTAGTCACTGTGTTTGTCCTATACAAAATAAAACTATTACTAATAATACTGCTTTTTTTTTCTTAAATATTATGTACCATCTTTAGCAAATTAAATGCGAATTTAATCTTCGATTATTAATGCAATCGAAGCTACAGCAGACTGAATAGTAATTAAAAATTATTTGCAAACAATTTTGAATTACCCATTGCTCGGTACGCAGTACTTATAGTTGCGGTTGCATAAATAATAGAAGATTTCTGGAACTTTTTTTTTGTACTTTGTCAGTTATTCACACAGAGTACACAGTAAGTTATTTATTAAATATTCACTAAACTTCCTCGTTTCCTACACTACCTATAGTTGAACAACAAATTTAAGATAAGTGTATTGTATATTTATCGGGTACCTATTTAGCGAACGTGTATTAATGATACTCTTTCCTTATCACAAGTAATGTAAATAGCTTGTATTAATTATGAAGGTGTGATAGCTGTTATAGAATAGTTCACTCACAGCAATACACCTACTACTTGACAAGGGCAAATCTTTGCTTACTGCAACTACATATATTCTTTGGCTTAACTACTTCAGTTTAATTATCATAAGTTGTTAGTATAACTTGTTAGTATCAGTGTTTAGGATCTCTTTTTTACTAGTGCTAAGTAATCTGTGCTTCTGTGCCCTATCCAGCTGAACTTTTTACTTACGATAATTGTATTTTTATTTATGATTATTAAATTTTTTTCTCAGAGTACATACAATTTTCGACAAATTTGGTGACAATTTTTGCTATTTAGTTTGCATGGTACCGTATTATAGTATTAACCTCCGCCTTTAATGCTGTAAAGAGTGCATAAAACTGTATATTCTTTGAAAATCTTGTGAGACGTTCATTTTCAATTTGAAAATGCATCTGTAGAATTTAAATCAACGGACGAATAGCCCAGATGAAGATATTGCAGGTTATCGCACCATCTGAAACAACCTATATTTAACTCCAGGAAATATGTCAGTCTGCGTAGAGCCATGCCGCATTAATTGCGATTTGCCGTAATCCGACAAATATGGAGCTTTCAAGATTTAGGTCCTACTACCACCACATAGTACTGCTACTGCCACTACTATTAATGACATTAACTAGTTCACTATTGCCGCATATTGCCCGCCGTGCGTATACAACTGTCTCGATGCGTTCCGCGTAATTTAAAAACCGTGACAGAAACGAAAACAAATAACTAACCTAGAGCCAGTGTCCGATTGGGTGGCCGCTGAATTAGACTGGCGAGAACGCGAGAGCGAATAAGAACTGTGCGCCGTCGAAAAGTTTACGGCGAGAAACGATGAATGGTGCGGGGGTGTTTGTTTTAGGGGTGATTTGCGCTTTTGCGCTAGCCGATGCGCTTTCTGTAGATAATGGTGAGTATTTTCCAAGATTTTGTTAGAGAAATGAGAACTTATATTTAAAATCCTATCCTAACATGTTTATTAGAAAGTTTCCGTAAATTAGAAAAATAATAAAAATATTTTAATCGTAGACATGTTCCGATTTAAATAGTTTCAAGTAAGGGGAAGAAACCTAAAAACTATAAAAAGGGACTAAACATATCTTTCATTCACCGCTCTTTTTTTTTTTTTCTTAATTACAGTTTTATTTGGTTGCTTTTAGTTGCAACTGTTTAAAAGTATATGTACTCACACAGACTCTATCACTGAAAAGATGAATTATAATTTGTCGAACCTTTCGCAGGAATTTGATTTAATGACTTCCAGAGAGTTAGTGCCGACTATGATCTATTTATGGAAAATGTTTTCAATTTTACGGCACTTTCAATATATTTAAGGTGTTGATAGCAACTTTCTTATTCTAAATGGATATAATACAACTTTTATAATTCTTTAGAATTATAAGAGTTGTATTATTAGATATTTGTAATCAATTTCTATTAAAGTTCCTATTCCTAAATTTATCAGTTTTTTTTTCAGATGTTTGTAGTCTTATTGAATGCTTAATAGTTTTATTCTTGTGTAAAATCAAATATTTCCTACGGTACTAGGTATTAAGATGTTTTACTAATGTATGTGAATGCACAAGGACGCAGGAATTCATCACTAAACTGAATACAGAACGTTCTAAAACTCATCGCCAATACGGATTCCTTTAAATTAAGAATATCTTCCTTTTCAATAATACTAATCTTTATTGCAAACTACGGCAAAATCCATACAAAATGACGTCAATTTACAAAGTGATTAGTGAGTTGGCAGTCAAAGGGAAAAATTAAAACTTTTATTTAATTCTAAACCAAGCTTTCGGCAATTTTAATTTTTGTCTTCCTCAGAGCTATCACAAAAATATTACAAATACAGTTACATGTAATCTTATATAAATTTAATACTTACTTAAAAATTTTTGAAGAGTTTATACAGTAAAATTTTGAAACGCGTATGGGCAAAAAATTAAAAACGGAAATTTATAGTAACGGATCATTAATAAAGACGTTTGATAAATTTGGAAAAATAGGTTTAAAAAGTTGTAAAGTTTTTCGAAATGATAGAATTGTGTGAAATTTTCATGGTTTAGTGATAAATTATAATTTACAAGGTGAAAGTGTGAAGCACGTGTTTGGATTTGAGGTTATGAGATGGTTAGGGACGGAAGGATTAAATTTTAAACATTGTTTTATATTGGCAAAAAAAGCAAAAAGGAGAGATAAAAGGAAATTAACACTTATTAACTTACTTAATCACTTAAAATTTAGTCACATTTTGTAAGAACACTTGAAAATCTATTTAATATTTAAGAAGATATATTATGGAATTACCAAGGACTCTGCTAAAAGGGAGGTTTGGATCTGGTTAGTTAAAGAAAGTACTAAGAAATGGAGGTCAACTCCATACTAAGGCGCTAATAGGCGATGGGGATGCTAAAATCTCTGATAACCTATTCAGACGCAGCAAGAAAGAAGTTATTGTTAACACCATTACCGTGTTGATAACTGAACACTGTCCTCTGAAAAAGCATTTATACAACACAGGTCGAGTAAGCGAACCGTGGTGCAGAAGATGCAAACTGATTGAGGAGACGAGTTTACATGTAATCTGCACATGTAAGGAATTGCAAGTGCTCAGGCAGAAGCATTTCGGGAAGGATTTATTGGAGCCCTCGACGGTTCTCAAGTTTCCACTGGACAAGATACTGGGCTTTGTAGAGAACACCAAGCTGCTCGAATGGAAGTAAGAGATTTAATAGATATGTTACAATGAGCACCTAGCTCAAGTGCCTGGACTATGGATGCATACACCAACTTCAAAAGAAAGTCATACGTATGGCTCAACGTAATTGCGCTATTTAATACAATGAAAATAACTTCTTGACATATCACTCAGCCTAACATCTAACGTTTTCTGGACGCATTGGTGACGTATACTTTAAATTTTGACTTAGAAGGTTTGATTTCCTCTACAACATTGTTGCAACCAATTTTGCGCAATTGATTTAAACACATTCCAGTGATTTGGACACTTTAAATACAAAAATTGGTTGAGTAAATCAATTATTGCTTAAATCAGCAAATCTTTTTCCTTGATGTAGATACCGACAGGTTTTACCATAAATATCTTAAGTATAAAAAAAAAATTCATTTAAGAAAATTACAGTGGCCGAGCTAGTATCTTGTAGATAGGAACAATTATTACTTGCTGGGAAGTAGGAATCTTGACATGTTTTTGGCAATTTTACCCGAGCAATGCTAATGTTTCAAGAGTAACTACTATAACAAACTCTTTTGCAATATATGTTTTGGTTTGGTATCTGGGAAGGAGTGCATTTCAAGCAGTGATTTCGAAATCAAGGAATTGCTTGAACTTTACAGCAGTAGAGTGAAAGTCATTATTTTTGCTTTTATAAATGATTTTAGATTCAGAAAGCAGCACCTATACAGAATCGAACTCTCTGATGAGACTAAATGGCGACTGTGTTTAAACGACGAGGATATAGTTGAGCATATTTTTTGCAACTGCCCTGCTGCCATAAGAATTAGATATGGATTCTGTACGAAGGTTGACCTTTTCCTAGAAGACTTGGAAAGATTTCAAGAACAAGATTATAAACTATCTTACAGGCCTGCACTAAAAGATAATGTCCACTTTACAATAAGGCCCAATACCCGCAATTATTGACGGGACGATTTATCGAACCATGCGAATGCTATCCCTCCTACTTATATTCTAAAAATTCTAATACCAAATCTTATATCAGCCGATTCTAAATTTTGCACTACATTCAAAATTGTAATAAAGAATACTAGGTCTTACTTGAAAAAAAAAGTTTTATTCGTTTAAAAACATCCATATTACACATGAGTTTTTGCTCACATTGAATACCTACGTTCTTGTACTTGCATAGGCACTAGTAGAACACCTAAATATCTAATGCCTTGACAAATATTAGTAATTGCAAGAAATCAACAGACGGAAATGCAATAACATTGAATTTCAAAATAAAATTCCTATTTAAAATAAATTTCCTACTAGCTAGTTCGGTAAGACAGCCTGTATAATCGGTAATGTTTATTTTAAAATATTCGTCTTTCAAATGAAAACATCTCTATTTACGCGCAGTCCAAATTAGGACAAACACTAAATAAACAGTGGCAAATAACGATAAAGAAGTCGTTAATAGTCTTGATTTTCATGTTATGTCTCTAGATAAAATAAACCGAATCTAAACAATATGACAAACTCATATCACTAATACATAAAACCTCACTGTTTTATATGCTGCTTTGTAGATCACCATATTTTTCTCTTACGATTTAGTCAGGTACCTACCTATCTTTAAAATACGACTAACTCTCGTTTTCACATAATTTGTATTTTATTCTGAACAAATTTTAACGCAGGAGTATTTACAGGAATCATTTTAATGTATATTTCACATGTAAAGGTATAGACATACATATATGAAAATTTTAGTCCATCTTTATCATACAAGCGATTTTTTATTGGTACTTATTTCCTACATTTAGCAAAAGAATTCCTATAAATGTTTCACATAATAAATTGCTTTTTAATCTAAACATTTTTCGATTATGCAGGTTGCCTAAAATGTATTTATTTGACTTCTACGAGGATGTATTGAAAAATGCTTAGCCTACTATAGAAACATACAAAATTTGAAAGTCAAAATATTTTATTATTCAACATACTCTCCTCTTAATTGGATACATTTATTACAACGAAGCTGTAACGACTCTAGACCTTTCAATAAGAAATTTTTACCGTACTCTGCAAACCAGGCTTCCACAGCTTCTATTACCTCTTCGTTGGAAGAAAATTTGGGACCTTTTCCACCTTTTTTTTCAGTTGAGGAAATACATGATAGTCGGACGCAGCCAGATCTAGTAACTAAGGGGTTGTTCCTATAATTCGAACCCTAAATCACGAATTGTTTTCATAGCAACATGCGATTTGTGTGCAAGGGCATTGTCCTGCAAAAACAAAACACCTTTGGACAACTTTCCTCGTCTTCTCTTCTTAACTTCTTGTCATAGAGTGGTCAGTAATGTCGAATAATAATACTCAGTTATTGATCTATCCTTATCCAGACAATCAATCATGATTACTCCATGACAATCCTAAAAAACTGAAGCAAAACTTTTTTCAGCAGATTTTTTAACACAAAACTTCTTAGGCCTTGGAGTGTCTCCATTCCATCGATTGTTGTTTTTTTTCTGGGTCGTAGAAATGTACCCAAGTTTAGGTCATAGTAACACTACGGCTTAAGAAGTCTGCACCTTTTTCAAACCGAGCACAGATTGAACACGATGCTTCCTCTCTTGCACGCTTCTGGTCAAGATTCAGACATTTAGGTTCCATTTTGTAGAATTTTTTCTCATGCTCAAATTGACGTGAACTATATGATGGAACCGTTCATATGAAATACTCAGTGCTTCAGATATTCGTTTTCGCCCAATTCGACGGTCTGACAAAATCATATCATGAGCTGCATCAACATTTTCGGGAACGTACACAGAAACTGGCTTTCTCGATCGGTGTTCATCTTCAATGGAAAATTTACCCCTTTTCAGCTCCCAATCCAATTTTTCACGGTTGCATACGAAGGATATTGATCACCAAAGGTATTAAGCATATCTTAGTAAATCTGCTCACCTCTTAAGCCCTTCAAATACAAATACTTGGTGATGACATCCTTTTTTTCAAATTTTATTACGCAACTTTGGTTTGACTTTTTGACGTGAAACTTTACACTAACACTTCTAATATGTTATTTCTCGTTGCTATGGTATCGCAATATTTTCTTTATCCACGGAACCAATCTCGGCTAACTAGATAGCAATACATTCTCGTATTACCATTCCGTTATATTTAAAATTCAATGTTATAATTTAATATTTTTAAGTTAAATTTGTTGTTTGTAGTAATATTATATCACAAAAGACGTTTGTATCACTAACTATTTAATAATAATATTTGATAACAAAAGTTGACCAAAAAATTAAATTACAGCACTACAATGAGTCATATTAAATTAACACGTAAAGATTTGTGGGCATTGTTCATACTATATACCGCTTCTGGCTGACGTTCGAATTTAGCTAGTATGGAACATTTTCGCTAAGCGTTGAACCTGCTTTTGGACATCTTTTACAGATAAACATTTTTAGATAACAGCAATAGTACTTAATACAAAAATTTCCAGTTTTGGCAAAATTCAAACAAAATATATTTTTCTACAAATTTGAAAACAAACTCAGACCAGTTTTATATTGTCGTAAAGAGACATGGCGAATAGAAATTGTCATAACACAAAATGTAAAATAGTCAGGAAAATGTCCAATGTTTCCAGATTTTCTGACAACTCTGACAATCAATATATCAGGAAGCTGATTTTAATGCTTTCGAATTAAATTAATAAGGGGCAAACATTGCCGAAAGATACTTAACAATTATGAAGATACTTTATTTGCATTTTAATAAAGTATATATATATATGTTCATTCAGAAGTTTTTGTAGGACACGATAATCTATAACTAAATTACTTCTTTAAATTTTTTGAATTTCTAATTTGATTAAAGAATCAGTAATTTGCGAACACTAAATTTTAACTTCCTTTTGGAATAATGGCAATATGTTAACAGTTTATTCATATTGTATTCTAAACAGATTAAACAAAACTTAAAGCATGAAGAAATAACCTCTTTTATATATTACACATTTCACTCGTAGAAATATCATAAACGTTCAGTATTGGTTTATTATAAACTATTATTCAACGTTTATAACGCGAATATTCTACCGTTTATTATACGATGTAAAGGTGCTACTAGTGGCTGCCTGATGCCGTAATTAAAAGAATGATAAATAAAGTTGCCAATAAGCATATTAAAGATGGTGAAATTTAAATATTATTCAAATTATACCTTTTTAAAATTAAGTGTTTAACTGTGAATCACGACTATTGAATACAAAAGGTGTAGGTTTTGGAATAGGTACTAAAAGGATATATTGATCCGTTTTTCTTTTCCTTTTTAATATATCAAGTTATTATATCCAATTTCTAGAACGAAATTTCCGAACTTTTATTCTTTCAAATTACTAAATTTAAAAGCTTTTAACTTATAAACGCGTTATATTGGGTTGTATTGAGAATGATTTCCAAGATGTCAATCATAAATGATCTGAATCATTTGCTTGGCCATTTTTATCTTGTATTTCACCGAAGGCAAAACCAAAGTTGACGAGAAATGATTCATCCTTTTTATGATACAATCATCACTAATGATACGCTTTTCTCCAAATTAGCAGATTAATTCAATTATAACAGTTTTAAACCGCAGCAATCTGTAGTTGTATTTATAATATGAATTGTATGTTGCAACTGCATGAATTATCTCATCATTTAGTAACGCATATGAACAAATTTGTTCCCCGAGTAAAATCATTTTATTTTACACAGTATTACTTAATTAAATCCTGTTGTGATAGTCACTAATTGATATACTTGAATGAAACAATTACTTTTTCTGGATCTACAACAACGAATATATAATTAGTGCACCTTTGTTTGAGGGCAAAAAATACCTTTAGCTTATTAGTAATTCCTTTATAATAGGCAAAATGGCATTGATGATTATTGAAAAGAACAGTACTATGCATATATCAGTTATAGACAAAATAAAAAAAAAAACAAGAGATAATGCATCCTATCAAGAAATCAATGATGACACCGCAAGGCTAAATTTACATAAACTACATTCCAAACAAAGTTTGGTTGTCAGCACGATTTATGTAAAATAATTATAATTATTCTAATAATAATTGAAAAATTAGGTATAAAACATTTCAGTTTTCAATAAGTCTTCTGCAGTTACGCTTCATATAAAATAGTAAAAATATATTTGACAAAGCGTGTTTGGTTGTTGATAATTTGTGAAATATTTGGTGTATTTTTATGTTCATAAATTTGAATGTGTGAGTTTGTTATTTCGCGAACTTTTTTTTAAGCCGCAGAGCTACTAGTCGAAGTGTTATAAGCGAAATGCAATGTGTTGAAAATCTAGTGAAGCTAATATTTTTTATATCTATTATTATTAAATGATAAACAGTTTACAGATTACCAAATAAACACTTTATTGTTTTGTAGAACAAAAAAGTCAGAAGCACAAGAAATATGATGAAAATCTTTAAGATAGCTAGCAAAGCACAATTTCTTTTAACGTTTTATGCTGTATTATATATATAAATGTACGCAAACAAAATAAGAGCACATCTTTATATTCTTCCCGCAACTGCAATTGGAGTAGGTTTATTGGAGGATTCATTCATTCATTAAAGGTGGGCACGTATTGTCCAGGCACTTGAGCTAGGTGCTCATTGTACCGCACCATTTCTTTGTACTTTCTTTATCTCACCAGATCCAGATCTCTCTTCTTGGAGAGTCCTTAGTAATCCCGTATACGGGCTCTGGATCTATGAAGTGTCTTTTAAAGCCCTCCTTGGCTAGTTCGTCGGTTACAACTTGTCCTTTATATCCTCATGTCCCGGCACCCAAATCACAGACACCGTGTAGTCTCGTGCCAACGTATTAAGGGATTGTTTGCGGTCTCTAACTAGTTTTGACTAGTTACAGGGTTCAAGATTGCCTTGATAGCACAGGCTGCAAGGGCGAATACCTTTGCGTGGAAAACTGCTGTATGCTTCCCCAGGCTTATAGATACCCTTTGATTAGGGCTGGGCCCAAAAATACCGGCACCTGTGTGCCGTGAACCACTTATCAAGAGCAGTGATTTCACTACGTGCCTGGTCTCTGTTCGGTATGGAGATTTTCACCTTTTCAGTGAAAATAGTTTCGGCTGCCATACTATCCGTGGGCATTTGCAGCAATGACCCGTCCAGCTTTCACCTAAAGCTTCAGCGGGGAAAAGCCCACAATGATCTCTAAAGAAGCGACCCATGTGCTGTTGATTGCACCAGTGATTCCCAGCAATTAGAGGATTATGGTCTATATTTCATTGAAAGATGAGATGCAGGTGTGATCCGTAGTTAATAAGAATTCACGACCACATAAAAAACAAATCAAATCGTTTTGTAGTTAGTACAATTCTAAGGACTTCCTTTTCCCGTTATGAATACTCTGTTTCAACTTTGTTGAGTATACTGACCATATAAAATAAGGGATGTGCAATTCTACTTACCATGTGAGACAAGCTGCCTCTCATTTCACAAAGTGAGATATCAGTAGTTAAGCTTTTGTCAGGAGTGAGTCAACATTTTGCAATTTTCATTGTCTTCCTACAAGCTCTCAAAACTTGCATCACATCTTTTTCGCCATTTTTCACGCGGCTTTTCTTTTTTCCGAAAGTTCGTGCAAACAGCTTTAATTGATTAAGCCGATTGACGTGAATCTACCATAAAAATTTATTCAAAAGCTTTTTTTTCGAAATTTTTTAAGCCTAAACATTTAATTCTCAACTGCTATTTTTAGTCCACTTGTCGTTCTAGGATTAGTTCCACATTACATATACACTCCTCGAAAAGCCCATTCCAAATTAAGATATTATCCAAGAAATGGGAGATTAAATACAAAAAGCCAAAAAGCTGCAGTGTTTCCGAGACTTCAAATCAGCCTACTCGCATAACAAAAAGATATATCCTTATAACGACAAACGTTTCAACATCTTGCCCATGACTACCTGAAAAATTGCCGGGGTACGCTTTTACACTAACGAACATCATAGTATATCATCTATGGCTTTGGATGCTTCATTAGATGTTCTATTTTTCCATATGTTCTGGTTTTTGGTGTTGTAAACAGGAAATTATTTCTAAAGAGCGCTTGTTGTAAAAGAATACCAAAATGGGATAGAAGGGATTAAAAAAATATATGTAGCAGTACTCTTATTAATTCTACTGCAAACTCGTTAACATCTCCCTTGGTATTTGTACACTTTCTCAAAACTGGAATCATCATTGCGTTGATTAAAAGTACACTGCTAACAAACTTCAATATATTGGATCTTTTCAATGTTGCTGCTTGTATGGACATTACTATATTTGTTAATATTTTATGCAGCTTTGGTTCTATTAGTAGTACAAGATAATCTTTTTATCTTTATAGTTATTTGGCGTGTTTCATACTTTTAACCCTTTATGATTCATTGTCATTGTTGCTATTCTGATGCATTGAAAATTCTTTCAGTTTTCCAATCTCAGCCATTTGTCTGCTTATGTAATTGACATTTAATGGAACCGCGTAAATAGTTATGTAATCCTCACTGCCAGTTTTTATGTCTAACTTACTTACCACATTAAATTCCATGAAGTGATATAACTAACTTTACATTAAAAATTATTTCATCAAACATTTGAACAAATAGCATCACTATTAATTCAACGTCAACGAATACAGGACATTTAATCTCAATGAACGTTAAATTGAAATAAAAATTCAAATGCAGTTAGTTTGGGATTGTATTTTATACACACAATATCCCCGACGATTAACTCTTCTTCTCTAACGTCATCCTTGCTTGTTTTAAGTTCTATTACTATTAAATACATTGCTAATAATTTTTCTACTTCTTGGTTCTTTTACATCTGAAAATTTAATAAAATAAAAACATGAAACAGTAACAAATTAGTATAAGTTTCAATTTACTTATTTTCACTATTTTTTATTTTAACTAAATATTTGTATATATTTATGTTGAATTTATGTGATGGGCAATAAAGTTTATATGTATAATAATTACAAATAAACATTAAAAGCAAAAACTACTGCTTTTCTCAGAAAGCTTTTAGAATTGTTAGAGAATATAAACGAGTTAATAAAATAAATTTAATAATCAATGCTGCAAACTTCTCCTAAACCCCTCACCACAAACTGCACTAAACTGGACGTACGTTTCGATAGCAAAGCTATCATCATCAGCAGATACACTGAAGTGAATAACCAACACGGGTCTCCTCTGTCTACTGAGATTAGCATCTGATTCGGCTCTAAATCCCCTCGTCCTCCTTTGGGAGCCTCCATTCACGCTTCCCATAAATATTTGCGGCTGGTGGGAGCTCCACCATCGGTCACACTACCGCCTGTCCATCTTAGGCGTGGGAAATCCCATTCAGGGGAGGTACGAATCGGCTATAGTTTTCAATTCTTCGTTCTTCGTTCTTCTTGTCTTCTTTCTTCTCATTAGCTTGTGTAACTTTCTTTTATAAAAGAAAGTGAATAAACTACACTAAAACTACCCTAATTTATACCTAAGAAAGGTCATGGTACAATGATCACGGTCATGGCTGACTGCCGTCATGCTTAACTAGTCACTAATTCTAACTCCGTCTGATATACTAGTTCTACTTAATAAACTATGAAGACAAGAATTTAAGGGTCCTAAATCTGAGTTCATTAAAATGTGTTTGTTTTTATATATTTCCATACCCCTCATAACAATTTAATTGCACATAGTTGCTTACGTTTTTAACTAATTTTACATTGCCAACTTTATGGTTTTCTTCAAGCATATGTAGGGCTACACTATAGATTTGTCAAACCTTCTAAATTTAAAATGAGCCAAATGCTTCTTGAGCGCGTTTCAATTGATCTTTTAGTTTGCCCAATATATACATCATCACGATCTCTACAAGATGTTTTATAAATACCTGATTTGTCTAAATTATCTAGTTGATCTTTAGGGTTACCTAAAATATTTTTAAGACTATTATTTGAAGTAGTTGCTATGTCAAGATTGAGAGAATTTAGAGAAATTTTTTTGTAGACCTGTAGACCTAGACAAAAAAAAAGCAGACATGATTTCAATCACAATTTCAGCTAATTGAATACGGAGTCTACTTTTCGTACCTCATCAAACGTTTTAAATGAAAGGATGTCCAAAATAAATAATAATTCTAAACATCTCAATGGAATCTCAAAAACGGAAAAGAGGACAGTTACTCTATGACTTCACAAGTACAGGAACCCGTTGCTTAACGCACACCCACATAATGCATCCAATTAGCACACCACCAACAAAAAATAAGTTACGTTCCCATTTCATTGCGTGCTATAATAGAATGCTATTAATCTCATTCCGCAACATCTAATCGGTATTCTCTAAAACAGCGAAACTAAACAGTATTATTAGTGTACACACACACCATACGAACATGAAGAGGTTCAAAGCTATATTTAAGCTAATATTAGGCATTGAGCACCTAAGTATCCGTGAATCGTGCAATTTCACACTGAATCATAACGATGTCGTAAAACTTCAATGTGTTTTGACAATTTAATCGTCATCGTTACCACGAATGTAATGTATTTAAAAAATGGCGCTGCATATCTTTAACAGATGATGCCGACCCACAAATAGTATTTGCTGTTCTCTCGAACGAGATATTTATTGCTGGTTTTTCATTCGAAGATTACGTAGTAATTAGAACTCCACACATGCAGTGCGTTGCAAGAACTGAGAGGCATCTGTTTCTGGGTCGGGATTTTTTTATCGTAATTAAAATACGGTGTTTTCGAAGTGGATGAAAGAGTAGCTTCATGAATTACGCTATAAATATAGAATTATCCTTAGATTAACACATTAGTGTATATCAGGCTGTGTAGGTGTTTGAGTTGACAACAAAATTTTATTTTTAATTTTAATCTCATTAACATAGTAACTTTAACTACTATCAATACTTTGCCACTAATAAATAAACAAATTTTGATGTGATACTGCTATAACTAGCATAAAACTAATCCTTAAGCAGTGTTAGGTAAAATGTAATTAACTACTTTTATAGTTACAATTAAAGATGCGCATTTTGGCAAATATCTCGCTCTGGCCCGGCTCAGCTCTTTAATAGTTTTGTAAACATAGCGAAAACTAATCGCTGTATCGTATTCTACTAGTCGAAATGTCAGTTGCATGTCATAATTTCTTTTTTGTAGACTCAATATTTAAAAACTTATAGCGCAAAATGTTTATTAATTCCTATAACTTAGGCAATCAATTATTTTTGTTTCCATAAAAAAGTGATTATGTATTCATACTTTACTCTTTAAAACAATCATTTTTCGTATGCATTTTTTTATAAAAGCAATATTTAGAAAGTTATGACGCTTAGACGTTTTTCTTATATGGAAAAATAGTGAAAATCAATTATATCTCAAACAGCTCACATTTTCTCAAAATATAATTTAGGAGATAGTATAGCTAGAATGATTAGCTTTAATATGAACTATGTCCCAAGCTTTGATTTTTCTCGAAAATCAGTGAAATTAAAATTTGAACTTAAAAATTACATCATTCTATCCCACAAGGTAAGATATCGAAGAAAAATAACATTATATTTACCAGTATATAAAAATAGTCAAGGAAGGAACGATTAGGCCTAGTCTTCAATCTCCTGACCTGATCAAACCTGGGATATGCCCCGGGATGACATGTCAAAAAATTCAGTTTTGTGAAGAAATTTACCACAAAACTTATGGGATCATAACTCTAGCTTGAAATTGAATAGAAATGCCATCAAATGGTACACTGATGGCTCCAAAACGGCAGAAGGAACTGGGATAGGAATATATGGGCCTAGAACCAAGTACTTGGAAGGCTTGGGAAAATACCTATGTATCTTTCAGGCGGAAATACACGCTATTGAAAGATGCGTCCAGTACAATATTGATAGAAATTATCGAATGCAGGAGATTACTATCGTGTCTGATAGTCAAGCAGCCGTCAAGGCGCTGAGCTCACATGGAATCAGTTCCAAGGTGGTCTGGGAATGCTTAGGGAAATTAAACGAACTAGGCCAAAGGGATAAAGTAACCCTCCTGTGGGTTTCGGGTCACATAGGAGTGGAAGGAAACGAGATAACGGATAATCTCGCAAAAAAGGGGTCTACAATACCTTTTGTAGGACCTGAACTCGTTGGCGGGATAAGTATCAATACAATGCTGAAGAAACTGAAAAGAGAAATGGAGCAGAGAAAATCTAATTATTGGGAGAATTTCCAAGGAATGAAGCAAAGTAAAATTCTTCTGGGAATCTATAACCATCAGAGGTTAACAAAATGCATCAACATGTGTAAGAACAATGTTAGCGTATTAACAGGAATACTTTCAGGCCATTGTAAACTGAAAGACAATCTAAGTAGCTTGGATTCGCAAAGGTATCTGAATATAAATTTTGTGGGGAATAGGATGAAACACCCATCCACCGCCTCTCAAATTGCGTAGCATTGTGCAACTCAAGGGAGTTACACGCGGAAGCATGTGAAATCGAAGAGGGAGATTTAACTAGCCTGGGGCCTTCTGATATCCTATACTTTATGAAAGGAATAAGAGTGAAAGGCCAGCTGTAAAACAGCAAGAATAGGAGACACAATAAATCTCTTAGGTCGCAGTGTAAGATCACCCTCCCCACATACATACATACCAGTATATAGGTAAAATATGAGTTCTACTCTAGTGGTTTCCCAATTCATGGGTAATAGAATAAGAATTGCACGAGTGCAGTAGTTTCATTATAGCCCAAAATAATAAAGGACTTTAAATTTAAGTTCTTTAGTTGTCGTCATGGTAGTATTCAGAGTCAGTATCTGCAAATTGTATGCTATGTTTCTCGATGTGGTTGCAATAATTGATAAAATTTAATAAAGCTATAGCATCTTTAAGTCAAAGTTTTGTGCCATCAGAAAAATCTGGGGCATTTCCTTGATATGAAAACTAAGTGATAAATTATTTAAATTATCTTCGTTCATGGCCCTTCTACTACAAACTTTTCGGGAGTGACTATGACAATATCTTCGGAAATCTTCTTCTCCTTCTCTGACAGTTTTGCTATTGACAATAACCCGAAATTTTATAGCTGCTCCATGCATCAGAATTTTCTGTACGCTAGACCGCATATAATACCAACCATATAATTTGGTGTACAATTTTAAAATAGTTTCACAATACTCTTTAAATTTCAAGGTATTAATAGCAAAAGCAGAAACAAGTACTTGCAAAGTAGTAGATACAATGGCTTCTCCGGCGAAGTCGGAAACTACACCAGCATCTTCAACTACATCGAACACACAGTACAGATGTCTGTAAAGGCGGATAAGATCTTGCATTTTTTAAGCTTCTCTAGGGAATACAGCGTCGATATCTCCAGCAAGGAAACTGCAACAGCGTACATCCGCAAACCAATCTAGAGACACGGAGAGCGGGACGGCAAGGTTTTTAGCCTACGGGCCTCCCCACCATTTTCCAGGCCGAAATTATTGCCATCCAGACTTGAGCTGAGGGCACCGCTAACTGCCCACGCAAGAATGGAAGGGTGGAAATAATCTCCGACAGCCAGGCTGCCCTCAAAGCTTTGCTGGCTATCAGATCGGACTCTGAGCTTGTGAAATATCTCAATGGTACATTGAGATGGGTGCCAGGTCACTCTGGGATCAGAGGCAATGAAATAACTCACACGTTAGCAAGGGGCGCCAGCGAGCTGCCTTTCTTAGGTCCAAAACCGTGTGGTAGCTCATATGACAGCATCAAAACGTTTGTCAGGTCCCAACTTGCTGGTAGGCACTGCTTTTTTTGAAATGGACGCCCCGGTGCAAGACACTGTAAATCTGTAGGGCTTCATCCGAATGAGGGGAAACTCCGTAAGGAAGTCTTTATGAGCAGGGACAGACTGAGATTACTCACCGGAATCGTAACTGGGCACTGCGCACTAAATGAATACATGTATCGCATTGGGCTAGCGAACTCTCCCCTGTGCAGAAAGTGTGGGAGTACGGAGGAAACTCCTGCTCGCTTTCTTGTCAACTGCCCGGCAGTGAACGGGGAAAGGCAGACACACTTTGGGATCGATCAGTTAGACGAACCCAAAGTCTGTAAGTTAACTCTCAGCCAAATTGCGAAGTTTTTTGATAAGGTGTAACCTGACTATGAGAGGGCTAAAATTGAGATGGGGCACAATAAGTGTTTCTAGCCGAGTTGCCTTCTTCGGGTTACACTCGCCCATACACGCACAAAAAAGTACCTGCAAAACAGTAATCTTTGTGTAAGATTTTCATCAACACCAGTGACAGCTAAAGTTTCAATTTTAACAATTTTTTATTTTATTGAACATGAGGGTTTACTGGAACTACCACTGGAAAAGAACTCACCCCATTATTTACCTTGTAGAATAAAACGATGCAATTTTTATTAAAAAAAAAAAGTTCAAATGTTAATTCGGCCGACTTTCGAGGAAGCATGGCACGTGGTTCATTTTAAAGCCAATCATGCTTGCTTATACCATCTCTTAAATTATATTTTGAGGAAATGCGAGTCTTCTGAGTTATAATTTCATAATATTTTTCCATTTAAAGAAAATTCTCACCATCATGACCTTTTAAATAGGTACTGCTTTTATCAAAAAAATATACATGATGGTATAAAATGATTGTTTTAAAGGGTAGAATATAAATACATAATTACTTTTTTTTTATAAAGACAAAATTATTTGTTACAAATATTTAAAAAGTTTTGCGCCAAACTTTTTAAATATTGAATTTACAAAGAAAGTTAATGACATAAAAGTAGCGTTTCTGCTAGTAGAATACGATACAGACACTAGTTTTCCACACGTCCACATTTTGCGATTTCAGCCCACTGTCAGTCGGGCCGCAACTCATCAAATTCACCGTTTGTTCTCCAAAAAATAACTTTTAACTTTTCCTTCCATACTGTTATTGAAATAGGATGCGGCTGATTTTCTGTCTTACAGCTATTTAAAGAAATTAATGTAGAATACGTAAAACATTTTCATACTAAATAACTGAAAATTTATAACACAAAAGCACTTCATAGCATTTATTTGTTTGGATTGTCTTCCAGTAGCGGCCAACGAACTATGTAGCAACTAAGCGTGATCCAAAGGGGTTTTATAATTATTCATACGTACGCAAAACAAACGTGGTACGTAAATACCTACTTGATTCTATTCTTAAAAAAGACGATGACTAATTGAGGAGCTTTTATATTGTTTCCAGAGATGTTTCGACCAAGCACTGGTCTTTATAAAGCTGTCGATTAATTAAATAAAAATGTCAATATAAATAAAGTTTCTGACATATAGTATAGAAGAATCGAAACATTCCATTTCAAAGTAAAATTATAAAAGATCGGTATTATAAACAACTTATAAAATAGTACAAAACAAAAGCGAATTGATTTTTATTTGCTCCGTAGTTTAATCCCACCATACATATACTTCTATCATTAATTTTGATTTAACAATTTCTATTAAAATTCATATAGCAAATCTGCTGATTCGATTATTAAAGAAAAGCAAGCATATCTTTCAAACAACACATTGGTTCTGTAATAGAGCGAAAGTTATTATAATAACATTCCTGTATTACTAAAGTACCCATTACGATTGTCACGAAATGTAACTCTTAAAATACATCCTAATTTTCGGCAACATCATTCATTCCTATAAATATAATAATGAATGACCTCTAAAGACAAGTGTATTTTGGTGCATAAATGGCCAGTTTCTATTGTCCAGGACGTTGAATGCAATAATATTTCTAATGAAGAGATGACATGTTACATTTAGATCACACATGAATATATTGTACACGTTTCAATGGAATTAGCATATGTATGTCCTATATTAAGCAGATGGATCGAGACCTGTATACGTGTCTAAGTCTAATAAGCATATAGGTTAACAAAGGAATAAATCGCGTGAATTATTCAATTGACTACGCAAATATTCTTATATATTTGCATAGTCAACTATGCATACATATGTATGTATAACCATCACGAGCGCGAAGTTTTTTGTATGAAATTCCATTATTATAAATGAATTTTTATTTACACTGTGCTTTGAATTTCAGCTTTCACGAACGAACTAGAAAACGTAATCAAGAACGAAGAATTCGTCATAACCTTAAGGCATCTAAAACCAAGAAGACGACATAGATCATTTTCCGAAACGTTGTTCATCGTCGATTTCTTAAATAGTGATAATAAATTTGCCGTACTTTTAGACAGAGCTGATAAAAATGGTAAGTGAACTTATAAATGTTCAATTCTTTGGTTTTCAACTAAGAATTTTCTTCTAATTTATTTATTTATTCTGCTCACGGATCTTTAGTAATTAAAGAATGATAAGTAACTTTCTGTGCAATTCAGAAACTTCTTTGCGTTAGGTTTTTCTTCTGGGCTCTAAGATTATCAATGAATCACAGACCACGTTCAACTACCAATACCAGTTTTCAATTCTATCAGTTGTCACGGATTTAAAAATTTCGATATTTGCTCACGATTCTGGCAAAGCAAAAATATCTGACAAAACAATTTTTAACTAAAGATATTCCGGTACAAGTCGCTTATAAATCTATTAATGCACTAGCGTCTTTATAACTCACAAACGCACTCCGCCCAGTGTGTTTATAGCTTTACTGTAGCATCAAATTGGAAAACGTAAGTACACTGTAAAAAAGTTGCAGTAAAATTACATGTAAAATCGTTGATAACAAAGTTGCCTACAATTTTACAGGTAAATTTGCTTCATAAGGTAAAATTTCTACCATCTAGTAAATTTCACATGCTGATGTGTTTTTCAAAGATTGTACTGTAAAATTCGTATGTAATATTTATATGAACTCTATATTTACCGAACACTGAAGTAATCTTCATATGTATTTTTATAAAGAGAGCAAGCAACTTACCTAATTCTTTTATAGCACCTAATAAGTCATACTGAATTGCTCAACCAAGGATCAAGAATGAACACGCTTACGCGAAACCTACGATTGTTTGTGACGTACATGATATCATTGAGCCAATAATAAGTTCGACAAACGAATAGAATTACTTACGCGCACAGATAAATAATCCAATAACCAATCACATTGCGGCGTATGAATTTCGTATTTTCCATGATATCTATAGTTTTACCCGAAAATTCAAGTAAAAACAAATATGTAAATATAAAAGATCCTCATATTTTTACAAAATTAATAGTTCACTAGTAAAATTACTTTTAAAGTGCACTAAATACCCCAAAAAAATGTCAATTTTACACTTTTAAGTAAATTTTGAGAGTAAATACAAAATTGTACATGTTTTTTCCTGTATTTTCCTTTTGCATTTTTGTTACATCTTACACTTACATGAAAAAGCTATAAATTTTGCCGAAATTTCTTTTTCCATGTTAAATATCCTAGAAAAAACATGTAAAACAAAATTTTCATAATTT
Source organism: Protaetia brevitarsis (assembly GCA_004143645.1). Taxonomy (NCBI): domain Eukaryota; kingdom Metazoa; phylum Arthropoda; class Insecta; order Coleoptera; family Scarabaeidae; genus Protaetia; species Protaetia brevitarsis. The sequence continues at coordinate 1,237,180 of RXPK01000125.1, forward strand.
ATTGTGGTAAATTCACAACGTTATTACATGTAATATTCCTGATTTACCATGGAAAAATTACTGTAATTTTTTACAGTGTAGTAGCAACTTCTACTACTAATACTGTACATGATTATTTCGTCCTTTTCCTCAGTGAATTTACATCGAATGTCCACATGGTTGATTCTCGTATTTATTATTTGTAATTAATGGATTACATGCCTGATTGTCTTCGTATATAGGAATAGGCACAAAGTTTATTGAACCCATGTCTTCAAGAAGACTTTTCAACCAAATTAATTCACTATATCATATATATACGCACTATATCAGCTGTCGTTTAAGTTGATCGCGTGTCGCTTTTTTGTTGTCCAAGCAACAGTGGTCCATACACTAGAATCACATGACCATTGGTTGACTTCCGGTCAACATCATTGGCGTAATCTCTTAAGACTGGTGGACATTCATTTCCTTAATAAAGTAACTTCAATTGCTTAGTATGTTTTAAGTATTTCAAAACTCTTTTGACATAATTCCAATGTAAAACTGAAAATTTGGTTTGAAAACTACTAAGATAGTTTAGGGCATAACTAATATCTAGCTTGTTTGTAACATTAAGTGCATTAAACATCCAATTAATTCTTTATACGGTATTTCTGATGGTCGTTATGTGGATTTATCTAATTTTAAAGATGGTTCTATTGGAATACTAACTGTTTTCCAGACAAATTTCTTCAGGTCTTTCCTATGTACCATTCTTGACTTAAAATCGATATTCCCATTTAAAAATTCCTTTCAATTTTACTTCCCAAAAACTATGTTAGTTCCTGTAGATCCTTCATTCGAAATTCTTTTGTTAACACCCTTTTAATTTCTAGCAATTTTGATCTACTGTTGGGTTCAATTATAGATCATTCAACTATATTGAAATTACATGTTTGTACAAACATTTATCATTTCCTAATCTTTCAAAATTGAGTGATAACATGAATTTGTTAAAAATGTTATTCTAACCTTTCGAAACCTGTTTAAGATCATATTGGTTCTCGTTTGCAAAGTTTGCAAACTTTGTTTCTTTCCATGAAATCCCTCTAGTTGATCCATGATCATGTACTTCACCATGTAGGAACGCTGTCGTAACATCCATATGATGAACTAGAAGTCTTCCTTTATTAGCGATTGCAAATAGTATATTTTAGCAACTGGTGCATAAATCTCTGAATAATCAAAACCAAATATTTGTGAACATGCTTTCGCCACCAATCGTGCTTCATATCTACCAACTTCGCTATTAGAGTCCGTTTTAATCTTGAAGACCCATTTCGATTTAATTGATATTTCAGGTGGTAAATCAGTTAAAGTTTATGTACCATTTCGTTTTAGTGCACCTATTTCTCCCCCATTGCTTGCTCCCATTTATCACGTCTGGCCGACTTAACATATTCAAGTAATTTTTAGGTACATCTTCTACAAAGGTTTCTGCGTTAAAGGTAAATGCTATATAATTGGACATATTATAGCCGTTGTGCCATAAAGGGGGGTTTCTAATTCTTTTCTCAGTCGTTTTTGCATTATCGAGTTCTCTTAGACTTTCTTCTTTTGCTGTTGTTTTGTTCAATTTCATCCATCGTATCTGTTTCTTGGGTTGCACCTATGCCATATGTTTCTTGACTTGCGGCCATTCCATCTCTTTTTTTCATGTACCATCGCCTTGGAAATTTGTAACTTGTCACTTTCTTCTACTGTCCAATATGCAGGAAAGGAATTCTCATCAAATTAATATGGTGGACTTGCAACAGAACAAATCTGCGATGATTTTCACTTAAACTTGCACTAGATGATTTTTCATTAGCACTTGCACTATTTGCTTCTTTTATTCTGTCATATATGTCTGATCTGTTAGCATCACTTTTAAACTTATTCGCATTACCTGCTTTAATTTTAAATTTGCATTCTGATTTCTTATGTCCAATTTTTCCACAATTGCAACAATTATACTAACTTGAATTTGATACTGCGCTTTCCGGTGAAGGCTGTACCTGCACTGGTAAGATTTTTGTTTCCACCCTTTTGTGTAATTTCAGTGTCTAATAAATTGGTTTTAACAAAGTTCATAGTCACCTTTTCTTCTTCGATTGCATCAAACATGTTTACAGTTGAATCGAAGACTTTGGGTAATGTCAACAAAAAGTGACATACAACATCGACTTCTTCTAGCTTGACACCGCATGTTTTTAGCTGTCCTATTTTCTTACCGAAATCCAGAAAATGACATTATAAGCAACCACTTTCATTAAACTTTATTATGAGTAATTGCTTCCTTAGAAATAACTGATTTTTAATTCCTCTCGTTTCAAAAACATTTCACAGCGCTTCCCATACATCTTTCCCTGTTTCACACTCTCTTACATATTCTAATTGACTGCCTACAATTCGCTGTACGATAAGTGATTTGGATTTTGTATCTTTTTTACTGTGTTCTGTTGCTTTTGTATCTTCTGTTGGTTTTGAACCTTCTGTTGGCTTTGACCCTTCTGTTAATTGTATATCTCCTGTTATTGTATCAAGTCCTGTTCTTCTAAAAGTAATTCAATTCGAAATTTCCAATTGTGGAAATTTCTTCCATCGAGTAGCGGTATTCAATACAGACATTTGTAGTCTTCCATTTTTTATTCTTTATTTATTCTAACCTCTAATCAACCAACACCTATTATCACAATTTCTTTTATATATACTCTCTACAGGAATTCCGAGCCCATAACTTTTAGTTAGGATTTATAAATATGCGATAACAGTGGTAAATGGCTTACTGAAAGAGAGCTTTGGTACAATGATTGCTTACTATCGAACCTCAAAATCAATTACATTTAACATAACAGCTACTAGACTAAAAAACCTCGCTGAGACTAGAATACAATTTCTTAACACGTTCAGTAACTTAATTTAAGGGCGACGCTACCAAGCTACAAATTTAACATAGTTCAATATTGGTTTTAACCTTATCTCATGCTTTGATATAAATAAAGAGGCCAAATTGATGAAAATCTTTAGTTTAATTTTTCTTTCAATAACTGTAAGCATTTGTTCTCTTTTAGTGATAATCAACACCACGGAAGATGGACGAAGGCGTGAGCAGCACTTCACAGTCGACACCCTAGAAGCGGACACCACTATTCGTTCACTCATACTCGCCTTCGACCAAAAACAACCTGGTGCCAAGGTATCCTTGTACGTCGACTGTGTGGCGTACGGAATGGTTGCCACGCCGAAAACGATGCGGGATATGTATACGAAATTGGATTCGCCGATCTTACAAACAGTAAGCACATTTTGATAATAAAACTATTCTAAATATTCTGTATTTAAACAAAATTTTCTTCAATGCGAGCATGTTTTTTGTATCATGTGTGACACCCACTAGCTTCCTTCAGAGAGGACAGAATTTATTTAAATGCGATACAAAATCGAAGTAGTCAATGCCATAAGTTATTTCACCATCGTCATCCTACGTAATTTATCATTTTCATGCTAACTAAAACACCTGCCCATGTAGTAGATAGTTGACTGTTGATGTTTGTTTCTTCTAAGCAAGTATTCGCTTTTTTGAATTTAAGTGCATAAGCATGCAGCTAAACGCACTCATGCGAAAAATACATTCAGTTGTCGGCTAGTATAAAGATTTCTAGTTCTTTCTTAAAAGATAAAAATGCTCAATACTATATATCTATTACGCTAAGTAATAAACAGCAAATTGAATACAAGCGCATGTGAAACAGTGTCAATAGAGGACGTATACCATACCGTTCTTAAGGCTTAACAATAACCGGCATGTAACCTGTTACATATTTTCGTTGCTTTGAGACAGATTTCACACCGGAGTGATAGGACACGGATACGTACCGTGTAAATTTAATTTAATTGTCGTGTAGCTTATTATATTGCGTGTCGTATTCTTCCGCGCATTCTGCCTAAATTTGCACGGTACGCGTCGTATTGCTGATTGTGCCATTTGTCGTATTGCGGTCGTATTACTCCGGTGCGAACTCTGCCTGATCGAAAGACTTGGTACAGCACGCGTCGCTGTCGCATGCTGCGTGTTGCCTCAGTGGAATTGCGCGTGGAGTGTTTTCCTTACTGTATTTCTTATGTAGCTTTTATCATAAATCCATAGCGAAACTGTACTAATAGCTTATGAACAATAATACTCCCTCAATCCTTCCTCTTTGCGATATGACTCGTGCTTTCGACGGTATCGACCGCGATTTATCAATCACAAAGTTAAATTGGTAGGGTATTAGATTAGATTAGATTAGGATTGGGGTGGCCTATGGACCTATTTCACCGCGACCTTTTCAGATCTATTGTGATCCCCTTTTTCCTAGAGGACGCTCTCTAATTTTGCCTACTTAATTAGGCCTATCATCTCCGAGAGATTCTCCTCCCCCAATATTAAAAACCTTGTCCTCGCCAGGCCTTCACATTGGCACAACACATGAACTGGTGTTTCTTCCTCCTCTTGGCAGTACCTGTCAACAGACCTACGTCCTTTTTGACAGTCTTCCTGTCTTTATTCAGTACATCTCTCGTGAATACAGGCCTGCACTGCTCTAGGAACTCTTTTGTTTGTCTTTGTCTCGGTGATTTTTGCCACCACTCTGTGGACTGATTATGTATCCATTCATTGATGGATTTTTTAATTTGCGATTTGGTAGTGCCGTTTGGTAGTGCCGTTTGGTACCAACGAAAGACCTTGACGAACCTCGCCTGGCCAACTCGTCCGCCGCCTTCATTTCATCTGACGCCCGAGTGGCTAGAAACCCAGGCCAAGATTAATTTCTTTTGGTGCCCATCTCATTTAGGGTGCTTACACAGTCCCAAAGCAGCTTAGAGTCCACGCTTGTGGAGCTAATCGCTTTAAATGTGGACTGACTGTCAGAGAAGATAGCGACGCTTTTACCTGGCTCGGTACATCTTTCTATTTCTCGGACACAGTGGTGTATTGCAGCAACCTCAGCTTGGAAGAAGTCGCGTCTTTGCTGAAGCTTACCGAAAGATCCTTTTTAGGCTTCTTAACATATATTCCACCTCCAACGCCATAGTCCGTTTTAGAGCCGTCTATATACCAGTTTGAGTCCGCTCTTACCGGAGTACCTGTCTCCAGTCCTTCTTATCTGTTATTATAACCTGATATTTTCTACCTAGGTTAAATTTTTGAACCATGGCAACACATGGCATTCCTAAAAGGGGTGCCTCCTTGAGTTCGTCTAACAGGTTTTTTATAGTCAGCGCCGTGCGATTTACTTATCGGTACTTGACTATGCAAAAGTCTGTATACTGTGGACCTTGCGGCTCCTTATATATAAATATGTAATGGTGGCAGGTTCAGAATTATTTCAATTGCGGTGGTAGGGGCCGATCTTATGGCCCCCGTGACGCACAGACACGTCAGCGTCAGCCTCTGCACGCCACCGAGCCCTTTAGCCGCCTCCACCTGCCGCAACTTTGGCCACCATATTATAGCTCCATACGTTGTCATGGGTCTAATTACCCTTGTGTATAACCAAAGAGTCATCTTGGGGCTAAGTCCCCAATTAACCCCAAGCCACCCTTTTTAAATAACGGCTTTAGGTACATACGCAATCTTTATTTTTTTTTCCGGAAAACAAACTCTAGTGAAAGTTAAATTAAAAAGAAATACTATGGGATCCAAAATAAAGTTCTGAATATCTTTTCGAAGAGAGGCTCAGATACCATTCCACCCATATGTCATTGAACACTTTAAATTGGACACAATATTTAATGCTTGGTAACAGGGGTCAAAAACAAAGAATCTTTATTAAAAGGTATATTTGTCTATAGAAACTCTTGATAAGGGACATAAGGGTCCACATCGTTGTTAGTTTGTGAACTAAACGAAACAAAAGAATCATTAAACTTATTGGTTACTTCACTGTCACCCAGTACAACACTATGTCTTGTTAAAGTAATACGTGCGTTATTTGAAGCTTTCTTTCCCGTGAGCTTATCAATCTCGTTCCACATAGATTTATTTTTATTTTGTGATTTTAAAATTAAGCTACTGTAATAGCCAGATTTAACATATTTTAATTTATTTTGATATTTCAAATTATTTTTTCTGTATAAGGGCTTGAAGCCTCATTTCTTACCGCGATATCACCAACAAGAGACCATTCTTTTCTCATTTCATGAAAGTCCGGTGAAATCCAGTTAACTTCAGTAGAGGCTTTATGCTTAATTTTTGAAGTGGAAATCTCTTTTTCAAAAAGATATAAAAATGTGTCATTGAAGCATTTATGTAAACGAACACAAAACGGTCCTATACACTTATTATTAAAATGAATTATGTTATTAAACATGAACTTTGAAGTATAAAATAGAACTCCATAGTTTATGTCTTACTATTATGATAATTTTAATAGTAAAATCTCTTATCGTACCACAACATGGAGCGGGTTAACTTTTGTTATGGAAGTCTTTCTAGAATAAGAGAGACTATCAGGCAGATCTTACTATACAAAACTGGAATTCATATATACGAACTCCTTGTCCGTTCAAAACAAATCTAATGTTATATTTAATAACGACATATATCTTCATGATGCCAAACTTAGTTTTTATGTATCTCTCTATTCTTTAAATTGTAAAGTAGTCTCGAAAGGTAACTCCGGATTTGCGTTTCTTTAAGCACCAGCGCAAGTAATATAGCAAGCACAATAAATCGCAGTTTCCATACAAATCACGGTAGCGTTCAGCGACAAGACCTGAAATCTATTTCAAATTTAGTTTATTTTAACCGGTTCATTAAAACTTTTCTTGTGCATACGTCTTGAATTTAAGTTGTATGACAATTATCCTTTGTTTAAAACTACAACAATTCTATTATTATTATTATTGGGATTTTTTTCTATTAATTGTTCTTACCATTGTATTAATCAGCGTTTTTAGGATTATACTCCGAAAGTTACTTAAAGTTGAGTTTTAACGACTCTATTTCTAAATTTTTATGACTTCTTGAATTTACAAAAATCGACATTAGTTTTGATCTTAACTAATTGCGGTATTTGCCTTTACTGCACTTATTTTGATGATAGATTATCAAAATTGGTTCGAACGACTGACCTATGTTCTTCAACCTAGCCCAATATTCTCTATTGAAAGTATTCGTGGTGCAGCTACAGATGTTTCTTTTTCAACTATTGCATATTCTCACGCCATCTTAGCAAATCGAAGCTGACCACCCCATCTTAAATGCTGCTTATTTAGGGAATGCCATACAATGTAACGGTATTGATTTTCTTTAAGATCTTTGGATCAAAACCTCTAAATATTCATATTAATGTTCATTTGACTTTGTGACAATTCATACTTCACAAATATATGTCAGTACTGACTTAACTATTTATTTAAAGAAGTTGTCTATACAATACATACAAATATGTATTTGCAGATTTCTTTGATATGCTGCCGGATATCTTAGTAGTTTCATCTTTTCGAAATTACATGTGCATATATTGATATGTGTTGTCCCAGTTTATTCCATCGTGTTTGTCTATTTATATACATATATCCAGTTTTCTCCTCATCGACCTTCAAATATATTTTGCTTATCTCTGTCCCTGTTTTATTAAATACTTCCTTGCTGCAATTGCGGATTTCCAACGATAACTGTGTCATCCGTACAAGCTAATAGTCATTTTGGTTCCTTCGTCAGTAGACGTTCTATTTCTATTCTTGCCAACCTTAGTACCCTACCTAGCAGGTAGTAGGCACTATACTAAGAGATAGTGGCTGAAGTTGTATTAAAACGTAAGTAAGGAAGTCCTTTACATTATTTATTAGGTACGTATTATCTAATTTACCATGAAGATACTGAAGATTCTACATTATAAGGTCTGGCAAGTATCCGCGATGAATTAGCTAACCAAGTGATTATAGGGAAATACCTTGGGTATATGATTCGATGTGGTAGTTTATTTATAAAATAATGTAAACCAAACTTTAACTATGCGTTGGAACTTTTAGAATTACTATATTGTCCATGTGAGTCCCAGTGAAAATTGTACTGATTTAAGGAATATATACTGAGTATTCCACGTAACTGGTTCATTAAAAGTTTATGATGTTCTATTATTTACTTATATTTGAGATTTTGGCACCAGTATCTGTTCGATTGGAACTATAAATGTAAAATACCTTAACCAAAATATCACTTCCGGTTGACCGGAAATGGATGTCAACTTTCTTATTTTAAATAGAATGATATAATTTTTTATCCATTTTTGGATTCTACAACTATAAATACGTCAGTTTTCATTAGCTATTCCTATAGCTACATGTTGCCGTTTTTGAGTTATTTAAGTTTTTCTTTTTTTTTAGTCATAATCATTGCATCATGGAGAAATTAATATCTCGGTTAATACTGCAAGTAGAGACTCCAAATTTGTTATGTTATGAATGTAGATATAACTCTAAGAAACGGTAAGCACACTTTACATTCTAACATACAGGGTGTTCAAAACTGAGGAACAAAGTGACATATTTTCGAATGCAGAAAACTCTTTTTTTTTAAATAGAACACCCTGTATTTTAATTTGGAATTAGGAAGTAAATATTATCCCCTATCACTTTATATCAGCATTCCCTATACCTATCTTTAATAGATTTTGAGATATGAGCGACTTTTTGTTAAACAGACTAAGTATTCTTTTTTTTAATAGAACACCCTGTATTTTAATTCGGAATTAGAAGTAATATCACCCCTATCACTTTATATCAGCATTCCTATACCTATCTTTAGTAAATTTTGAGATATGAACGACTTTTTGTTAAACAGACTAAGTAGCCCTATCTTTGCGTGTTTGTAGCTGGCTCTGAATGGGATTAATGTCAAATTCATTGCCTAACAAAAAGAGTTTATGTATATCATTGTAATTACACTTTCGTACAACGCAATATTAATAGAAATGACTATTCGAACAGACATTCTTGTATGGTTATTCAAAAATAATACATGAATTTGACATTAATTCCATTCAGAGCCAGCTACAAACATTTAAAGATAGGGCTACTTAGTCTGTTTAACAAAAAGTCGCTCATATCTCAAAATCTATTAAAGAGATTTATGATATTTACTTCCTAATTCCGAATTAAAATACAGAGTGTTCTATTTAAAAAAATTGAGTTTTCTGCATTTGAAAATATGTCACTTTGTTCCTCAGTTTTGAACACCCTGTATGTTAGAACGTAAAGTGTGCTTACCGTTTCTTAGAGTTATATCTACATTCATAACATAGCAAATTTGGAGTCTCTACTTGCAGTATTAACCGAGATATTAATTTCTCAATGATGCAATGATTATGACTAAAAAAAAAGAAAAACTTAAATAACTCAAAAACGGCAACATGTAGCTATAGGAATAGCTAATGAAAACTGACGTATTTATAGTTGTAGAATCCAAAAATGAATAAAAAATTATATCATTCTATTTAAAATAAGAAAGTTGCCATCCATTTCCGGTCAACCGGAAGTGATATTTTGGTTAAGGTATTTTACATTTATAGTTCCAATCGAACAGATACTTGTGCCAAAATCTGAAATATAAGTAAATAATAGAACATCATAAACTTTTAATGAACCAGTTACGTGGAATATCCTGTATATAACACCTTTACACTTAAGAATTAAAATAGGCCCTACTTATAGTACGATAACTGTAAAGCTAAAAAATAATTGGATACTCTATTATTCTCAAGAAAAAGCATTCTACATATTATATCGTACTGTTTTATTCAATTTATTTGTTAGTTATATTTGTTTGGCTGCCAACCGCTGTTAAAGGAAATGTCAAGTTGCTTCATTGCCGATAACATATGTTTCAATTGGCGGCAATGCTTGGTAACTTGTGTTGTTTATACTTACAGTTAATGTAGAGATTCCACTAATTATATCTGAAAAGGATTGATACTCAGTATCCTATTTTGCTTGTCTAATCATTTTGTTTGAACTAGCGTACGGGTATTGAAAAATAAAGTGATACAACGCCTTAAAATGAAATAGCTTGCATAAAAATCGTGATTATATATGCAGTAACTCGGATGGAAGGTTACTTGTAGGCGGCGGAAAAAATTATACATGGCTTGGTTCTAGTTATGAATGGTTATATACTACAAACGCATATATGGATTACATACAAGCGCTAAGTTACGTCACTGGACTACACAATATGGTCATAAGGCGCCGCTAGGTGTTCCATTTCCAAATAAGTAATCATGTATATATTTGCATAATGATGGATAGTTAATTTAGTATCGTTAAAAGATCAATTTTCTTGAACTTGCTGGTACACATACACATAATTCTATAATTTATTATGTACTTATGCATTTAAGTTTAATCAAACAATTTAAAAAAAAACATTACAAAACGCGAAATACTGTTTATTCTTGTCGTATACAAAACTTGGTACAACTTTCTGACATAAAAGATTACATAAAGCTTTAACAGAATTAGATTAAAGGGCTGGGATTGGTAAATTATGTATTTCCAGTTGTATTACCATAGTTTTTAAAATCAGTTAATACAGAGAATTAGAAAAAAATACAGTGGCGGTTTATCAATATGAGTTAATTAACCCGGAGCTGATCCAAATTACTGTATATTGTTGCATCCACGATTTCAATCAATAAGCGGCACCAGTAAAATAATTTATACGAATTTTATGTTTTAGCGAAGTAATGCTCGTAGTATAAACCTGCTAAGGAACTAAATTAATACTTTTAACCACGACCTGCTTGATGACTGCTTTATACGACCTGTCGAATCATGAGATGCACGTGTTCTCCGCTGGCGCCACTTACCGGAATTTCTTAGGAAAATTGCTTACCCTTTGGTTGCAGGATTGTGACAGCAAAATATCAATCTAATTTAAATGAATGCCATATTTATATAGTTTTGATATAATCCAAGTAGTCACCAGCTCTGTCCTCCATTGCTATCATTTTGACGTGTCAAGAAAGTAGTTTCCATGTTCTCAAACGTCATGCAGATGTCGCCACTTACTGGAATCTGGTTTAACATTCAATTCAATGTAAATTTAAATGATTTAACAGGCCGTATAAGGCAAACTGTCTAAGTTATCAAGCAGGTCGTGCTTTTAACTCTTACATTTGTCACAATTGCCTCATTTTTACTAGCAATTCTTTAGCATTCGTTACACCGGTCGCTATGTATTTGAACTTCCAATTATTGGTCAGCATCAAACTTGTGAATTCTTTTGCAAACTACAACGAATATCAGTAGTAAATAGTTTTATTAATAGGTAAACTACAAGAATCTCATTGAACTCATTCTTTTCTTTCAAACTTTTAACAAGTATTTGGTTTTGAAAGTTGCGGAGTAGTTATGGACTGCCACGATCTGCCCGAAAAAACGCTTTCAGCCCTACAGCACATCCGGTATACAGTCGTTGTGAACTGAATTTAATCCTTCAGTTCAAAATAACATGCTCCACATGTTTGAAAAAAATAAGTTTGTTAGGTTTAGAGGATTCATAGTGAAGATGTGTTCTTGAACACCTTACGTGTCACACTGGATACCTACGTCCTTTTACTTATATCGACATTAGTAGAGCACATAAATGTCTAATACTCTAGGTACATAATATTTCATTTTGCTCGAAAGAGTGCAAATGTCAAAAATTCAACAAAATTACAAGTAGTGCTAAAAATTATGGAATTTAGGCATAAAAATTTTTAATATGAACTGACCAAGAATGATGCTTACCGCATCAATCACTGGATCCATCAAAATTCATCATTTCATTTAAAATAAGAAAATATGTGTCAACACTATATGCTGAAAACGCTATAATGTATAATAATGTAATATTTTCCTTAAATAAGCCATAGTCGGCTATGACTACTCGACGAGTTTCAAAATCACATTCTTACTAGTAGTTTGAAAAATTTTAATGAACCATATTTCATTTGAAGTGTAAAATATTAGAAAATTTTGCAATGTTCTGATCAATAAACTTAACTCCTTGGGCTTCTCGCCAAACGTAATTTCCTTTTTTAATTCATATCTTCAAAATCACTCTGGATTTTGTCTAGTACAACGGATTCAGCCCTAGTGCTTTTACTTTGAACTCGGCCGTGCCTAGGTGTCTACGCTGGGTCCATTGCTTTTTCAATATTTACATCAATTGCCTGTTTCAACATTATACTGTAAAAGATTAGTACATGCTGGTGATATCAAGATTTTTAGTGCTATTAATACCAATACGTCTTCAAAAAATTTATCTATACTGTGCCAATGGTGTATGAAGAATGGACTCCACTTGAACATCACTAAATATGCTACACTCTCTATTGTGCCAACCCAATTTCATATAATTAGCTAGTGTATAATGTTGAAATTGCTAAGGTAACTTTTTCCATAATTGTCTTCCATTTAATCTATATATTACTAACTTCTTATTGTGTGTATCTAAATTGCTGGGATTTGTAATTTGATCAGCTTCTGGTTTGCAATTTTGTCCCTTTTTCAATAATATTAAAGCCATGAAATTAGTTTTCTTTATCCTTTTCCGTTCTAAATTAGGGTGTGGCTCCCTAGTTTGATATCCGCATTACCTTTACCAACGCTTACTGCTAAAAAGGGTGTACAAGCGATTCCTAATTTTTTTGTGGTTCAAAATTGATCACATTTACCCATCACATGGTACTAATTAGGATCTTCCACATAGACACAATTTCTCTGCGTCTCCCTCCACCTCTCTTTTAGTTCAGTGTATGGGTTAGTGTTTGGACTGTTTACATCACAACAATCCAACAGACGATGGAAACAGAAACTCATATTTCACTAACTTCTCGTCAAGAATTTGACGTGATGAATTTAGTGCCAAATTCGTATTCCTCACACGATCCTCAGGTGCTTTACTTAGTTCCGAAAGCACACACAAACTTTCTCTACGCGACACTCCTAACACACATGTATAGTTTTTGCGCCTTTCTTTTCAGATATAAGTTTGTAATGCATTTTTATTATTATATTTATTTTATATGCATTACTGATCTTTTGCTCTTTCTTTTAATTACTGATTGTGTGGCTTGCTATATAACGTGTCGTATTCTTCCGGTGCGAATTCTGTCTAAATTTACACGGTACGTGTCGTGTTGCTGATTGTGTTGCTTGTCGTATTGCGGTCGTATCACTCCAGTGTGAACTCTGCCTTAGGCATTGTTTTTTATGTCCTGTAAATAAATTTATAAAATCAGTTGTACATTACAGATAATTATTATTATCAGAAATACCAATATAACTGTACTCATAACAGTTATATAGGTTTACAACTTTCGCCAAAGCATTAGATCACATCCTTGGATATGCCTATGAATTTAGAGTGTAAAAAAGAGTGATACGATTCGCTTTATGAAACTATTTTCTCTGAGTATTAGTGTTTTATGTATTTACCGCCCTCTTCCAGTGTAAAGGAAATTGCTTGCACCTTGGCCCTTGTGTTTTAAAAAGAACTAGGTTTCACGCAGTATCTGTGATAATAATTAATAATTTATTACCTTATACTATATTATATGATATGTACTCAATCATTTGTTCCATTTTCTTTTAGATGAGGGAAAGAAAATATCACATAGGGATCGATAGAGACAGCATAAAGAAGGTCTTGTTAAACAACAATTGTTCTGTAGACGTCGCCAATATGCACACCAAGAGAAATCTAGACTTATTATTTGCCGCCAATCCTAGCGTGGCCAACGAATTAGCTGATGAACCAACCCGTCAAATGCATCACATAGAACCGTTTATTCCGTCCGATAGAAGCGATATTCCCGTTCAGCTGCTGCCAGAAGTAGATGATTGCACAGGTATTTACAACGATAAAATATTCATCTTACAGAATCCAAGTCGAATGCAGCAATAGCGCATAACTGGTTGCATATACTCTGACTATTAAATTTAAAATGTTAAAAATTTCTTCAAAATTATTTAACCGGTGTTTAATTAATTATTATTTTTTCATTTCCTTGGGTATGCCGGTTTTTGTTTAATTGTAAAGGCGAAATTTGCATAAATATTAAATAAAAACGGTCTGTTTCTTTACGAATATCAGAGTAGAAAACGAAATCGAGCGGCCTCTCGCAGTAGTATATATTTGTTGGTTGACTTGTATAATGTACTATCGTGTTTTACAATTTTAAGTTTAAATGTAATTAAAAATTTTTATCGACAACATCCCAAAGGTGGAAACAAAAAAGATGGAAATAACTAATGTAAGTTTTTGATCATGTACTTTTTTCTTTTTTTTTTTAATTATCACTTTAGATATTAATAAGTAAAATGTTAAATTTTAAAGTTTTAATGGTTGTAAATGTTTGTAGGATAAAAAATGAAATGGGAAAAAGGAAATAATAAATTTTCCGAAACGTAAAAAGAACATCTTTGTAATTAAACAAAAACCGGCATACCCAAGGAAATGAAAAAATAATAAATAAAATGTTAAAAAGTATGAATAATGGCTATTTTAAATCGTACCTAATTAAAATACTATTGATAAAGTTATATTGTTATATAATCTAATATAACTACTTATCTCTATATTATGTAGATTTGGTGTATGTTATTTTTGTGTTCCCTATTGGACGTCGTTTTATTGCCATTAATGTGTTTTACATTGCCAGTGTAGCTTCCCTCAATTTAGTGATTATACTGGTCATACTCAGTGACATTCGATTGTCTTTGCTTTGTTCAACAATTGGAGGTTCCTTCGCTAGGGGAAGTTTGTTTTGACAAGAAGCTTTGACAACTGCTGAATTGCTAATTGAATACTTCCTCTTCTACCAGTACCAGAGAAGGACGTATTTGTAGATCTACAAATTCTACAATTCAACGTCACACAATTAGTGATTCTTCGAATTGTATGCGCTACGTTTTCAATTCCATGTCATTTTAATTTCATAAAATACTAATCTTTATTTATGAAAAGCTAAATAATTACATTGTTCCACCTAAAGGTACTACAAGAGGATAGCTATTCTAAGCACTACATGGGTTCCATAACAATTGAAATGTTCCTACTCTGACTAAATAATGTTCCTATGATTATAACAATAATAACAAACCACATAATAAATCGGTCAGCTACCAATTGTTATTATGTTTGCGCCCATGGATATATATAGGGTCTTTATTTAATAGATCTTTAGTCAATTCAGGCCTCTGTTCCTTTTAATTCTCTTTTACCTGTCTCTGACCCGGTGATCTTTGCAACCACTCTCTGGGCCGATTATGTATCTATTCATTGATGGATTCTTTAATTTGCGATTTGGTGGATCAGCTAGTTGGCCGCCTCATTTCTCTTCACGTCCGAGTGACTAGGAATCCAGACCAACGTTAGTTAGGCTCGGTCCATCTTTCTACTTCTCTGACAGAACGGTGAATTGCAGCAACCTCAGCTTGAAACACCGTTGCGTCCTTGCTGAAGCTTACCGCAATAGCCTTTTTAGACTCTTTTGAGCATATTCCAGCTCCGACGCCTTAGTCCGTTTCAGAGCCATCTGTATACCAGTTTCTTATCTGGCATTATAACCTGATATTTCCCATCTAGGGTTGAATTTTTGAACCATGACAACACATGACATCCTCAAAAGGGGTGCCTCCTTAGGTTCATCTAGTAGTTTTTGATGGTCAGCGTCGTGCGATTTGCTTATCGGTGCTTGACTATGCATAAGTCTAAGTGCTGTGCACCTGGCAATTCCTTGTGTATAGATATGTAGCGGTGGTGGGTTTAGAATTACTTCCATTGCAATGGTGGGGGAAGACTTCATTGCACCCATGGCACACAGACACGCCAGTCTTTGTACGACACTTAGCGGTTTGACCGCCCTCACCTGCCACACCTTTGGCCACTATACTATAGCTCCGTAAATTATCGTGGGTATAATTACCCTTGTGTATAGCTACAGTCATTTTGGGGCTAAGGCCCTAATTTCTTCCACACAGCCTCCTGCACCTATCTAGGGCGATAGTGGCTTTGTTGGTTGTATTCTGAATATGTGGTTGCCATGTAAATCTGTGATCAAACCATATCTACGGTATTTCGCTTTTTTGACATATGGAATCCTCTCCCCTCACCTCTATTACTAGTGGTTAGATGTTCTAGCGTTTTTTTTTCTTGTGAACGTGACATCTTGTGTTTTCTAAGCATTGAGTGATAGTCCCTTTTGTTTACACCATTTGTTAACTGTATTTAGAGCGGTTTGCACACGCTCCATCAGAACCTTTAGAACCTTGCGCCCATGGAACGACTTTACTTATCTCCCAGAATTCGCCAAGGAGTAAGGGAAAACCACGGAAAAACCTTACCTAAAACACTAACCCTTAAAAATTTAGCTACTGGAGATATCCTGATTTTCCTTTATGAAATTCCTTTCGACGAATTTACTTCACTATTGCAAATTTTAAACGTGTAAAATGACAATTATTTGTTATATTTGTGTTTGTTGTTATTTAGAGAGGGAACATTTTACAACTGTTAGCAACATTTAAATTTGTAATATAAGTTGGTAGTTATTTTAGTATGGTTTAACAGGCGAATTCGAGTTTCTGGTGATTTTCTTATTCTAATGTTGGCGTTTCATTAACTTTAATGAAATTAACCGCAATCTGGTTATCGTCAAACATAAATTAGGAAAATGCATTTAAACATTTTGATAGGCTCTCGCTATAAGTTTATATTCTTGCATCTGTCAGCTTTTCACAAACTTTCATATCCGTAATCAAATGCTTTTAAATTCTACGAAGAAATCAATTTCTAGAAATGAGCAATAAAAGAAGTGTGATGAACATCTTTCTTGCAGTTATCATCAAAGCACTCAATCAACTCATCATAGCGGTTAATCGTCTAGGTGAAAAAATCGACAGACAATCCGGTATTATTGCTAATATGGATCAATACCTGAAAGATTGCAATTTCTGTCCGTCTAAGATGATAACAACTTGCAGCAGTCAGCCACCAGATTGTTATCCAGGGGTTCAATGTGTGGACACGCTAAACGGACCGAAATGCGGAAGCTGCCCGCAGGGATACACCGGAAACGGTATTAACTGCGAGAAGATCCATATTACGTGCGCTGAGAAGCAATGCGCCCCTGACGTCCGATGTTACGACACCTCCCAAGGAGCAGTATGCGGTTCCTGCCCACCTGGCTTCACCGGTAACGGCGAATATTGCGAGAGAGTACAAACTGGTTGCGCCCAAAAGCAATGTGCGGCGGCACGTGTCATGCCACGAAACACCCGAAGGTCCAAGATGTGGCGCCTGCCCTCCAGGATTCACTGGTAACGGTGAATATTGCGACAGACTCACGTGTGCTGACAAACAATGCGCTCCGTCATGTACGATGTCACGAGACATCCGAAGGTCCAAGGTGTGGAGCTTGTCCGGCGGGATTTACCGGAAACGGAGAATACTGCGAGAGGACCGTTATTACATGCGAGCAGAAGCGATGCGCAGCCAACGTGCAATGTTACGACAGGCCTGACGGCGCGGTATGCGGATCTTGTCCTGCTGGATACGTAGGTGATGGTGAACGCTGCGACCCAGAGTATAGCTGCAGCAGCCATCCGTGTTTCCCTGGTGTGACCTGTCGCGACGATAGTGGGCGTCCTGAATGCGGTGAATGCCCTTCAGGATACTTCGGAGATGGTAGGGATTGCAGGCCGGGTTATAAGTGCAAGGATAGACCCTGCTTCCAAGGAGTAACGTGTTATGATACAGAACAAGGAGCTACTTGCGGTGAATGCCCTTCAGGGTATGAAGGAGATGGATTTAGGTAGGTGTTAGCATAATAGTAAAGTTTGCTAAACGGATTTCAAAATGGAAATTCAACTAACATAATTATCACTTTCTTAATTTTATAAATCTCTATCTGCACTGTTGTTGACATGTACATCTAGAAGACCATTCGGCATCCAAAATTCCCTGTAGATATCATAACACTCTGTTAGTAGTTTTCCAGTAGTCTTCAGAATTATACGTGTCTATTAGTCACTGCTAAATACATCCAATAAGTTCTTTGTAATACTCGTTCGAATCTTTAGTGCAACCTTTAGTCAATACTGTTCCTAGGACTGCAGGCATTGATGCTCAGTTTTTTTTTTTTTTTTGTTGTTGTGGAAGCCATCTGACATGGAATCTCCGGACACACTGCAGCCTCTTGGCTATTTATATTTAGTATCTGATTTCTGTTACCCATTAAATTACATCGACCATTCCAAATTCTAGTACCCTGCGCTAGCCTATACAGGTATCTGATGAAAGTACCCCCTGGATTCAGTTCTGGCTTGCCAAAGATTACCTGTCTTTTTGTGTTTAAAGCTTCGCATTCACACAGAATCTTGTAAGCGATCTCTGCCATTCCATTACACAGTCTGCAATTGGAATCTCCACTGTTGATCCCAATTTTATGTAGGTGTTCTTTCAGTGTACAGCGAGACCTGTTACCATGCGAAGATGACTCCGACTGAACTGTAGGGGTTCTTGAGCCATCTTTTTTGCTGATTCCTTAATAAAGGTGAATTTGCCTGGTTGTATTATTTCAGTGTTATTGAATAATGTTATTATTATGTATTTCTTTGTGTTTCTCCTTGACCCAACTTCTTACCTGCTTTCGCGCTGTGCTTTTAGATACTCCTAGAACAGGTTCTGGGCTTATATATGAAGTGGATGATCCCTTTTTTGCCAGCTCATCGGCTTTTTCGTTTCTCACTTCGATGCACCCGTAGAAAAGTGACTTTATCGCAGTCTGGCAGACTACTCAGTTCTCGAATACATTCACACCAACCATTACAACCAGCTTTGATTGTATCTTAGAGTTCACTAGTGCTTCAGTATTGCCTGGCTGTCTGTCGCAATATAGATCCGCTTATTTTCATAAGCCCTCTGATTGACTTCAGTTGCACAATATAATAATCCGTATACCTCTGCTTGAAAGACTGTAGCATATTTCCCTAGTGGGAGGGTAATTACTGTACCCCTCACTCCGGTGAGTCCAACTCCAGTCCCGTTTTCGGTTTTTGATACCTCTGTAAATCAGATCAATTCTCAGAACCTGTCTCTGTAGTTGGATTGGATAAAATATTTGTCATATAGAATTCAGACTGCCCGCAGCGACAGTGCATTGCTGGCTGCATATACGTTAAAGTGTTAAAAGGTACGAATAATGGCTATTATAACCGTATCAAAAATACTATTAATAAAGTAATTTATATAATCGAAAATAACTACCTATCTCTATATTTAAGTAGATTTGATGTATGTTATTCTATGTTCTCCATTGGAGGTCGTTCAATTGCCATTAATGTGTTTTACCTTCCCAGTGTAGCTTCCCCTCAATTTGTAGTTGGATTGATTCTATACGTCGAAACCAAGTGGTCTGATCTCATAGCAATATTATAATGTTCGGCATATCTGCCACCTGGTAATTTTGGCAATCTGATATGCGGCACTCTTGTCTCGTCCATTATCACCAAATGAAGTAAGTCTACAAGGCATTCCATTGCTGCTGTAGGAATAATGCTCATTGCCCCTGTTATTCTTAAACACGCAAGCCTCTTTATCTTGCTAAGTTCAGTTATAGCAACTCGCTGCTGTTCACCATACCAGAAATGCATAAGTAATCGTGAGTCTGACCATCGTGATGTATGTCCAGTATATAATATTAGGTCATAACCCCCATGTTTTTTCATGAACTCTTCTATCTGACATGAGGGTTGTCTCTGCTCTAGTTTTGAATCCTCTGGACCCGTGGATTCCAAGTAAGTTTGAGGTTTCGCGATAACGCAGAGATATTTCACTTCCCTTGGCAGCTTTATTTCTTTACTCGGTAGTTGTAGGTATCAAAGACCATCTGAATTCTTCTTTCGCGTGAATGTTATTGTAGTCGTTTTGGAAGGTCTGATATCACGAGGCAATAAATTTTATTTTTGTTCTTTTAGTAACTCTGTACAGTTTTACTTTCTCTTACAGTCGTAATAATAACAATAAAAACCGAAATTTTTACACCAAAATAGTGGAAATATAAATTTTCTATTAAAGGCGTAATATTCGGTCTATATGTCTTTGGGTAGTGAATTCTTCACATACATAATAGAAGCTGCTGGGATTATTTGTACACGCACAGGACATTATGAAATAAAGAGACCTTCAGCTATCACATCAGACTTAAATTGAATCTAACGAGCCATGCGTAGCTAGTTATATACCAACACAGTCAGAAATCTACAAATTCCTAATTTCATTGGTTCCAGAGCACAAACGAGGGTGGTTTGAATGCTATACGTAGGAAATAGGCAAGGACATGTTCACACATGTCCACTCAATGCTCGGTAATACAATATATCTTGTAATATCTTTCTCATATATAAGTCACTTTGAAATTCTGTAAAATTTAATGTACTTTTTGAAAAAGCTATTTAAAATAATTTCTCAAAATTCTGACGTGATAGAGCAAATTTAAAATTAGTTTCAGAATCAGCATGAAAAACGACATAAAATACACGTAATAGTGTATGAAAAAAAAATGTGTTGGCCAGTGTATTTAGACCCTTCTCCTCGATCCGTGGTTCTGCAAATTGTAGAATCTCTGTAGATTTTCTTTGATATGCTTATTGATCTGGATGTAGTGGCCAGTATAATAATACATCATCATTTATGTGACTGTCTAACAGTTTTTCAGGTGCTTTTAGTCTTTAGCATAAATGATATTAGATTTATTAGTCTCAGAGATTTTGCTCTATCTTTCTAGGTTTTGGAACAAAAGTACCTCTGATGAGCCTTTTTTTACATCGTAAAATAACTGTCTTTCTGTTTTTTTTTCAGAATCATCAAGTTCAATATGTTTTTTCTTCTGCATATTCTATTCTTCCTTCTCTCTTGTCCTTCCTTCCACTATCTAACATTGATGACTAGAAAAAATAACTTGTGTTTCTCTTCTATCATTAATTTCTCGTTATTTTCAACAGATGTAGACCGGTACCCCAGGAAACCTGTCGCACCCATAATCCTTGTTACCACGGAGTCAAATGTCACGACACTGCCAGCGGTCCAACATGCGGGAGCTGTCCTCACGGCATGACAGGCGATGGTTATCGTTGCCGTTATAAAACGTGTTCCGAACATTCCTGCTTCCATGGTGCAAGCTGTGAAGATACACCAAGCGGACCGAAATGTGGACCATGTCCCCCAGGATATACTGGAGATGGGATTTCATGCCGCAGGATCTGTGACTATAGACCCTGTGGTAACGGTGAGTTCCATTGCTGTCCATTACATAAGAAAAAGAAATAAATTCCAATAAGGTACTATACTATATAAATCTTATTCTTCACTTCAATGGAACGGAATGAGAAAACTTCTCTTCTACTCTGTTTTGCCAATATGAAAATTCTTTCTAACTCTAACTTTTATTCTAGTTTGATCAAGGTAATCTGTACTAAAAGAGAATGTACTAAAATGCCATGTTACCACAAAAAAGAATCACTACTATACGACGTAGTTTAAATATTTCCTGCAAGTAGTTAGCTTCATCCAATTAATCATCATCGATTAACAATTTCACAATTTTCTACATTTACAGGGATGTATCATTGTTAGGTGAATAGCTTGCTGCAGGCACCGTTATTTCTATAATCACTTTTTATCGAATGTTATAATCATAAATAATTTTATATATATTTGTAACGCATGTAAATATATTTGTTTTTTGACTACATCTTGTTTTATTTAATCATACTCCTTGATATGACCTAAAGCACGTGAAAGTTTGACAGTATAGCAAGGACTAGAACATGACATTTTAGAACAACCAAATTATCAAAAATTATTAAATTTGAATAGCATTATTACAGCTAGATCGCATGTATCTATTAAACCAAAAGCAATTAATAAAAACAAATCCATTTAAAGCGAACTAATCAAATAATCCCCAAAATTACCAAAGAAATGATATAAGAACTAATTTTCTTCTCCATGTATTGCGCATGTAATTTTTTACAGTTCAGCTGCGTATGTGCTTTAATCCAATTATAAAATAATTATATTGAAAGAGATATATTTTCAAAACATCTGATTTTTAGACGTGGAATGTTATGAAAGCAGTTCTCCCTCCATACTATACCTGTAGCTGTCCACCTGGATCTGAATTCAACGTATCTGCTTGCGTTGATATTGATGAAGTAAGTACACGATCACTATAAAGCTTACCTATCAAAAATTTGCAATCACCGCCAAACAATAGTATGATACTAATACTAAATGTAAAAATTAGTCATAATAAGCGATTGATGTCAAACGGTACAGTTCTAAAAATATTACTGATTTCTTTGTGAGACGACTTTTACATTAACGCAATGAGAAATAAGCAATTAGCAATCGGCTACTTGCAATATTGATAGAATATATGTTAAGTACACTGAAATAAAGCACAGCAATTCAATATGGCTCCCACAAATCTTACATTACAGCAATTCGTTATCTTGCATACGAAAATGTTTGCGCGGTTACTCTAATGCGAGCGTCATGCTTTATGATGATATAATATGGGCTCTAGCAATAATATTTCGTGTTGTTGATTATTAATTGCTCGTTGCTCATTGTTTCAGTCGCTTAAGTAGATTCCAAAGCAATGCGATGTTGTTTGTAGTCGCCAATTGATTTAGTTCGGAACCCGCACTTTGTTTCAATGCGCAGACTTGAAGAAAGAAATGCCCGAAATATTCAAGGCTGAGCAAGTAAAAGAGGAAATATTGGATCCTTGTAATAGAAAGGACCAAATATCTCTCGTTCGTCAAGACTCACATCGTTCGGAGACTTTTTTCTTTAGGTGTACCACATACTTTAATAATAATATTGAGTACTGCCAAGTGTTAGTTTTCCACAGCCTCTTGCTTTAATAATAATATATATTTTCATTAGTTTAAAACAAATCATGGACATTGCCTTATTACAATTCTTTCACAATAAAAACGAAGCCACCATAATAAAACTAAAAATAAACGTTGAACTTAGAAGCTAAAAAATTTATAAATTCTTTAATATCATAAAATCTGTGTTCTAACAAAAAAATCTTTTAATATTATTATATATTATTATTTTTCAGGCAGTTTATATATAGTTATTTATAATATGATATCGATCGATCCACATTCAAAAAGCGAAGTTTTGTGAAGCGGAATACTAAAGTTATTACATGCTCTAATCGTCATTGTGTCATATACGTCAGAGTTCTTTAAATATTTATTAATGTTTTGCTTACGTACAACTAATAGTTCATATATGTATGGGCTACAAATCGGCGTGCCCCTTACGCCAATATTTGTTTCTGCCAACATAATTTGTAGATTGTGTAAATATTGACGCTAGGTTAGCTAACATAAATATATAACTAATTAATTCTATAAACCCCAAGGGAAACAAATTTTTTTTTTCCTCTACTTGCTTATTTTGCCAAACAAAACGATTTTTTATATCACACAATTTAGACAGCTTTTGTTAGTAAATAGGCTGTTGTTATTCACACACATTGTCACACTACAAAATTGGAAGTAACAATTCGAAACACATATATAGATACTAGTAATCTATCTACTGTTCTAATGACGTTCTTGTCTAACTGGGACTATGAGAACATCCGAACAGCAGCTATTGAAGTAGTACTGTGCCTTACCCCTCCCCATATTGTGGTGGAAAGTGTGGCAAAAAGAACCACGCTTATAATAATAATAATTAAGGAAGATAGAATTAGTCATAAACCTCAGTCTGCTGAAGGAGATCAAACTTAAGATCTGAAAAATTTACCATGTAACAACCATACTAACCATAGTAAGAAAGGTGAACAAGATCAATGCACTTTCTTAAAACTGAATAGAAATGCCATTAAATGATATACGGGCGGCTTCAAAATGACAGAGGAAATTGGAGTAGGAGTATACGTGCCTGGACCAAGTATTTTGGAAGCTTTAAGAAACTCGAATATCTTTCAGGGGTGGAAACACACGCCATTGAAAAATGTGTTAGATTAAATATTCGTCGAAAGCAATTATTATCTCATGCTGTCTAATAGTCAAGCAGCCATAAAAACACTAAACTAATATGTAATCAACTATAATATGGTCTGGGAACGCATAGGAGCATTAAATGAGCCAGCAAAAGGAATAAAGTAGCCCTCAATGCCTTGGAAACGATCGCTATTGATAATGACTTGATACTCTGATGGGTTAAAGGTCATAAAGGTAATCTAGGAAACGAGGCCGTCGATAGGTTGGCGAGACGGGGTTCGTGTTCTCCTTACATGGGACCGGAGCCTGTTCTTCCCATTTCTTCGGCTACACTCAATACCCTAATAAACCAGTGGACCACTACTCTACACGAGGAGAGATGGGCATCCATAACCACCTGCTGTCAGGCACGCAAAGCCATACCCAGGCTGTCGTCTAGGACAGCGAGATACTGTCTGCAGCTTTCTCGCAGTAAACTACATCAAGTTGTAGGGCTATTGGCTGGTCACTGCAAAATTAATAAACACATGCACCGCATAGAACTGACTAGCAGCGCACTCTGCCGTGCATGTTACCTAGAGGACAAGACACCGGAGCACATCTTACGTGACTGCCCGGCGCTTGCCCAACTTAGAGGTTCCATCCTGGGGGAGTTCTGGCCCAGTATGGCCAGCTTTGGTGGCGCCTTACATGCTACACTTCTCGAGTTCATTCTTCGCTTGGGTTGGCTCGAGTAGGCTGCGGGTGAGTGACGCCGCCTAGGGAAGGTAGCACAATAGGCCCGGTTAGAGTGGCCTAAGTGCGCGTGGCTAGCCACCCTTCCCAACCAACAATCCAGAAGGTAGCCCTCCTGTAGCCCTTCCAGAATAGTAGCATTAAAATACAACCCTGCAACCTCAAACTTTTCCTTTGCAACTTATATTATCTCTAGCCCGAGGATGGGTGTCTATTCCCGAAACTAGTCGCTATAATTTATTAATATTAAATAAATCGATTTTGTTAAAATTTAAACATTTTTACCTTCTAGATTTGGTATAGGGATTACTTTATGTGACACAAGAATTAGGTGTACCAAATTCTTTAAAAAAGTGACTAGATTTTAAGTAAAGTATTCAGAAACTGATTGTCAAACACTTTCTTCATTTTCTTTTTTTCGTATAAAGCATATTTCTTCTAATTACATCATAAATTACGAACATAAATTCTTCATCGATTAATTATAAAGATTCATATGGCAGCTTTATAGGATATTAACCATTACCACGGTGACAAGTACAGCAAAAAGCATCGTACCCTCATAGAGCATTATATAAGTTACTCGTCTAAGTAAAAGCAATGAAAATGTCACAAGTATTAAAAGCTTAGTACCGCTTTCATTACTTTGGCCTTTTTGAGATTTTTGCGATACGCCTATACGCGATAAACCTATAATGGCAGCTTTGTAGATTATTGTTTTTTAGCATTTTTTTATGATTAGTAGGAAAATTTTCCCATTCAACAATAAAACAAAATAATTACTTTTTTAGATAAGAAACTTATTTAATATATAACGCTTATCAAGATGTAGTTATCGATTTACACAGGCCTTAAATGTTTCTGGATTGATACTATAGAGTGCGTGTGTTCTTAAATTTTGAATTTCGGTTTCCTGTTGCGTCGACAGATGGCGCTACCTCTTTAGATCGGAGATCATGAAACTGCTCATAGAGGACGCTTTTATATGCTCCATAGACAACAATCGAAATTTCTGGGTGTGAATACATTCGGAAGTTCAGGGGAGCTCTAGAACCAAGCGCGTTGAATATAAACACGCGTGCGAGCGAGAAGAAGTCAGTTTTGTATCGGAAAGTGCATAGCGAAAATCGAAGCGATAGTTACGTGAAAATAAATAATATTATTTAAGTGAACTAGTTTAATAAGTGTTTTTAGTAGTGCTTAATTATATGTTAAATAGTGTTCATTTAATTTTATTAGACTTTAAGTTTAGAAATAAATGCTTTTTATTAAATATATCTCCTGTGTGGTTTTTAGAACCTAGAAAATGTTACAGTAATAAAACGGCTAATTTATTCATTCAATTCTTAATGTTTTTTTTTGAACAGAAATGTTATCCAAAATGTTAGTAACAGGCATGATGATTTAAAAAAAAAATATCATATATATATAATAACATCTATCTACTTATCTTACTTCCCCGATTGTATGAAACTCTATTTTGTGCAAGTAATTGTTATCAAGTAATTAAACGATGTCGTTTTAAAGTGTGAAAGATACCGACCATGCGACTCCCTCTCCAGATGCTACAACCGACAACCCGGTTACGAGTGTGGTCCTTGTCCGCCAGGATATACCGGAGATTCCGGTGGATTCTTTAGGCAATACTCACCACAGCACAGTCGTCGCTATCAGTGTGTGGATATAGACGAGTGCGCAGAACGTATGGCTAACTGCCCATATGGCACAGTCTGCAAGAATATAGAGGTAGTTCCCGAAAAATCATCCTTTACCGGTATGATTAAATTTATTTACGATTTCAGGGTTCCTATAATTGTGCCCCAGCAACCGATGATTGCTGTGAATGTGATGTAAAATGCGATATCCATGCTAGTTGCTTCAAGTTGGCTCACAGCTCCTATAAGTGCCTGTGTAACACCGGTTGGGCGGGAGATGGTTCCGTATGTGGTATTGACAGTGATTTAGATGGATGGCCGGATATGGATTTGCACTGCAATGGAAAGAAATGCAGAAAGGTTTGTACCATCTACGAGGTTGCATGATATTTATTGCCTATGACATATTAGGTCTTTGAAAAAGCAATACGAAGTTTTGAACAAACGGTTGACGCGGTCGTAAGAAACCACACTTACAGCCCAAAATCCAATGGATTTTATATATTTGTTTTTTATTTAATTTGGCTGTCCAAAAAGAAAAAACCATTAAACATTAATAACTCTTGTTATTTTTTCTGATATCATGCTGAGATTGTTCTTATGGAACTTTATTAGATCTTCAGTTGAAAAAAAGATCCATGATTGCATTACAGTCTTGACATTTATAAGTTCTACATAAATTGCGATATTTCAAAACATTTTAATTTGTGCTTTTAATAAGTATAAGTACGTACTATAAATTTAAATTTTGATTTTTGCAATGGGCTTGTTTAGTTGTGCCTGCATGTGTTGATGTTTCCATCTGAAGATCGCAGTTAGCTGTTGAACATGTTGTTAATAGATATTCAAAGTTAAATTATGGATTGGAATTGCGAACGAAGTGTAGAATCAGGTTTAAGTGGAGCACAACAAGCATTTAGACAATTTATCCGGTACTCTATTAATAATTTAGTTTATTTCGTATTTTAATAAGATTTAAGTTTCCCACCATTATGATACAGAAACTCCTAAATATTACAAATCATGTTATGCCAAACCATACGAGATCTGAATACGCAGTAACATATACTAATTTGTGACAATTACGAAAATAATAATCAAACACAATAATTGTCTATAGAAATTCTAAATTCAATTAAAAAAATTTCGTTTCCATATTCACAATATCTCCTACAGCTGTGATTCAAACGTTACAATTACCTAAGGCCCAAATTTAGGGATGTATACTCTCTTTTAAACAGTACTTCTTCTCAGTAACTTCTGTTAATCGACCTCCAAAACACCAGGCGTCAAAAAATCATATGGAAACCAAAGCATGCCGAATAAACGAAAAACAAAAGGGACTTTTTCTTTCAATCAATCGACAGCAACTATTTATATCCATATATTTCCCGCTCATATTCAAGAACCTATTTTTTTATCAAGATAATGAAATATTCTTAGGAACGATACATTAAAATAAATAATCAAAAATGCAAAAGAAGTATAAAATATACAGTGTGTCCCCGGATGGATTGAACAAGAGAAAAACAAAAATTATTTGGAACTTAATGCAAAAATGTCATTATTTATAAAAAAAAAAAAAATGCTTGTCTCAAAATCTCCAATTCTGAAATAAAAATCTAAATATTTCTATTAACAGCTGAGAAAATTACAAAAAATCAGAATAGTTTCTAAGTTTCATGTTTTTGTTTAAATCTGACTATCTTATTATTTTCCTGGTAACCTATTAAGTAAATCAAGTTACGTATTATTTGTCAATGTCATTACGCATTCACGAATCTTTATTAAGACTTACTTAATAGTAATACTAACTCTAGAACACTCTTATGGTTCCTCTGGTTGGGGGATACCACGTTGAATAAAAGGTTTTTACTTCATCTCAAGTGTGTTTTTGTAATTTTCCCAGTAACTAAAAAAATATTTAGATTTTCTTTCAGAATTGGTGATTTTGAGACAAGCAAAATTGTTTTTAAAAAGAATGGCATTTTTGCGTTAGGTCCCAAATAAAAAAAAATCCCTCTTGTTCAGTCAATCCGGGAACACATTGTATATAGTATTGCCTGTTAGAAATATCTTAGCAATACATGGCTATGGTTTTTTTTTAGACAATATTTATATAAGTTAGTCCATTTTGTTACACTTTTAAAACAGTTCTAAGCATGTAAAAGTAGTCATTGGAATTTCATGTGCATGCTTGGTTGCATATCCTAAATGTAAAATATAAAAATGTTATTTGTAACGATTATGATAAGCCATATCAAATCAAAATGCGATTTATATGATCATGGAACTATTCACTGTATTTTATTTTACAAAACCGGTTGCAAGTATTTCAATACAAAAATTAGTGAAGTGGTGACCTTATGTTGTCTATGACTTCACACAGATTCAACTCCGAATATTTGTGTTTTATTTGTTACTTCAAGCATACCTGGTGATTTCATAAAATTGTTCCGGAAAATTTATCTTTCTTTGGGATGCTCTGTTTTTAGTAATATATTTTGTAATCCAATTCGTTTGGGGGAAATAACGGTATTTCAATGTTGGTGATGGTGATTAGAGCCGCCGTTGGAATTTGAGTTGATTGACTACTTATCGGTGAACCATCGAAGCCAGATAACTGTTAGGCAGTTTAAACTGTGGGATTCTTCCTATGGCTACGACAGAGGACGATTGTTTATTCACTGATTCTACAATTTTGCGTCACGCATTCAGTTCCATTAAATTTATAAGTACCAAACCATTTCGATATCACATAATATGGTATTAAAATCCACATTTACCTGAACGACCTTCTCAATTTTCCTGTGAAAATAACCTAAGAATCTCTGATTTGCTATTGTTGCCCTGACCCATTTATTGGAGCCCCAAATACGTCTGGCCTGTAATGGCGCCGTTCCAATGTACCCAGAAATTTTACCGATGATTCTAAAAATGAAAATTATTAATTAGTATTGAATCAATTTTATTTTCTATTTTTCTATTTTGGGGTTAAGTTTGTAAGGACCGCTATCATTTTTAGTATTTGTTAGGATTTTTTATTTATTATTCAGAGTTATGTTGACATAATCGATTCTGGTATAGCTTATTATAGGAATTTTCAAATTTATCGATAATTACAAAGAAATTAATAGGTTTCTTATTTAGACAAAATTAGTTTAACCATTGCATGATAGATGATTCTACTAGTACAAAATTAGCGGATTCTACTTAATGGTATTGGCATTTCAATGACTTAGTTTATGAAATTACCAAACAAGTTGCAATAGGTTTTAGTTCAAATAAATTTGTTTTATATAGGATATGAGTCCAATATACGTTTTTGTTCTTTTAAAACTTTCTTTCATTGCACGATTTGTGCGATTTTCATTGTTATTCATTAATTATCTCAAAATAATATTTTTTTTCAACATTAAACAACCCGAGAACGGGCCTCTGAACTGCCCAAATTGGGAAGAAAACTACCAAAACTATCGATTTCTTAGCAACCAGCTGGAAAGGTAACTTGAACAGGTGGGTTGGTGCATCCATAAGTCTCCCATGCCACCTAGCAGATAAAAATTCCCAATTTAAACATCGCAAACTCATAGTAAATTTCATTTAGATATGAAAAATAAAGTACTTATTTGTTTAAATAAATAAAAGTAGAAATGATTGAATAAAGTAGTATGAAAATAAATAAAATATATTGCAATTCATGCCTGATCACATTTAGATTTAGCATTTATGCTGTGAAAAACAGACCAATATATATTTTAAAATCCATTGAATTTTTGACTAAGATAAATGTAGTTAATACGAGTTTTAATTTAAACCCTTATATATCGCCTGTGATAAACGAGTTTCTTAAGGTTTTGCTTAGAACCGTGACTAACACGGGTGCCACTGGTTCGAACCTTACATATATAAATAAATAAAAATCACTAGGTTTTGTTTTCCATTGTGGAAAGCATTGTATTGTTACATTTTCTACAACGTTGTTTACAAATATTTATTATTGTACGTGTAGTTTTAACCCAATAATTGTGTAAGCATTGTATTGATTGTGTAAATTATTAAAATGTTTCTCTACCACTCACATTTTAGATCTTAAAAAAGATGATTATATCACCGAAACTGTCGATCTTATAGACTATGTATTATTACCAGAGTATTCCCTGCTCTAATTTTGCCGCGATTTTATTATCTACCATTCACGAACATTATATAACTCTAACTAACTAATAATAATACAAATCAATTTCAGGACAACTGTAGAACAACTCCGAATTCAGGCCAAGAGGACGCAGATAGTGATGGTATAGGAGATTCTTGCGACAACGATGCTGACAACGATGGTCACTACAATGACCAAGTAACACATGGAAGACCCTTTATCTTCATGCAAAAATGTTTCCAACTCAATCTTTTTTTAGGATAACTGTCCTCTGACGCCGAATTCAGATCAAAAAGACACTGATGCAGACGGAATCGGTGATGCTTGTGACAATTGTCCAAATCGACCAAACAGGGGCCAGGAAGATTTCGACAATGATGGTATAGGTAACGAATGCGACGATGATATCGATGGAGACGGCATTAGGAATACAGAAGACAACTGTCCAACTAAACCGAATAGGGATCAAAGAGACAGAGATGGAGATGGCATTGGAGATATTTGCGACAACTGCCCAGTAGCACCCAATCCACGCCAAGAAGATCGCAATGAAAATTTAGTTGGAGATGCTTGCGATTATGGAGATGATATTGATCGGTAAAACATATGATTAAGGATGAACAAATTTAACCATTTACGTAAAATTATAATATACCGGTTGCTATTTAGAATTATTTTTTTAATAGAATTCTAAATATATATGATTTAGATCAATTTTTCAACCTATCTTATGTTTTTTTATCACTTCCGGTTTTACCGGAAATATGATCAAATTTAAAATTTTAAATGAAACACCTTGTATATTTTTGCATATTCGGATTATATATCATTTCCTGAGTCCGAAAGCATATGATTTGTTATTTTTAGTTTCCTTAGTTACCAGAAATTTGAATTTTTAGTTATCTTATCTAGAGTGCCGCGAATATGTTAAAAATATTTGTAACCATTAACATAACACTAAGAAATTGTTCCGATCTCTTGTTTTTATACACTTACTAGTACGTTACAAAACATATTTTAACAGTTTTTACATAAATGGTAAGTTTTTTTAAATGGAACCTCATGCGTCATCCGCATTCATGTAAAAAGGAAATGTCGGTTTTAATGGTACCAAGTATGGGATCATAACACCGTCTTGAACTTGAATAGAAATGCCATCAAATGGTATACTGATGGCTCCAAAACGGCAGAGGGAACTGGAATAGGAATATATGGGCCTAGAACCACATATTTCGAGAGCTTGGGAAAATATCCAAGTATATTTCAGGCGGAAATACACGCCATTGAAAGATGTGTTCAGTTCAATATGGATAGAAATTATCAAAAGCAGGAGATTATCATCATGTCTGATAGTCAAGCAGCCATCAAGGCGCTGAGCTCATATGAAATCAGTTCCAAGATGGTCTGGGAATGCCTAGGGAAATTAAATGAGCTAGGCAAAAGGAATAAAGTAACCCTCCTGTGGGTTCCGGGTCACACAGGAGTGGAAGGAAACGAAATAACGGATAATCTCGCAAGAAAAAGCCCCCTTTTGCGGGTTAACCTGCAGTATAATACTGAAGAAATTAAAAATAGGAATAGAGCAGAGAAAATCCAGTTACTGGGAAAATCTTCAAGGAATGAGGCAAAGTAAAATTCTTCTGGGAACTTATAACCAGAAGAGATTTACAGAATGCATCAACCTGAGTAAGAACAACGTTCGCATATTAACAGGAATACTTTCAGGCCATTGTAAACTGAAAGGACACCTGAGTAATCTTGGATTGGAAAAGGAATCTGAATGTAGATTTTGTGGGGAATAGGATAAAACACCCATCCACCTCCTCTCAAACTGCGTAGCACTGTGCAACTCGAGGGCGTTGCACCTGGGAGCATGTGAAATCGAAGAGGGAGACTTACCTAGACTGGGGCCCTCTGACATCCTACACTTTCTGAAAGGAATGGGATTGGAAGGTCAGCTGTAAAGCAGCAAGAATAGGGGACACAACAGATCTTTTAGGTCGCAGTGTAACATCACCCTTCTATTTACATACATACATACATGGTACCAAGTACTTGGTATACGAACTAAAAGTTATATACAGTATGTCCCCGAATTGAGTTTACAATAGGTATGATTGACCAAAAATTTTCAGAATGGAATTTCATATTTTGGGTTTCCGCCCTGCTTGGTCTCAAGCTTATTTTTAGTTTACTTTCGATTTTTTAAAGTCAAGTATGGCTTTACAGTTGAGCAAACGCAATTTTAGTTCTAGGTAAACTACCTTTTCCGTTCACATACGCCAAAGTGTTATTAAGAAAAGCTGATCGGCCTACTTTGATAAAATCCAGTATTGCTCAATTTCCTTTTGTGTCAACTTTGTGTCAGTTTGACTTGAAAAAAACAAATCTGTAATTGAAACTATACTCATACCTTGAGATGAGTTAATGATCACAAAGCAAAAAAAAAATATAAAAAAAATTTAATTAAATTATTAAAACAAACAACAAGTATTAAGTTATTCTATTAACCCTCCACCTTCGTCGCTGCATAATTCAATCCTACGTCGCAGTTCCTTAAAGCTATTCCGGATTTCCTGAATTGGTAAGGCGGATATAGCATCTCTTATGTGATTTTTTAATACCTCGGCATCATTGGGTAAATATTCTGCATGCACTACTTGTTTTAAACGTTCCCACAAATAAGAACCGGCAATAGTCAAATATGGGCTCCTTGGGGGCAATAAAACTGGACCATTCCTATCCATCCAACGGTGACCAAATTTACGGTTTAAGCAATTCAACACAATTTGTGAATAATGCGCCGGACAACCATTGTGTTGGAAATACATTGACGTCGCGTCGGATAATTGAGAGGCAACTCACCTAAAACGTCATCGAGGAAATTGTCCAGCATATTTAAGTATGTATGCTGGTTAACGTTATCAAAAAAATATGGCCCTATTACTCCATAATATGAAATAGCACACCATAGATTGACTTTAACAAAATATTGCCGATTATTTGTAATTCTAAACAAAGGATTAGTGTCACTCCAATATCGAACATGTTGCGAGGAAACAGTTTCATTGATAGAAAATGTAGCTTCATCGGAAAACAAAATGTTCGATAAAAATAACGATTACTATTTTGCTTCAGAAATCTAGACGTTTTGCTTCGTCTCCTGCTTCCAAAGTATGATTAAAAATGGGTTTGTATGGATAAATCTTCCGGTCTTTCAAAACTCGTTGTATGTGTAATTTACTAATGCCTAAGCGAAGCGACCGCTTCCTCAACAGACAATTATGGATCATTTTATACCGAACCTAAAATTAGCAGAGTAGCGGCATCGTCTTCATTATGCATTCTCTTAGTTTTCTTTCCATTTAGTACTGAGCCAGTTCTTAAAATATTCTTAATAAACTTCGGAGCACCCATATGTGGTACATAAATATCTGGAAATTTTTCATTAAATTTTTCAATCACGTGACGGAAACTTTTTCCACGTCCATAACACTGTACTAAATATATTTTCTGTTCTAACGTTAGCATTTTATTGTAAAATTATTGTCATTACTTCGCAATGAAAATCAGTATTGTGATATTACTTCAACGATATGAAAGATAACGACACTTGACATGTAATCGATGTTTCTTTTTTGTTTTTATAATTAGTAAGCCACCTCATCGCTGTTTCAATTGCAATACTGGATTTTATTAAAGTAGGCCGATCATTCTGAAAATATGCATGACGCCATAAATTTTCATTCTGAACAACTTTTTTTGACGTACTGTGAACGGAAAAGGTAGTTTATCAAGAACTAAAATAGTGTTTGCTCAACTCTAAAGGCATACTTGACTTTAAAAAATCGAATGTAAACTAGAAATACGTTTCAGACCAAGCAGGGCAGAATCCCAAAATATGAAATTCCACTTCGAAAATTTTTGGTCAATCATACCTATTGTAAACTCAATTCGGGGACATACTGTATATATAAACAAATGGATGCTTGCGGAAATTTTTACACTGGGCTTTATTCTTTTGCCCATTTGATAATGTGTGCCACCCCTTTTGCACCATATAAATACTCTGCCGTTTCTTTCTTGTTGCAACTAGACTAGAGTCTAAAATACAAACCTTATGCAAATGACTGTCCTCCCCGTGTATTTTTAAGTATTTACTGCTGTTACTGATGGTACCAGCATAAATGCAAAATGAAAAGTAAAAAATGAAAATTTAAATTTACTAGCTCAGCGGATAAAAATAAAGGGCGCAAAAGAACAATTAAACTCAGGGTTACTCTCACAATTAAACCTGTCATGAAAAGTAAAATGTGGGCGTTTGAAAATTTGACTTTCATAAAATACTCCAAAAATTGAAATGGTTGATTCAAAAATAAAAGAACAGGAATTTTGAATGACGTTAACAATCATTAATTTTATTTAAAAAAAAAAAGAAAAAAAAACATTTAATTACAAATTGCAGAAAATTTAACCATGGACTGAAGGTCCTGGACGAAAACAAAAACCGCATGAATCTACAATTACAAAAGGACAATGCAAATCCTTTAACAAAGCAAAAGACAAATTTGTTCTAGAAGAAAATCCTTTTACACAAAAAAAAACCACGTGGTTTCAAAATTTAAAACAAACTAAATTAATTTAAACGTGGACAAAACAAGAAACATTTACAAAATTGAAATTTAAATACAAGCACAATGCTTCTAATCGCCGAAACCGTGGTCATTAACTATAAAATTACAAAACAGTAAACTAGAAAACGGAAAAATTAACTCTTTAAACTAAAAATACCTTCCAGAACAAATATAATAACTGATCTTATACCTATTTCGTGTACACAAAAAAATACAACAGCAATCATTAATTAACGAGTTCTTTGATGGATGAATTAATATCAATTTAAACGAACAAATCTTTAAGTTAAAAAAGAAATACCAAAATGGTAGCAAAGAGAATAAAATTACATCTACTTACACGGCCGCCATCATTCAAAGAACTGGCGCCTCAAAGGAATAACAGTCGTATTCATATATCATAACCTGCGTGCACTCGCAACGCACAAACGCAAATAAAATATCTAGAATATACATTTGAACATATACCAAACTGGTGAACGCAATATGTACAACTGAATGAAATTAATACACACAACTGAACAATTAAATTAAATTTAACAATCAATTCTATTAACAAAATCTTGTCAAAATAAAATATTAAAATTGTGGAAACTCTTTCGTGACATTGATAAAGACAAATTGGCATGAACAAGAATACAAATTTGAATTTTCGAAATCCGGGGTGCCAGACCACAGCATTACGTTTGTTTATAGGCTCATATGTAGCAAGACTACTTGTTTCTAATGAAACTATTTAAGGGCATCAGAACTTCACACCCACGATTACAGATTTGTTGCCATTATCTTTTAAACTAATACACCCCTTTATGTAATTTTGCAATGTTTATGATTTAAACATTTTCAGGGACGGTGTTAGAGACAGCGTAGATAATTGCAAAAAGATTCCCAATGCCGACCAACACGACAAGGACGGAGATGGCATAGGTGATGTTTGCGATAACGATATTGACAATGACGATGTTCTCAACAACATCGATAACTGCGTCATGATTTACAATCCCGATCAGGCGGATAGAAACGGTAACGATGTGCTGGCAAAACGTATTTCGTTCCTGACTTTTTCTTGTAGGTAACGGCAGAGGAGATGCCTGCGAAACGGATGGAGATGGTGACGGTATTGCTGACGAAATAGACAATTGCCCGAACAACACTCAGATTTACAGAACGGATTTTAGTTCCTTCCAAACAGTAATGCTGGATCCCATCGGGGAATCTCAATTGGATCCCAACTGGGTTATTTATAACGAGGGTGCAGAAATAACTCAAACTGTTAATAACGACCCTGGACTAGCTGTTGGGTATGACCAAATTGGTGGAGTCGATTATGAGGGCACCTTCTACATTGACACCAACAATGACAACGATTTTGTTGGGTTTGTCTTCAGGCAAGCAGTTTTTATTCACTCGATTACTAAGATTACTAATTATATATTTTCTTTAAATTATCATCATGTATAGTTATCAGAGCAACAGGAAATTCTATGTCGTTATGTGGAAGAAAGAATCGCAAAGTTATTGGCACTCGACGCCCTTCAATGCCCTCGCAATGCCCAGCGTTCAAATAAAGCTCGTCAATTCAGCCACCGGCCCCGGAGAGATGCTTAGGAATTCATTATGGCACACTGACACTGTGAAAAACCAGGTGACATTGTTATGGCAAGATCCCAGAAACGAAGGTTGGAAATCGTTCAGGTCATATAGGTGGAAGTTAATTCACAGACCGAGGATCGGATTGATTCGTCTGAAAATGTTCGATGGAGATAAGCTGGTATCTGATTCTGGTAACGTGTTTGATAGAACGCTGAAAGGAGGTCGCTTGGGCGTCTTCAGCTTCTCCCAAGAAGATGTCATCTGGTCGAACTTACAATACAAATGTAACGGTAAGTTTCACAATATTGAATGAAATAGAAGAAAATCGAAACTAATTTCTATCCTACGCAGATTACATCCCCAAGGATATTTACAATGAATTATCACCTGATTTAAGAAGATTGGTAACGAAGGAATCTTAAGATTACAAGAAGTAGGATTTTATTTTATACATACCTCCAATTATTGTAAATTAACAATAGAATTTATTTAATTACTATGATATAAATATATTGTACTTATAAATTTTATTAATATAAAATAATACATGACATCTGTTAATCGAAATTTAATTTATTCTGCAAGTTAGGTAATGCCTAGGGGCTAAACGCTCGTTCAAGAGCTTTTTAGATTTTTTCTAGATGCTGGTTAAATCAATCCCTCTCCTCTTCTATTTAAATGTTTTCACACATACTCCTATGGATGTCAGCTTTATTAACACCTACTTTGACTTCTTATGTAGATTTGGGTTTATTTCTACCTCTTCTCCCTCCCAGATATCATTCCAGGATTCTATGAATTGTCATTTTATTAAAACCCACCTCCGTTACATTTTTAACCACGCTTCCTCTCTGCATCTACTTTTTTAATTCATAGCTGGTTACACGCCTACATTATTATCGATTTTTAGCATTTTCCTTTCTTGTATTTTCAGTTCACTCTCTTGCTTTTTGGTCATTTTCTCTACAGTCTTAGTTGTATTATTGTCTATAAATTCTCATTTCTTAATCTGCTCCTAAATGCTTAAACCTGTACACCTTTTCAAATGTGTAATTTCCTACTTCAATTAGGTTATTCTTACTATTTAGTTTTCTACTTGGTCTCATTATTTTTACATTGATTATTTTGCAAAAAAAAAAAAATAATAAAAGAATCATGAAATGAATTTAGGGCAGAAATAAAGGCAAGTTTATGGAGAAAACAAACTCTGGCACTGACATCAATTTTTCGACGTGTGAGAGGTCATGTTATTCCCATTCTCTTTAGAATGAGTTGCTGGTAAAGGTATTGGAACGCCTGATTTTAAAGAGTGGACTGTATTTTTATTGTTATAATATGTATTTTCTTGTTTAACACACATCGACACATGCCCTCTGGGTACTCACGAGAACAGTTCCTACACCTCCACATTGAAACCATTTATTTGCCAATGTTTGCATAAGCTCTCAGGAGAAGGCACCAATGTTACAAACAAATATTAATAAATACAACATGTAACACAGGGATACTTGAGAACAGCTTTTTTTGAGAGGATTACTTGATGAGCGAGTTTTTTCTGAAGCTTTTTTAAGCAACTTTTGAGAAATTTTTTTGGGAACACTTGCGAGGAGCTGTTTAAGAAATGTTTGAAGAGTTGTTGAGGAGTTTTTGAGTTGTTGAGTTGTTGGAAGTCATACTTCTAATAGTCTCCATTAATTAATAGGCGAGGCAAAAATGGAATATACAGGATTGGGATACAATAATATTGTCCATTAAACGCCAAAGGAATATGGACGCAGAGGTACGCTGATGATATTGTCATAGTAGCTGAAGGGCGTAGTGGCAGGCATCATGTGCAATGCATTACGAACAGTGGAGGAATGGTGCTTTCACTAGAACTCTCAGTTAATCCACAAAAAACAAAGTTGGTTGCTTTCACCAATATGAGGAAACTTAATGACCTAGGCGGCATTACACTGTTCGGACAGGAAGTACAAGTTACAATTAACAATTAAGGAAGTAAAGTATCTGGGTGTGACCCTCGATGCGAAACTGAGCTGGGAAAAATCACTTAGTTAAAACAACGACCAGGGCTTCACAACTATTGTGACTATGCAGGAGAGTTGCGGGTAAAACCTGAAGACTAAAACCGAGGGTGATCCATTGGCTATATAGTGCCGTGATAATACCAGCGATAACATACGGGGTCTAGTGAAGAAGAACAGAAGTGCCCTCCACAGTGAAGCTGCTAACCGCTGTTCAGAGACGGGTATTGCTGGGGATCACTGACGCAATCAACAGGACAGGGACCGCTTCCTTAGAGACCATTGCGAGCCTCCTCCCGCTGAAACTTTATGTGAAAGCGGAGGCTACGAATGCGATCCTTAGACTGAAAGGCAACAACTTGTGGCATCCCAACTTTAGGGTAGGAGGGCACACTGATACTATGGATACGATACTGGACGGGGCCATTCCTGCAAATGCCCACGGGCAGCATGACACCCGAAATTATTTTCACTGAAAAGGTGAAAATCTTCATACCGAACAGAGACCACACAAGTAGTGAGATCACTGCTCTTGATAACTGGTTCACGGATGGATCCAAATTTAGGCAGGGCACAGGAGCCGGTATTTGCGGGCCCAGTCCTAATCAAAGGATATCCATAAGTCTGGGGAAGCCTACAACGGGCTTTCAGACAGAGTTATTCGCCTTTGCAGCCTGTGCAGAAATGATTGTAAAGGGAGGCTACATGAGGAGGAAAATAAATATAATGACTGACAGCCAGGCTGCTATTAAGGCTGTCTCGAACCCTGTAACTAGGTCAAAACTAGTTAGAGACTGCAAACAATCCCTCAATACACTGGTACGAGACTACACGGTGTCTCTGATTTGGGTGCAGGGACATGAGGATATAAAGGGCAATGCAATAGCCGATGAACTAGTCAAGGAGGGCTCTAAAAGGCACTTCATAGGTCCACAGCCCGTATGTGGGATTACTAAAGACTGCAAGAAGGAAGATCTAGACCTGGTTAGATAAAAAAAGTACAAAGAAATTAAGGTCGACTGAAGGTCAACTCCATAATGCGAATAAATACGAATATATCTAGGGTAAAATATACTATTATTGGACAGTAATAGTTATTGGACAATATGTACAGTTATCAAAAAAATTAAAATACATTTTAACTTATTTAATAATAAAGGTTCCTACTTTTATACTTGTATGTTGTTCCTAAAAATGCCCGCGAATTAGTAAAGTGTCATTCTTAGTTTCTGTTGTTAAGGTATTCTTTAAGAAAGCATTATATTAGCAATGTTATCATCTAATATTAGGCTTGAAAAAATCAATGTCCAATAACTGTCTTAAAATTGTATTTATTTTCTATTATTGGACACTATGTCCAATGGCTGTATTTGTATGAAATTTATATAAATAATAGAAAACTAGCGAAATATGAATGTTATAATAACTTTAACATAGGATATTTTTTCGGGCAATGCTACTTTGTGCCAAATATATGTCCAATAACTATTTATGTTACTGTCCGAAAAAAATCCATGACACAAAGAAACATTTGGCTCTAGCACAGTATTGTCTGAAGATGAAGACGTACAGCGGATTCAGTGGATAAGAAAAATGTCAACAAAAGGATTCCCTCGAAATAAAGATAGTGTACAAAGATTTCTGAAGGATAATCTGCGAAGAAATTCATTCAGGAACAATAGGCCTGGTTGCGGTTCGTTTAAGGCATTTCTAAGACGCCATCCAGACATAACTGCGAGAGCAAGTGAAGCCGTGTCTGCTGCAAGCAGTTGCGTGTCAGAATTAAACATTCGAAAATGATTCAAGAGTGTGGAGGAATATATAGAAAGCAAGGGTTTGAATGATATTTTGAAGGATATACAACGCAGATGAGACGGGTTTTCAAGTGTGCCCATCGACGAGTATGTTAACTTTCCACCAATAAATTTTGCCAGATGATTGTTAACTTGTTATCTATGTTTATCTACCCATTAGTTTTGCTTATTTTGGATTTTTTGAGGTTGTCCAATAAGTATCAGCAATGTGTCCCATAATTATGAAAATTGTCCAATAACTTTTTTGTAGGACATATTTGACTAATTTATTTTTGTACTGTCACATAACAAACCATTTCCATAAGTGCGCTAATAAATTTACTGTAGTCTCAGCTGTACAACAAGGTATGCAAATCTATTTTATAAGAGACCGACATTTTTCTAATAATTTTATTCAATGAAAAGTCCTTAGTTTCCAATAATTATATGATTTACCCTAGTTGCTGTAGAAACTTAATCGCTTCTCTTATCTTGCCCAACACAGCTATAATTAATGCTTTTTTATTTATTTATTCTAAATAATGCCGTAGTAGAAACATATACTGTAATAGCCAAAATTTAATTATAGTGTAGGAAAGCAGAGAGTAGGAAAGAGCCCGCCGCTTTAAAATAGAAACAGACATATAACCGCGTCTCCCATCATATGCCTAACGCCCATTGTACGCATCGGTGCGTATTACAAGGTCATTTTATGCATAGTATAAGATCCGTATACTAAAATTAAACTTGTCGACTACGGTATACCGAACAAACTAGTGGCTATAATTAAATTTTTTTCTAGTACGTCGAACCTATTCTTTTTAAATAAAACTTATAGAGGTTGTAACAGGTATAATTAGTAACATTTGGGATTTTTTGGTGATTGTCGCTCTGAGGGAACTACAAAATGCATATTTCAAGTATTTCAAAATTGTTTTTCTTTTGTATATTATAAATAATTTTTTTCAAAAATTATAGATATATAATGTATTACAAGTCGATATTTAATAGATAGCGGTAGGTCAATTTTTTTAAATAGAATAGTTTTCGAGAAACAAAAATTTAAAGGTCTGCTTGAGGCACATTTTTTAAATTATTTCGCCTATTATAAGCAGTGGAGAGTCAGGGAATAAAATACCCCTATATTATCTTCTTAGATAGATAGATAGATCATATACTGTACCAGTGGTGTTGCATCATCAATAACAATAATTATAAACAATAACAATTAAAATGGTACATAATAATGAGTAATTAATATTAACAGTAATGACAATAGTGATGATGATAATAATAATGATAATAATAATAGTGCTAATGATAACAGTAATAACAAATAATTAATGATCTGATAAAAATTAACGAAATGATAACTATCACAAAGATACACATAAACAATTACATTTATATCTATAATTATGCTCCGCATACCTACATATATCAACATCCAGAGCCAAATCCATCATTTCTGATAATAATAATAATAATAAGCTTTATTCATTCGACACACAAAAAGGTGTATATGAAACGTCATACAATACATATGTACACAAATAAAACAAAGAACAATAAAATTACAACAAAACAAAATTACATTCTTTAGCCGTCACTAGTCGCTGCCATTCGTGCAATACCGTCAAAATACTCTTCAGTTGAATAAATGCAATTTCGTATGAGAAAAGACTTAATTTCAGACTTAAAACGTGTTTCCTTTGGAATTGATTTAAGATTATATAGTAACGCATTAAAAAGACGTAACCCAAATATGCGCGGTGAATTACCGCTCAATGCTAATGAATGTGAGGTATATGGAAGTAAACTTAGATCTGGTATTATATTGATGAATCTCATTATTATAAATAAAGTAATTTTTATTCTTGTAAAATAATTTTATTCTTGTTTCTGAGTGAAGTATTCATCTAATGAATAGTAATTTTAGTTTTTAGGTATAATCTTAGTTTTGATGCAAACTGTGCGCGTGTACAGAGTTTCAGTGCATCAGCAGAGCATTGTAAATTTGAATACCGTGTCGAATGTAAGATGTGTAAAACTTAC
Organism: Protaetia brevitarsis; assembly: GCA_004143645.1. Taxonomy (NCBI): domain Eukaryota; kingdom Metazoa; phylum Arthropoda; class Insecta; order Coleoptera; family Scarabaeidae; genus Protaetia; species Protaetia brevitarsis. The sequence continues at coordinate 1,279,903 of RXPK01000125.1, forward strand.
TTGATCTAGAACATCACAGCGAACAAAATCTGCGCGTCTGGTGCTGTAGGAATGCGCTGTAGAATTCAATTGAAATTTGTTTATGTTATTTCGAACGTAGCAGGCAGCTGCATGTATATAAAGGGTGTAAACCGTCGGGATACCCAACTCAATGAAATAGTCTCTGCAAGAATCTCTCCTTTGCAGATTGTAGATAATACAAAGAGCTTTTTTCTGCAACATAAGTATTGTTTTTGTCTTGGAATTACTTCCCCAAAATAGAAGACCATAACTCAAATGCGAATTGAAATATGCAAAAATATATTGTTTTTAATGTACTAATATCGCAGTTATTTGCTTTCATTTTTCTTAAAACGTATAGAGACTTATTTAACTTAGAAATAACTGAACTAATGTGAGTGTCCCATTTTAAGTCCTTGTCTATGGTTAAACCCAACAACTTCCACTCCAAGACCGAGGTGAACACATTATTTTGAACATTTAATTCCAACTGCGAGCTGTTTTTCCCAAAATGTATTAATTTTGTTTTGTTAATGTTAAGAATTAATTTACTTACTCTACACCACTCCATCATTTCACTCAACACGCGACGAGCGTTATTTAGTAACCCCTCATGGCTTTCTGAAGTTATTAAGATTGCAGTATCATCGGCGTACATCACCACACAGCCGTGGTAGATCATTGATAAAAAGAACAAATAGTAGCGGTCCCAAGTTTGACCCTTGTGGGATTCCAATAGAATTCTCTTATAACCTCTATAATACCTTTTTATAACTTGCATAACTTTTTTTCAAAAACCCCTCCTGGCGGGCATTTCACCATGCTTGTCCGGCAAGAGCCTTTGATCAAATTTTAACAAGAAAAAATAGCTACGTATGGAATCTCCATATATTAAAACATATAAATATTTGAAATATTTTCTTTATTATAGTAATTTCTTTCAATATCGGTTTTACATTAGAATATGGCACTTTAAACAACAATGTAACAACTTAATTAATATCATTACGGCAGTTACATAATTATAACTTAAAATTTATACGAAGGTATATAACAACAGTAATAATATTTTCTATGCATTATTACGTATATAATTGTGATTAAATTTCCTTAAAAAATACTTAGTTATAGCTAGTATAGCACAATTGGTCCCTAGATTTATTGCAGCATTATAACGTAAAATACGATTGACTGTACTCAAAAAATGAATAGTATTGTTAACATACACCTCAAAGTTAGAAATAAATTTTAACACTAACAATAAGAAAAACTAGACAAGTATATATAATCTCCTGTGCTCAAGTACAATTTATTCTTTTGCATTAAGTGGTAACTTCAATAATCCAGATACTTAATTTACTGAAAATTATAACCAAATTATTTTATGAAATTAGTGTTTTCTTACTACTAATTATGTTAAATTAATGCTAATAGCACTTTTGTCTATCTAAATATTCTTTTCGTTAATTTACAATCCTGTCTAAAACAGAACTTAAAAGTATTTTCCTAAGGAATGATCTTTAGCCCTAGAAGAAAAAACAAATTTTACTAATAATGAAATATTCGTTGATGACTATTTCGAAAAATAGAGATTCGTTTACTATATAAACCTCGATGTATGTGACATATATACAATGAATCGTTAACTAACACACACATTAGCGTTGGAATTCGATTTTTTACTTCCATTTCATGGAAAATCAACAATAATCATAATTGCATTAACATAATAAATTACTATAGAAAGAGATGCTTATAAAACATAATTTTATTATATTCTCTAAAAGATAGATTAAAGTGACTACGACTATCCAAAATTGTTCTTGCATGTTTGAATCACATTGTCACCATACAATTTCATCTAACTAGTCTGTATAGCAATAATTGACAATATCCTATACAGGCGTATGCCCTTTCGTTAATTCAGTTAACTCGTTGGGGTCTGCGTTCATTTTATCGTCTAAAGGTAACTTTTTCAAATCATTTTTGCTGAGATGTGCGACGAGGATAGCTCCAAGAGTATCACCAATTACATTAATCGTTGTACGGAATCTGTCACTGGAAACAGAAAAGGAGCAATTAGTAAAATGTGCTAAATGAATTAATTTGAATACTAACAGCAACCAATCGACAGCCAGAATTAGCGAAACGTCATCTGAGGGTAATCCTAACGTATCGAGTACCATCACCATGGTAACTAGACCTGCCTGGGGAATACCCGCTGCTCCAATGCTGGCAAAAGTCGCTGTTATGCTGAAAATATTTTCATTTATTATTGTATGTTATAGGTAGATAACAGATCTTTTTTAAAATGGTTTCGGGAACCCTTACCTTACAGCGACTACATTGCCAAAATTGAAATTTTTACCACGGAACTGAGCAATAAATAATGCAGCAATAGCCTCATAGAGGGCAGTACCATCCATATTAATAGTGGATCCAACAGGTATTACAAACCGAGTAACCCTTGGATCTATTCCCATACCATCTAGGGTTTGAATTGTCAGAGGCATCGTTGCAGAACTGTACAAAAGTATTCTTTAACATTGGAATATTAATCAATAAGAGTTTTACCTGGATGCTGTTCCAAACGCTGTGACTAACACCGGTGAAAGTTGCGCCAAATATTTGAATGGTAACTGCCTCGTGGCCAAGAAAAATAGCACAGAAAGAGTAACGAATCCATGTATCGTCAGTCCCAATAAAACAGTGATGAAATACATGCCTAATCTCTCAATTAGATCTGCCAAATCCCGGGCGGCAACTACTTTGGCCGTTACCAAAAAGAAGACACCAAGAGGTGATAACCTAAGGCATAAATGAACAAAATTTCGTACTACCTCAAACAAAAGGAGCATTACCAGATCACCCAAGTTGTAATGAACATTGTGGCTTCACTCAGGGACTGGAAGAAGTCGATCAGGGGTTTAGCCTTTTCCTTCATCATACCAATGGCGATACCCAACGCTATGGCGAATACTACCAGTCCAAGAACATTAGTGTTATGGTCGAAACTCTCTACGGGCCTCCACGTAGTTAAGTCGGCTGAAATTGGTAAAGTTGTCATGCAAATTGAACTAAAAACTCAATTTTACTTACTTACATTCGTTAAAATAAGGATATTTTGACATTGAATTAATATCTGGTTTTTCTAACTTTGTGGTATGCTGAAAACATAATAAACTGTCAAGTTCATGGCACCAAAATGATTGATTTCTGCTTTTAATATCAATTAAAGTAATAATAGAATAATGGAATGTACCAATTCCTCTGGGCCAGAAAAAGTACCAAATATTAAAGTGTACAGTAAACAACATTACAGTTTAATTTAGAGAAAAAGAAATAAACGTACCTGTTGTATGGTAGCTTGAATCAAATTCGGTGGGAATAAATTTCTGAAAAAGGAGAGAAAAATATTGTAATTACCTCATAAATTAGTCACGGATAACTACAAAATTCGAGACATGTGTTGCAGTTATATTTAAGTTTATGAAAATTAATGAAATTATTTACCATCACGAAATATCTGGTAGTGATTGATAATAATTTTAAGAGAATGATTAGCTTTAGTGGGTGAAGCTTAGACATTTTTGTCATAGAAATTACGACCCCTTCATTAATTTGCCAACTCTAAAATAATCTTTCTGGAGATGATAAAAGTAAAAAAAAAACCTTCTATATGTATGCAAGCCATGGTTTGTTAGAATATCTTACTCAAGTTATATCAGGTATATTTATCCTATGTTTGGCCACTTATATAATCAAAGAGTGGCTACCGTGATTTTAAAATAAATAAATATTTAAATTATCTTCTAGTATTTTGCCTACTGTATGCACCTTAATATAAATTAGTAACTCTACATTTCTAGGTTCTTAATCTATAGCAAACATGATACTGACCATCGTTTGACAACTAGTAAGTATTGAATACTTAAACAATAAGTTAATTCACGCTACCTTAGTTAAGCTAGGTATGATTTAATGCATCATTTCTCGGGCAGAGCTGGACCAACAAAATCAATGCTTGCATAATGAATTACTAACAAAAGATGCAGTTTAATTCAAGTCGATATTTGCTTTAAATCAAAAGTTGCTGCGATTGGAGCGTTAGCCTAATATTAAGCTAAGCTAGCCATGGTTTCTCGGAAACGATCAGAGCAACAAAATTTATTCTTGCGTAAAATTTATATGCAAAACAATATATGCAATTGGCTTGCTGCTGATCTTATACGCCCGCACTATCCGCGCAGTTTTTTAATTACAAAGAATTTATTTCTCTACAGGGTGTAACAGCGGTAACGCCGTGGTCTCTGGTGGTCAAATGGTAACAATTTTTGAAATATTGTATATTATATATATGTAGGTGCATCAGATCTACAATTTGAAAATAATATGCAATATACAGGGTGTTCCAAAACTTAGCAGTACATCAAAGTTATGTTTTTCTTAATGAAACGCCCTGTATTTTATGGCATTTTTGAAGTGTACACTAAAAACTAGAACAATTTTATTTAAGGTTCCCTATACCTAATTTTTATAGTTTATGAGGTATTTCAATTTGTTTAAAAATGCAATGTTGCAAAAAAAGTCTAATATCTCGGAATCGAATTAATTTAGAGAAGTGAAATGAAAACCGTAAATGACAGATCCTTTGGCTGATTGAATGCGACATTCAACGTTGTCCAGTAGTCTACAGGATGTTCAAGTACCTAAGTCAAACTTTGTGAATTTTAATTGTGCGTAACTTTGTTATTTTAAATGGAACACCCAGTATATTTTTACGTTGATAGATAGAAATTTTTATTTTCTTTAAACCAGAATTAGGAGTCCCTACGTAAAGTTGTTTCTTTGTAAGAAAAAGAGAGAGAGTAACAAAGTTTTCTTAAAACGTAAAAGCAAAGATTTAATATTAAAAGGTGTTATGAAATGTAGTACAACATTTGGGGAAAGTAATAAAATATTATTTGGCACTTAATTTCATTGAGTAATATGCATAAGAAAGTAATTTAGAAACAAAGATGTAAACATTTTTTTCCTAGTATTCGTAGTATTTTTTTGAAAAACAGGACATTCTTCTGGAACCTTTCAGTCATACATTGGCTACTGGTTATCTGTTTTATTATTTGTTAACTTCTAACTTGATGAATCTGCTAAATAAAATATTTTTCGTGTGTTCTAATTTGCCTCTTCTCTTAGCCAATCCCAATCACCAATTTATTCTTACGGTGAATATACTCTAGGCTATGGGATGGCACAAATAACTGCAAGCTACATTTATAAATCAATATGCTTTCTCGATCTTAGTAAAGCGGGTGGGCAATAAGAGTCCAAAATCGGTACGAAGAATAATACATCGACTAGTCTTCAATTTATCAATGGTATGGGTGACGGAATCTATTGTACAGAAATACGTATAATATTACACCAAGAGTGACATCAGGTTTTACCTATCGCGTTTTCCATGTACAATATACTGTAAAGTCTAGGAACATAATAATCAAATTCTCAACGCGTATGTAGACATTTAGTTACATTTATTAGGACGTAATCACTTATCGATAATCGCACATTAAGTAGCCATATAAATACGTATACCTAGTGAATATCACTGTATCGCATGAACCGGATACACCGTGACATGAGATCATTAGCATGAACGTCGAAATTTCCTGCCGCAATAGGCCATGTCCTGCTACGCACGGCGGGTGCTTATTTATCTAGCGGCAATGCCTCTGTCTGCATACTATTTTCCGTACTTGATCGCTTGGAGAGTTTAGGCTAAATGGGGCCACTGCTGCAGATAATAAACTTACAGTATAGGTTGAAAGATTTGCGGCAGTCACAGACGTAAGTTGCTATCTGCGAGTGTAATACGAAATACTTTGAGCAGAAGCAATGGAAAGAAGGATCTGCATAAAAGAGGTCAATTAAAAGGGACATAAAGGCGAACATCTTTGGAACAAGAAAGTGCAGTACCAGTGAACTTATTGATTGATTCATTGATTGATTGATTAATTCATTCATTGATTGATTGATGATTTTATTGAAACTTCATCGCATTGAAATAGAAAGTAATTTTAGTGGTGATTTTATGTCCATAATTAGGTTATGACCGTTTGCACCGACACGTTAAGCTTGGTTTAATTTTAAGTGACGCTTAGAACATGACGTTCACGATATATATGTGGCATGAACTATCACCTTCTAAGTACCGCTTAAAATTAAACCAGGCTTAACATGCCTTAGATTGTCAATTGTAAAAAGTATAGAAAACTACTTCCCAATTATATTGAATTGTTATCTGATTTACTGCATCTAATAATAAAATAACAATTCAATACAATTGGAAAGTATTTTTTTACATCTTATCCAACTGAAAGTAATTTTATTTTATAAATTCATATACACTTTAGGTGTTTCTACCAGTGGTGGCTGATACATGCTTCACCGTCTTACAATAATCGAATTTCTTCATGCAAAAATATTTGTTACTATAGAATTGATTAGAGCGCAGAATTTTACATCGATCAGTATAAATATTGATAAATTAATAGTTCATTAACATGGAGGAATTTTGCACCATATATATTTGGTTGCAAACTAATATTTCCCGAATTCACTTGATTAGTATCAACCCTTTTCTCCTCATAAACATATTCTGGCTAATAAAATTCAAATAAAATAGATGGTGGCATCGTGGGTTGGGAAATTAATAGATGCTTTTTCAACTTCAGTGAAGCTTTTTTTCCCATGGGCGAGTATAACACGAAAAAAGGCAACTCGGCCAGAAAGATCTATTGTGCGCCCATGTGAATTTTAACCCTCTCAGTCAGGTTGTATGTATGTATGCATAATTGCAAAGGTGATTGTTGTTACACTGCGACCTAAAAGATGTATTGTGTCCCCTGTTCTTGCTGTTTTACCGCTGACCTTCCAATCCTATTTCTTTCAAAAAGTGGAGGATATCAGAAGGTCCCAGGTTAGGTAAGTCTCCCTCTTCGATTTCACGTGCTCCCAGGTACAACGCCCTTGAGTTGCACAGTGCTACGCAATTTAAGAGGGGATGAATGCCATCCTGTTCCCCAATCTGCTCCAGTCGTTTTGCTCCTCCCTCTGTTCCTTCCTTGTGAGGTACTCTAACTTTGGAAGTGGAAGGCTTCTTATGGAGTCCTGCTCCAATTCCTGTTTATTAACGGTGTCGTCCCGCTAATAAATGTCCTTCCTCCATGGTTGATCCCACGAGTAGCTAGGGAAGAAAAGGTCCACCTCCACAGAGGCCCGCATGCAGAGGTAAGGCTAAATACAATGGGGTGCGCCAGGTGCCCCAAGGTCTTCTATCTAGCTAGGCATCCCATCAGCCTAGTCCGCCACCTTAGGATCTAGGTTTTTGTTGAGGTTGTCTCCGCTCGTTCCGTGCAGTTAAGCCAAGACCCCCCATCCCTTTCGGGACCTGGCTTAACAGTTGGGCTTTCGATAGCCGAAAGCAACAACATCGTTTTGAACCCTGTGCAAGCCCTTAGCCACGACACCACAGCTAGGGCGAGGGGGGAGTGGTTCACGGCAACGCCTTCATTCATCCTGCTCCGGTTTTAAGCAGAGAGGACGAACCTATAGCCGCCACTAACCATCCCGTCTTGAGCGAACCCTGACAAGATAGCCTTTCCCCTATCCACCGCCTCGGGGACGCGCCTGGTAGGTACTCCCAACCCCAGGTCTCAGTCAGGTTGCACCTTATCAAAAAAAGTTCGCAATCTGGCTAAGAATTATCTACCGACTCTGGGTTCGTCCAACCGATCGCCAAAGTGCGTCTGCTCCTCCCCGTCCATTGCCGTGCAGTTGACGAGAAAGTGAGCAGGAGTTTCCTCCGTACTCCCAGACGTTCGGCACAGAGCAGAGTTCACTAGTCCCATGCGGCACATGTGTTTATTTAGCGCGCAGCGCTCAATTAAGATTTCTGTGAGTAATCTCAATGTGTCCCTGCTCATGAAGACTACCTTACGGAGTCTTTCCTCCTTCGAATGAAGCCCCAGAGATTTACAGTTGCGCTAGCAAGTCTATTCCAAAAGGAGCAGTGCCTAGCAGCAAGTTAAAATCTGACGGAACGTTTTGATGCATATAAGCTACCACACGTCGATTCTGGACCTAAGAGCGGCAGCTCACTGACGCTCCTTGCTAACGTGTCAGCTATTTCATTGCCTCTGATCCCAGAATGACCTGGCACCCATCTCAATGTAACATTTAGATATTACGCCAGTTGTTTAAGCTTTCTGTGCCACCTCGTATCACCTCAGAGTCAAATCTAAAAGCCCGCAAAGCTTTGAGATCCGCCTGATTATCGGAGATGATTTCTAGCCTTCCATTCTTTCGCAGGCAGTTTGAGATGCTCTCAGTACAAATCTGGATGGCAATAATTTGTGTCTGGAAAATGGTGGGGTAGGCTCCTAGGTTTTAAGCTTCGCCGTCCCGCTCCCCGACCCTCCGGATTCCGATGCCCGTACCATTAGTCTTTTGCGAAGCATCGGCAAACCAATGGGACAGATCCCATTTCGGTTTGCGGATGTACGCTATTGCAGTTGCCCTGCTGGAGATATCTACGTGGTATCCCCCAGAGAAGCTAAAAACGGGCAAGATCTTATCCGCCTTTATGGACAGTGGTACTGTCTATTTAATGTAGTTAGAGATGCTGATATGTAATACATTTTGCTCTGTAAGTCCCTGGATTGCTTCAAATCACAATTCCAGCTGCAGCAGGGGAGGCCCAAGAATAGTCTCCACAACAGCCGTCGGCATCGAGGACATGACCCGTGATCCCAAACAGGCAATTCTCTGGACTTTGCAAGCGCCTTACAGCATAGCTAGATTTGCTTTGCCCAGACAGAGGCGTAAGTTATAGAGGGTACTATGACTGTGTACAGGCAGTGTACCATTGCAGGCTTTAGCCCCCACGTTTTACCGAACATACCTCTACAAGCCCAGAAGTTCCTTATGGCTTTGTTCGTCACATGTTCTAGGCGTAATTTGTACAGCAGTTTGGCGTCCAAGACAACACCCAGATATTGAACCTCGGTTGATACGAGTATTTTTGAGCCGAAAAGGAGGTTTCATCTAAAGGAAAAGTATCAGAAATAAGACAAACTTTAGTCAAGTAGGCACTCAGGGTTTGCGTACTGAAACAAATTAAACAAACCTTCAAATATAAAAATAACATTTATTTCAGGGATATTCCTAAAATGCCTCGAAACTGAACATTTGCTTTCGATTCTCTGAGTAAAAAAATAGACAAACTTTTCATTTGAATCGAGAATTTTGCTCAATTACTGCCCAGTTTCGAGACAGTGAACCGGTTGTGATTCAATATAGAGTTCTTGAATATTTAAACTCGCCTTGCTGTACAAAACGAACAAGTGATATCTATTGCTGCTAACTACCAAATTGTGTAAAATCAGATTATACACTATTCATACGCGGTATCTTTTGTACTGTTAATACTATCAACAGTTCTACTATTTCTTCCTAAGTAAAACATTGAAGGAATTAAAAACATTGAAACTTACATATAAGTAAAAAAAAATATTTTATATTTACTCCATATTTATAAAGATTGTAACAACGATAATAGCTTAACTGATGGGTTATTTAGCAGAACTTACGTACCTTTACTTGCAACGAACAAACATTTTGAAATAAAGGAAATCCTAAATATAGACATAATATTTCAAAGAATTATCGCTTACAAATCTAATTATTGAACAACGTAGAAAAGAATTGGGAACAAACTACTCCATGTTTAAAGTCCTAGTAGTAGTACTCTAGAAACGTTGCTGATATTTAAGGAATAATCAACAATAAATAACTAACTCCATAACTGACCGTTGTTTTAGTCATTATATCGTTATCGTATGTTAGAGTACGATAATAGTTTAGAAGTTTACATCTTATCATCTAGTTTTCGAAGTAGCAAATCTAATTAGCGAAAGCTTTAATAAACCTAGCTATGTAATCGCATGATCCAAGGTTTGTTGGATGCGAACCAAAACATGACAGTATGAAGAACAATTTGTTGAAATTCAAATAGTAAACTAGTTCAAGGAAAAAAATCTATCAATTTTAGTCTCCAGAACATCTTTGTAAATACAGATGGTGAAATAGCTTGGAATATTTCCAATAGTATAATATGCATAATCTCCGATTGAAGAGTTCATTGTCAAAAGTTTTAATATTTACAAAAGATACTATAAATGAAATAATGACAAACTAATTCAAATTCAACAAAAAAAAAAAATCAATTAATGACAAAACAGACAATGCAATACTTCGCCAAACTTTATATATTAATTCTACAATTAAATAAAAGGATAATATATTTTTTAGAAATTTATTCACTAAATATTTGCATTTTCTTATTTAACAAAAAAACTGAATTAACACACATTTTGCAATCCCAAGTAGCACATAATATATAACCAATATTCGCCTAATATAAAACTAATAATACAATGTCTTTTTAATATTACATATAGAAAATAGTATATTTCAAACCAAAGGAGGAAAGTGCTCTATTGCAGGCCGCGAGCAAATATTGTAATTGCCCAAGGCGTACAATAGCACTTTCCTCACGTGGTTTCAATACTATTTTTTCCCAGCCAGTCCTATTTTAACTAAATGTCTAAAATAATAAAGACTTACCTGTGAGTGACATGATAGATAGTAGGCTTAATCTGTCAAATATTTTTTGAGAACTGTCAAGTTAGCGTCGTTTTAAAAGTGTTTAATAATAGTATCATTGAAATTTAATACCCTATAATTTAGCAATTATCTCATAAATGGGCTCAGACTGGGCCGAATGTACTAATGTCATCTATCAATAATGTCACATATTATAAGATGTACAGTTTCATCATTTCAACGTCACTTACTTTTCCTCCCTAGGGAGGTAAAGTACAACTTTCCTCTCTGCTGGGAAAAAATAATATTTTTGCGCCTCTGTCGAGAGACGCTTACTTTGCAGTACTTCAAAGCGGTAGGAAAACCTGCCTAGGCAGGCAAACATGTCACTAAAGGTTGGCCATACTAGTTTCCACATGATAGACGTGTAATAAATTGTCATTAGGCTACTGTTCAACCATGCTAAAATGAACTGATGTCTTCATTGCACTTATTATTGATAAATAGATATTAAACTAGAAAGAAAATTACGGAAAAAGATTTATTTTCCGAAACATCAAACTACTAAGGTGTGTAACATGTGTGCCAACTTGTATTGTCAACTCCCTAGTGTCAACATTTCTTTTCTATTTTCAATTCAAAATTAAGATTTGTCGACCCAAAAAACATTGTGTATCATACGGCCAGAAACTCTTGCGAGTATTCGTATTTGTGCTCATACTCGCAAAACTATAGTTTCTGGCCTAGTGATACAAATAACTATATATGATTAACACAAATCTAATATTTCGTTTTGAATATTTTATTCATATTTATATCATATTACAAATTTAGATATGTCACTGCAGTACTTATTTTTTCCTTGATTTACTCTACTACACCCCCAATAATCTGTATTAAGTATTCAGTTTTGTTCTTATTGGCATTCTTGACTTGCTGCATTGATTTCTTTCAACATAAAATATTACTTTAATATGTATTTTACATTAAAAAAAATATATTTGTATTAGAATATATATTTTATATCATTTAAATATTTTAAATGTTTCCACAGCTCGTGCAGCTTCATACACATTCGCTCGTTTTTGTTTATGGTGGCGTTGGCGTCACCTGCGGCGTTTGTGTAATGGATAAGGTTAGGTCGTGATACGTTAGAAAAAGTCAAATATATTTACAACGGCGCTTTGTTTTTAAGATGTAAGTATTGCGCTATCTGCCAACGTGAAATTATAACATCTTAAACATGTTTTTTATTTATTTTATGGCAATAGCTAAAAAGTGTTTAATATCCATACCAGAATTCAAATACAATATAATCTTAAAATTGGACAAATCCAATGTGTTAAGGTTTATGATACTAATGAACACTTCTTTGTAGTTGCTGTAAAATTAAAAAAAAAAAAACAGGTTTTTGCAGATACCGTCAGCATGTAAAATACTTACTAATATAACAAATATTTGAAAAATATATAACAGAAATATTAGAATATCATATTAAATCCATATTATAAAGCAATACGCACAAAATATTCAAAAAACTGTTGTTTATGATATAAAAAAAATATTTAATTTATATTTATTTAGTATTTTTGTGCTACTTGGGATCTTTATATGAAGGATAAAATTAAAATTTCATATGGAAACAAAAAATACTATTTTTTTATCAAAGACCAAATAAGAAAATGGTTCATCTTATATTTTACGTATTTTTCCAGTTTTTTACAATTCTATTATTAAATGTAATAGAAGTCGGTTTAGTAAAAAGCCGGGAGGTGTTATATACATTTCTTTCAATTATTGTTGTTTGGAGATCAAAAACGTCAAGAAAATAACAGAATATTCAGGTATTTTGGTCAAGATAATTTGAATTCTAAGCAAAAAAATCCTGATCGTCAGAAGTAAATAAGCATAAACTCTCTAAAAAATATAAACATAAGTTAATATCTTTTCACAACTTACAACTAGGTAGGTTTACCTATATCTAGATAAAATGTGTATGAAACAGTGTAGCATGCATTACTTTTGTCAGGTACTGTATCATACACAAGTTTGATCCGATAATTTTCGGTATAACCGGGTATAGCTTTATTTGACTGATTGTATAAAGGTGGTAATGGGCTTTTGCAAATACATATGGATGAATGATAGACAACTTTGTATATTAGTATCGCTTAAGATCGTGAGAACGGGAAATATAACAGGCTGTGATTTTTCGTTTATAACCCATTCCGATGTGGGCAGTTTAGAAGAAACATTAGGTATATTTGATTTGTAAGTACAGTTATATTAGATAAGCACCCACTTATGAAATCAGAATAGTGAAAAGTGTTAATAAATTATTTATTTTTCTTTTCCTGAAGACGTGTAAACGCATTAACAAGCACAGCTAAAGAAATTATGTTTGTCGCATGCAACTAGCAGCAATAATGGATGTACAATAAAATAAATAATGTTCAACAGGTTAATTATTGCGTATGGCAGCCGAAGTTTGAATCAATACTCAATTTTTCAATTCTAAGCTTTCGCACTTAGTTATTACTTCCTCAGAGAATCAACTATAAAGAGATTACAACCAATTAATGTGTAAATATTCTAAGGCAAGTAAAAAAGAACTTGCAGTTAAGAGTGACGTCGGGGATAAATAACATAAACATTATGGAACAAGACAACATGTTAAATGTCGAAATTTAAAATTATTTAATTATAGATTTAAAATATAATATTAGGAGATAGGTTGATATTATTTATGGTCGTTATGTTACTTTATGGTATGGGGTCGTGTTAATAAATTTTACTGGAGATGCGTACAAAGTAGTACTCGCCTTCTATTGACAGGCGGTCTTAGAACCACTTGGGGGGATTAAAACTTAAAATAAGCTCACCTGGGCTATTATAAAATATTGAAATACATTAATTCTCATATTATAAGCTATGTTATCTGAATTGTTTGAATTTGTTACTATTGTTCATGGGAAACATTACTTATTTGGTACTTGATTTTGAGTTGATTAGCAAGGTACATATTTGTATATCTATAAAGCATAGTTTGACAAAAAATCAAAGTATATATTGAAAAGATACTAATACAGGGTGTATCAGATATAGAGTTAAATATAATAATTTGTAGCAGCTGTAATCATATACGATCAAAAAGTCTTAATGGACAGGGGGTCTATCTGTAAGCATTAACGAGAAAAAAAATATTTTGTAAGTGCCGTGGGCTAGAGCCGCACCTGTGCCCGACCTAAATGCTGTCCCAAGTATGCCCCCACATACCACTATCATTCAGCCATTACCGCTGTTAGTTTTGTGCGGATCGCCGCTTGGAGAGCAAGCCACTTCGAACATTTTATCTAAATTCTTCCCGTCTCGAAAAAACGATTCTTTTCAGGACCATCATGATTTCATATAAAAAAAATCGCAGCTTGATGCATCGGCAAAAACGCGGGAGTGTATAGATTCATTTTCGCGCGACATCATAGCAAAAAGGCATGTTTGCAAATTGTTCTGTATCTACATTTATTTCTGTGTAATTCGATTCAATTCGTTTTGCGTTATTTGATTAAATAAATCCAAAAGAAATAACTCAGATTAATGTGGTATTGTTTATTAACAACTAACTCTCGATTCGACAAAGCAAAAGAAAAATATTTACGTTTTTTGTAACTACTGAAGTCGCATATCCGTTGAAACTCGAACGTCTTATCAGGATATTAAAAATGATACTTTGTAGACTTACGTAGAATGCTCTTAACAAATAAGGAATGTTTATTTTATAAAAAGAAGAAATTTAAAATGCCTCAGTTTTGCTATTTTTACAAGGGCCTTTTATTCAGAATGACGTTAAATGAACTTACGGCATGCCATTAAGAATAATACTAAATGAGTGCAATGTATTTATACATAATACCACGTTTAGCGGGTGCTTAACATGACGTTTCCTTGCATCAGGCCTGGACTAAAGAATTTTTGGCTCTAAATTTTCCTTTTTTTATTTTTTAAAGATGAAATCCGGTTTTGGCGGGTTTGTGCTTTATATGTCGTGTAGTTAACACCCAAGCAAAATTTACTTTTTTATTTGATACACCCTGTATAGCTTTCCAATAACTACTGTACGTCATTCTACTGTAGTAATTCATTTATTTCTATAAATTGTGTAAGTGAACAAAATACCCGAACGGTGCGAACAAGAGAGTCGATATCGGTTGCTCTCTCCCAGTAAAGGCTACTGATATCTGCTTTCTTGCTCGCACCGTTCCATTATTTTATTCGGCACCCTATAGATGAATAGGGCAATATTAATTGAATTAGTTGAATTGGTTCAATTCAAGATTCAGCTTTAGGTTTACTGTTTTATTCGATTATAGTAATACTTTCAGGATAATAATGGGCGATAAGGGACTAGAACATCTCCCGATACCATAGATGCAACAACAAACTATCTATTCGTAGTGCAAATGAAAATATAAAAAATTTAACATTTTACAAATATAAACCAGATGCTAGTAACAGACGTATGTTAATGTTAGTGCCTTTGGTAGAATATTGGACTCACACAGTCCAAAATGTGCTATAGAATTGGACGCAGGATTTCAGAGACATATGCATATCAACATGCTCTAAAACTGCAAGCGTCCTATCCAACGAAATGGAATGTTTAGTTTAAAGCAGAACTGAACTGGCTAAAATATTTCAGAGCCAGACATAAGACAATATTGTTTTTAAGAAAGCAAGTTCAAACCGAGCTATGACCTTTAATTCAACTAACATTAGTATATACTTTTTAAATACCTTAGACATTCAAAACACTGAGGATTGAATAGGACAAATCACATTCGTTTAAGTTTTTTGTTATATTTTAAGTTACATTGATCGTTTTTACATTAATAAATACGTTCAAATGTATGTATTTATTATTATTATTAGAACCCTATATATTACGCTAGCGTGAGCTATGGGCGCTTGTAAATTATAAATATTCTTATTATATAACTATCATAATTACTAAATAAATTTGAATCTTTCCGTAGCATGAATGTATTTGGCACCCACATCAACGATAAATAACATTGGTATGCATATACGCATATGTGATCTGCCAAAATCACTGTCGTAATAGAACGTATAGAGATTTCTCTACTTCTTTGATGTCATTACTCGTTTAACACTCTACGATTGAGATATTCTAACTAAGACGACGTGAACCCCATTAACGAATACCCTAATTAGAAACTAAGCAACTCGTTTTGTAACAACTATGAACAACTATACAAATAAAAACTTATTCCAAAAATATTATAACAATGTTGACTGTGCGAAAGCTATGAATGGGTCTCGCTCCTCAAATAGCTCAAAACAAAATGATTTACGGAGCGATCAGCCCACAAATAGAATCGAGAAGATATAAAAACTGAGTTAAATCGTATTTTTTGGCCTATCACGTGTCTGTACACATGTAATGTACATAACTCCTACAATTAAATTCATGTGGCCTGCAAAGATGTTGCCAAAAGTGCAACAATGAGCACATCTGAAAAAAAAAGGCATTGACCCAGAATTCTACTGAAACTAGTTAGAACCAGGCCGGGGTAGTTTTGCAGACACTGCGACCTCTTTAAAGTTTTCGGCTGTTGTAGTCACTATTGTGCACTTCAATCCTGATAAGTCATTCGCGTTTTAATGCATCCGCATATGGATAAGTGAAATAGATAATCAGAATGGTTTAAGAACAGGTTGATGCAAAAATGCATCGCGCATATATATTTAGTACTATGTAATAGTAATTTATAAATATCAACACAAATAATAAAGGAATTACAAACGAAGAGAACATTTAACGGGAATGAGTGAAAGAAATACAAAATATCTACATATTCAGATAGTCGACAATTATTTATTGAAACAATCAACAAAGGCAGGTAGAGGGAAATAAAATAAACAACAACAGATCAAAGCTAGGAAAAAAAAGGAAAAAGAGAAGAGAAAGAAAGAATTAGTGAAAAGTAGAGAAGGAAGACTTACACTTGTAAGTCATTTGTGTTATAGTATAGATATATAAAGGGTTGGGATAAAGTATAGAACCAAGCAAATATCTTTAAAACGAAGAGGATGGTATTGACGAAACTTTGCGGATAGGTGTAAGGAAATATAATACATCTAATGTTGATTTGATTGTTGTTACTGTACTTCCGGTTCAACCGGAAGTTCCCTCTATTTCTTTTATTTAAATGAAACACCCCTGTATATTTTTGCAGATTATAATAGACCTTATTTTTCTGAAATCGGGCATACTTATTTTAGCCCCTTTATCTGTAAATAATGGAGAGATAATTAGTTCGGCAAAATGTCAGTGGGGATGATATAAGTCCATAGATGTCAGTCAGAATCTGAAGCTTTGCCCAGCAACAAACAAACAAAAGGTATTATCATCTAGTAGGTAATTGTTGACAAACAGTCAAGTTTATTTAATTCGCGTCCATCGAATTACTAATTTTAATGATGATTGTCGATCGCGTTAGAACTCATGAAGAAATGTGTCACCTTTTTAATGATCTGCATCCCGAAAGAACTCCTATAACACGTTCAGCTGTCACTCAAAAACCCTAAAACGTTTTAGTATGAACTGGAACGGTTAAAAAGTCACCAAAAACAGGAAGACCGCAGACCGCAACTAACGCAGTTGTTAGAGAAAACATTGCTATCGTATTAGAAGAATCACCTCAAACTTCTATCACAACTTTAGCACAAACTATGGTATAAGTCGTCGTTCTGTAGGAAAAATATTGAAGGGAGAAAAATTCCATCCGTCTAAAATACATCTACTTCAAGAACTGTCAGATGATGATTTTGACCCACGCCTGGAGTTTTGCAAAAGGATGATGAAAATTTGTAATTCAGACGAACATTTTGCAACTAATATGGTATTTTCTGACGAAGCAACCTTCTATTTAAATGGAACAGTCAATCGCCATAATTCCAGGTACTGGTCCAATGAGAATTCTCACTGAATCCATGAAGCCCATACTCGACATCCTCAAAAGTTGAATGTCTGGATGGGAATTGTTGAAAACAGGCTTATATGCCCATTTCTTATAGAAAGAAACTTAAGTGGGGAAAAATCGATGGATTGGACGTAGAGGATTCATAGAGTGGCCTACATGTTCTCCAAAACTTAATCCGTTAGATGTTTATCTTTCAGGTGTTTACGTTAGGCGGCCAACTACTTTGCAGGAGTTGAGGCAAAGAATAGTCAACGAATGTGATTTAATCCGTAGAGAAGTTTTGGAAAAGGTAATTCAAGAATTTCGTAGAAGACTTGCATATTGTCAGGAAGTAAACGGCGAGCATTTTGGACATTTTAAATGAGTTCGTTTATAAGATGACTACCATTTTGTTAATAATTTACAATAAGTAAAATTAATTGTTTAGTCAATGTGAAGTGTTCTATCTTTTCATTATTTACAGATAATAATGCTAAAACCAGTATGGTCGAATTCGCAAAACAAGGTCAATTATAATCTGCAAAAATATACAGTCACAAGAACAAAATCAAAATTAGATGTATTATATTTCGTGACACCTATTTGCAAAGTTTCATCAACATCATCGTCTCCGTTTTAAAGTTATTTGCTTGGTTCCACACTTTATCCCAACCCTGTATATGATACCAAGGTAACTCATTACTAGAGTGGTCAGACATGTCTGCTTACACGGGCCGCACTCGCCTGGTGCTATGCAGAACGTTTAGCCATAGTATATCGATAAAATCCCTTCCTCCGATTCGTGTGTCTAGTATCTAGTATCAGTGTTAGTAGACCTTTGATGCGAGATATAATCGTTTCGCGCATTGTAAATGTAATATAATGTCGGGTATAAAAAATTCAAGAAACCGACCATTGTTTCATAATGTAGAAAAGTATGTCGGTGAATTCCAGGATTTACATTATGGTGGTGCCCAAAATAGTTTGTACAGTGTGCACATTAGTGGTAGAGCATCTGATCCGTTATCTACCTATAAAGATTATTTTAATTATGCGAGTGTTACATCCGTAGATGTTGAATGGTCTTTTTTAAAATATAAGCATATTTTATCATCGCAACGAAAACAATTTAGTGGGAAAAATCTTGAAACACTTAATGCTACAAGCTTTTCAGCGCTCCTATACCATTTCTGCTACTTAATTAAGATAAAGGGCTTATATTATGATATTTACAGTTTAATAAATAAATAATTTTCCTCTTACACTACATTATGTACTTGTGTTAAACGTTAATGTCACATATGTGAAACTTAGTACTGACCTGGAGCGTAGACGAAAGTTGACCACTCTACTTATTATCATTGTTAAAAAAAGTTCTGTTATTAATTGGATTATAGAAAGAACTTTTAGAGTTTAAAAAGGCATAAAAATAAAATGCCAAAACGTCACTAGAAAAACCAAAAATTTTGGCTTTCAATTTCAAATCAAACTCCAAACGAGAAAGAACTAAATAATAATTACTTGGCTAAACAATTTACTACACCAAGAATTTTTTCATATACACGTTTCCGTTTATTATAACCTTTTGTCTGAATCGTGTTCATGCTGATGACATGCAATTGGATATATATTTCGAATTGGGGAGTTGCAGGACTTCGTTCCTTTGTTCTAATTAATTTGGAATTCCTCAGTGAGATTTCCATAGATTTCACTTGAATCCTTTCGAAATCTAAACTATTATTACTTGGAAAATCTAAAACTTATAAAGAGCTTGAGCGAGTTCTCCGTGTAGTAGTTTATGGCTTATGTAGTCGATTGTGTGAACAGCGAGTAATTTGGATTTATCTATGAACAACTCCCTTAGATTTAATGACCAAATAACTAAATATATTAAATGTCCCTATATCAATTTAAGAAAATTTTATTCACATAGATGCTTCTATTGATTCATTGATGCTCTTACAGTTTACCTAATTTTTGGTATTTACAGTATGTGTGACAGTAGTACTTATTTGCTTTAATTTCAGCCGGATAGCTTTAGGGGCACTTTTCAATGGGTTATCGGAGCAGAGTCTTTTACATTAAAACGCAAAAAAGAATACGCGTTTAATTAACTGATAAATGAACAATTGAAGCATAGTTCCCCTTGATTTTTAACCCCGTGTAATTCAGTGCAAAGAATAAAAAAAGAAGGAGAATTGAAAGGATAAGTAATTACTTAGAAAGGAGGAAAACCATGCATATAACTTACCTCACTAAATCCAAAAGCGTGTCCTGCGTTAGGACCTTTCTAACCTCCGTTAAAGTAGCGTTGAACTCCTTATTTTTAACTTTCGTTCCTGGCTGAATAGTTACCACTAAAATAATCCCCAAAATGACAGCCAACAACGTCGTCATGGCGTAGTAGATTATAGATCTGGCGGCGATCTTCTTTGATAAGCTTAAGTCCAAGGTACCGACGGCACAAATTATAGAAGCCGTTAGTAAAGGTATGATGAGAGATTTGAGCATCCTTAGAAACAGTTCTCCGGGAAATTCCACGTACTTCACTTCTCGTTCCGTCCATTGGTGTTTCATGTGTTTAAGAACAATGCCGGATGCGACTCCGGCAAAAACGCTGACGATCGTTAGGATGGTCACGAGGTTGGACCGGACAAACTTTAGTATTCGCATTCTCTGTAACGTTAAAAATGAAAAACATTAATTGGAGGAAGAAGAAAATTTGCTAATTTAAGCAGATGTAACTTTTTCAGAATAAATTTGCCAGAAAAAAGTTCCAGGATGACTTTTAGAAAACGAAAATAACTTCTGTAAATTTCCTTTCTAAAAATAAACTGAAACATTTTTAAATCGCATTGGATTTAAAACAAATAACATTAATATTATTATTTTGGCACTTAGCGATTATAAATTATTTCAGTGTCAAAGTTCTTGATATATTACTTTTTATAACGGTTTGTATTAGCGCATATTTAATATATTCATAGTAACTGTTGTAATCGTAGGAAATAAATCAACTACTTAGTACTCATATAAGCAAAATAATGAACTTTACTTCAATAAAAATGAACACATGACTGGGCAGAAGATATGAATGATTACTTATTTTGGGTGTGATAAAAACTCAGTTAATCTCACCTCATTGATAGTAAATTCGTATACTTAGCTTAAAGTTTGCACATTGAATCGATCACGTCAATAAGAATTAATTTTAAGGAATTATACTTGGGAAGCCAGGTATAGAATATATCTAATATTCAGTTTATTTATTATTTATTCTTAGCTTGTGTACATCTTTGAGCTTTCTTACTTTTTCCACGTATATGTGGCGAGACTTTACTAATAGTGTTAGCGATTATGACGTAGATAGTGATGATGGTATTAGAGCATAGCAGAAAATACTCTGACGGAAAAAAATAACCATTTATTGCACTAAAACTTATCTGTCATTGGTTCCCTCTCTTTTTGGGGGTTGTGCATATACATACGCTTTATTTGGTGTCACTTTTTGATTAACCACAGAACAGTGTTGTTGGTTGTGAGTGTAAGTAAATCTAAATGGACACCCCAGCCGTTTCACAGCTACTTAGAGAATGGGGTGGAATGGGGCTGATGCACAGATGCTACCATTAAAATATTCGTATGTAAATACGTACGTGTTATCTAATAGGAAAGGATTACTGGTTTAAAAAAGTGCCATTGTGTCGATAATATATGAACATGGTAGGTGTGTACATTAACAAACATATGTAGGTATTTAGTAGTTATTAGTTTTCAATAGGTAATACCAGCAAATTATTATACTGATTAAAATTATATCAGTAACCAATGCCGACTAGATACCAGGCCCAGGCATTGAGTGGAAAGTATTCCGAACACCGGTCGCAACGACGGATACGCATAACATCTATACCTCTACGCATCAATCTTCCGTGCGCACTGCTGGAGTACTCCGATACGCTACCTTCTCCCAAATATTCTAAAATTATAAAGTATGACAGTAAATTTATTTAATTACAAAATATTCCTTTATTCATTAATTTTCCCCTACCGAGGTTTTTTGGTGCTACAAACACAAAATTAGTAGGTAATTATTACCCTTGAATAGTAGAAATGCTTAGATTAAGCAGGTAAGTATTATGAGTTCAATATACTTATATTTTGGAAGCAAATAATGGCAGTACTTCAAATAATACTTTTATATACTTCTATCAAATGTACGTAAATTATTAAGGCATAAATATGATAGTTTTCTAGTTGAGCAGTTGAGAAAATGTATTTACTCAAATCTAAAATAATTATTTTTGTGGTGAAAATATATGTTCATAATGATTTTAGTATATTGATTACAATTGAACCAAAAAATTGTTTCATCTAACAAATTCACGGGTTTGGAAAACTGAAGAAATTTTGTTCTCAATATAAATACATCATCTTCTTGCTTATATAGGAAGTTATGTTATATTCAATATAATGCATTTATATTCAAATTGAATAATTATTTTTTTTGTGTGTATGGAGCTATCTCACTCATATGTGTTGTATTTGTAGTGAATTTTCTAATAAACAACAATAGTAAGAAAACAAGTCGTTTTATTGTCAAATATTTTAGAAACATCTTTAGAGATGTAGTGTGTTCAGATACTATATTTACTTTTTCTGGAGGATATTAATGATCAATTTTAGTAAATAGATAAGGAGATCACTGCAAAAGATATCCACACAAAAGTATTTCATTTTTATTTCATTTAGAACTAAACGTTCAAAACATAAATAAAAACTAGATATATTATTATTTATATTTGTATTCAATAAAAAGAGAAATCAAAACCGTCCTGAAAATATCTGAAAATTTGCTTTTCCATTTCTATTTCTATATTGTTATATGTGTTCACACATAGCAAAAACAGTATTCCTCATGCTTTTGAAGTTTCTCACGCGGTACATAAATCGTTCTACTAATGTGGATGAGCTACGATCAATGATAGTGACAGGAGAGGCTCCATCCACTTACTGTGCGTATGTGCGGATTCTACACGGTTCACAATTCAATTAACCGCGAGTACGCGATTGTAATGGCTTATTGCGGAAGTGGGTGTATTAATAGGAATGTACACGACGTACAGTTGATACAAATTTGTTGCATCTCGCTCTGAGAATGTGATTTTCATTGACTGAAGCTGATTTGTTCCAACTATAAACAAGAGAAGAAGAATTTATTTGATGTTGATCATCACTTATGTATATGACATAACTTATGAACCTGAAAAATAGGAGTAATAATTTTACCTAAATTATAGTATACTTATTACCAACAGCGAGAATAAGGAGCCCGCATCAGTATATAATTTGTTTCTTATTTGTATTAACTCTTCTGATTTTATTTGCATATGCTCAAGGTTGAAACTCAAGGTAAGGGTCATTATACATCATAGACTATTATGTAACAAATAGAGATCTAAATAAGATCTAAAATGGAAGTTTTGGCATTTAAATTTGATATTTTTTTACTTTTTTGACAAAAAAGCATTTATTTATTGTAAGGTATTTTTCAAAACGACTTTAAAGTATTACGAAACATACAATTACAATCTAAGCACAACAAATTCCTATTCAAAGAAATATGAAAACATTTCCTCAATTCCACAAAGTGCTCATAAACTTTTTTAACATTGTATGTAAATCTATTATGCAAAACCGCTGAACACTGCTGGGTCACTACATCTGTAAACAACATATAGGTTTCACTTCGTAAATTTATGACCATGTTGTGTTTTCTTTGGCCGTAAATTGATATCTGAAATATACCGAGCGTCCCTTGTGTGTTCCACAATTCACTAAAGATCTTCTTAGCTGTCAACATAATACTAACAATAAGAACCTACATATATACGCTCTTTTGCTTTCTATACCTAGTATGGCGAGCAAACTACACTATGACAGTTTTTCACATTTTTTTTAATAGAATGTCATAGGTCTTCCGTAAAAAAATTTGACGATAAATCAGCAGAAAGATTAATAATAATAATAAAAATAATAATAATAATAATAATAATAATAATAATAGCAATCATAATAATTCTTTACTAGGCATTTGGCCGCAAAGATATAAGCTTCGCCATAAAAATAAGTACATCCATAAAGAAAGATAATAATAAAATACAATTGGTATACACATATACAAATACAAAACTCAGTAGAGCAGTCTCAGGATACCAAGCAACCGCACAGCCTTAACCGAGATACTCAGAGATGCTATAAAAACAATTCTGAACAAGAAAAAATTCGCAACTCTTTTAAATTGAGGCATTCCCAATAACCTCAAATCTGACGGTAATTTGTTAAATACTTTAATGCAAATATACCTTGGATTTTCTAAGTTTTCTAAGTTGGAATTGAATAATGCTTTTTATTTCTTGTGTCATACGTGGTATTTATGTCTTCATTTGAAGTAAAGTAAGAATGGTGCTTTTTAGCAAACATGGCATATTCATATAAGAATAACGAAGGCAATGAAAATAAACCATTGGCCTTAAATACAGATAGGCAGGAGCTAGTCATATTCAGATGAAACATAGTACAAACAATTCGTTTTTGAATAATAAAACAACCTAAAAAGTGAGATAACTAACCCCAGAATACATTACCATACCTTAGCCTAGATGAAATGTGCGCACGGTAAAACATCAATACCGTTTCAATATTAACGCAGCATAAGAATTTTAACAAAGCATAATTCAGCAAACACAGCTTAAAACAAAGGGCCGATAAATGCCCCTCCCACGATAAAAGAGTATCCACATGGCAGCCCGCAAACTTTGAAATTTGACGCCTTATAGTTGTAAGAGGCAGTAAAACAGTTTTAGATTTATTAATATAGTTGTTTGTATCACCAGGCCAGAAACTACAGTTTTGCGAGTATGAGTACGGTTCGTACAAGTACGAATACTCGCAAAAGATGAGTTTCTGGACGTGTGACACACAATGTTTTTTGGGGCGACAAATCTTAATTTTGAATTGAAAATAGAAAAGAAATTTTGACACTAGGGAGTTTACAGCACAAGTTGGCACACATGTTGTATACCTTAGTATTTTGACGTTTCCGAGAATAAATCTTTTTCTGTAATTTTCCTTCTAATTTAATATCTATTTATCAATAATCAGTGCAATGAAGACATCAGTTCATCTTAGCATGGTTGAACAGTAGCTTAATGACAATTTATAACACGTCTGTCATGTGGAATCTAGTGTGGTCAACCTTTAGTGACATTTTTGCCTGCCTACTAAAACTACTTTCTACTACTTTCTGCTGCTTTGAAGTACTGCAGAATGAATGTTTCTGGGCGGAGGCGCAAAAAATAAATTATTACGATAACACCGCAAAGACACATTACCAGCGTAAATGGAGCCTATGCAGGATACATCCTTATCACTATGACCCGATACTATAACTGTAGTATCATCGGCAAATTGATACAAATAATTTTTTGTAAAGGAACGATGAAAGTCATTCACGAATAATACAACTAAAAGAGAGTCCAAGACGGATCCCTGCGGCACGCCCTGCAAAACTTCAGCAGCAGAGGAGCAAGCAGTCCCGTCACCACATCTAACGGACACAAGCTGGGTACGACAATTTAAGTAAGATGTTGTAATACCATAGAGTGATAATTTATGAAGCAGGAGCGCATGATCTACGTAGTCAAATGCTTCGGTGTGATTGGAACTGTGAACTTTGTTTTAAGGCTGGTTTACATGAAGCCAGTGGAGAAGCAGATCAAGTAATTTGCTGTAAGTTACTTGCTTTGTATAAACATCTATATGTCTCCTATTTCAGGCAAGGCAAATACGATATAAGTTGTCAGGCAAGCTAATAAGAGTCAAGTGAATGCAAGCAGGTTCTATTTACTGATCAACTTCCCCTTCTACCAAATTTTCGTGGAAGTAAGTATCTTACCTGTTGAGTTGACACGCTAGGACGCCTTTTTGAGAAACCCTGCAAGTGTGCAAGTACTGCGAATACCAATACCGTAATAATAAAATTGTGTAATATTTCGGTTTTTTTTTCAAATGTCACCACCAAGATGGGATCAGAATCTAACCGAACGTACCTCAAGCACTTGTCTAGTTTTTAACCGGCACTTGCTGTTGAAAACTTAAGTCAAATTACCTGCTAACTTGACTTCCTTCTCCATTGGCTTCATGTAAACCAGCCTTTAATATATCGGGCTTTAGATATATTGGGGACAGCTAACAACCTGATCTGTATTATAAAGCTGCTTTTAAACACCATAACCAGAGAACAGTCCGACACTGAAATAATTTTCCTGGTTCAGGAATAATAAATAACTGAATCTATAACAGGTTAACAATATATATAATTTTTTTTTCTCCCAAGGTTGCAGAGTAACTATCCAAAACATATCTACACTGAGAAGACTAAATACAGACTGTGTTAGGACATATTATTTTTGACCATCTAACAACGCTAAACACATCATTCCGAGCTATACTACGAACTTGGATTTGAATGACAAACTCTAGGTTAATCTCAAGTCTAACAAACAAAAATACGATTAAACATGAGCAGGTATTAAATTATAGATGAAAGCGTGGCAGGAAATGAATGAGTTGAATAAAGTTAGGCTTCAGTTAATAAAATATCGAATTTTATAAACTCAATTTTATTTATTATAATAAAAAAAGAGACACTACGCCGTCCCAAAACTGTATTTAGTACGTATCGTCGGCTTAGGTATGTATCCACTACGGCTTAAGGAGATCAGCATATCAAATAAAAAAAAATATAAATCTCATTAACTTTATCATGATTTCGATTAGCCAAAAATACTTGGCAAATGGTTTTAATACTATCCTGTCAAGGGTAAAAATTGTTTGATATATAAAACAAAAATATAGTAAATATGTAGATATGTAGGTAGACATTTCTTGTCTGAGCAGTTGCGCAAAAAATGTAAAAAATTGAATCACCGATTGAATGTCTCGTCGGCGAGAAGACATATTAAGAAAAAAAAGATAAAGTTTGGAGAGTTTCCAATCATCTCCACACACAAATATTACACGAGACATTCGCGTGGGATATTTTTAACAGACAAGTCCGAACAGCGACTCCTAACATTCGCTTTAAAATTTTAAGCCACTTCAATATATTCAACAAAATCCCCAAATATATAGTATAGTATGTTTAGCGGTTGAGATTGCAGGATTAAAGAGAAATAAATATGATCACCGACAAAATTATAGGCGTTAGAGTTAAGAGTTGTACTAGTTATAACACCAAATGAGGGTTTCTGTGAAACCTAGGCATCTATAAACTTGTCAGACACTTTCGGATCCAATTCTTTCTGGTAATTATTATCATGATTTAGGAAGGATTTGGTCATCACAATTAACAGGACCAGGATTCGAACCCGTTAAAAGTCGAAACTCTAAGTTAAACGTTAGAAAACTCGTAAAGCATACGAAACCCACATAAAAAGTTATTTTTTATGAAGGATTCTAGGATAGTTTAACCTATGGTTTAACCTTGCCAGATGTTTATTTGATTTGGTACCAAACGTTTTCACACCTTGTGTAAGTACAGTTGTTTCACAATAAGTTGCGAATACTATAGGTCTTGAACAACATATGTATTTTTCTTTTATTTGGCAGCTGAAAGTATAAAAAATAAACGTCTACTGCATGAAACGGCATTTTTTGGTACACTGTAAATTAGGACTAAAAGGAATTATTAGAAAAAGATATACAATTCAATCTCTACTAATGAACATATGACACTACATATAGTCAATTGAACGGAAGGATGAAAATGCATGATGCAAATAACCTAACTCTCATCACCGAGACATAAATTTACTTTCCCCAATAGACGCTTATAAATAGCTGAAAATGAAGGAGATTCTAATGTTTTTTCTAAGTTTTTAATATTTTATATATTTCCTGTCTGTTAATTAAAACGAAGCAGTTTCCTTACATTAATATATACACACATAAAAATCTATTCTTAAATTAAAAATATGTATTTATTTGTTATCATATATTTCTCTTAAAAATTAAAAGTTTGAATAGAAAATACATTATTTGTATGTAGCATATTTGTTTGTTTATATGGAATTTAAGTTGATTTTATTTTCATTTTAAAATAACCAATATACGCAAATATGGACTTACTTATATTTGTTGTAAACATTATTTGTTTAAATTAAGTATTAACTTTTATGTGTGTACCGTACGCGCTATACTAAATGGGAACACCCGAATATTCCCGAAGCGCGCCGCTCTTATGCTTGGCTGAAGCGACGATCACGAAAATGTACGCCGAGGTTCCGTCTGATTTGGGAAACGCAACGCATTCTTTCAGGATGAGCGTATTTACAAAATTTACATAGTGTCTACCTATCTAGTTAGAAAAAAAAAAAATAATCACATATCGATCGCATTCGAAATAGTCACTAATAAATTATTTGTCTTTTGTTTTTTCAAGTAATATTTGAATACCTACTTCTGCTAGTAATTGCCCCTGATATTTTCAGTAAACGTCAGCATAATAATTGGTGTTTGTTTGAAATTGTTTTTTAATGAAAAGCAAAAGGGTTTCGAAAATGGAAATTAACACATGATTAGTGATTAGAGGAAACAATATTAGTCCCAGCCAAACAAGTGCTTAAATAAAAATGTACAATCAATACACGACATAACTAATTATAGCAAAGTACACCAATAAGTAGTAAAATGTTCAGTGCAATTAATTTTATATTGTTTATTTTTGAATAGTATTAACTTTCGTAAGGCTACTTTCTTGTGTTTGACATAACCATTAAAAAGTATAAATTGAACTTGATATATAGTGAATAGTACACTGAAACAAGAAAATTTGTTGAATGAACCAAAAAAGTAGATATATCCTATTCAAAATAATTAAGTACGTTACTTTTACCATTTGTCAGCTTTATCTTAACAATTGGCTGTATTTATTTTACTCGTTTAAATTAAATTAATTGAAACGTTTTCTTCTTGTTATCATATCATGGTTTTCCATTGCGCAGAAGTTTTACTATACCTGCTAGAAAAATACTACTACTAATAATAGGTTGTAATTAATTGGTGCCTTATAACTGCCAACCAAAATGCATTCTCGTCCCCAAAAACAAAAAATACGTCCACACGTTTGAAGAAATACCTGACTGATAGATTTTAGTTTAATTATTCAATATCCAGTAATCCCTATTTAATTTATTTTGTATCTATTCGTGCAACTGATTCCGACCTGCTGATCAAATATCTAAAATAAAAGGATCCCTGAATGTATGTCACGGCATTTTGAAATTCTATTTTTAATACCCTAATAATTAAGGCATTGGTCTAAAGATCTGGTAGTACGGCTAAAAAATACACGTGTATTATTTTGTGTTACCAATATAATTTACATAGTGTTTATATAGCTTACATTAATATTAATAGTTACATACATTTGCACCTGAGGCGTGAGTTACAATAAATTATATAGGAACATAGTACGCATTGAATTTATGATTCCCAATATTAAAGAGATGACGCTTGCCTCTTTAAAATTTAAAAACAGCCCGTAAATATGAATTGCAAATGTGTAAACTGCAGTTGTAAAATAATACGACGTTATAAGAAATTGTTGACTAGCTTTATGCAAAAGGTTTGTTAGTGGGTGTTATGTTAGCTACACCGCGTGCATACCTATGTATATCATTGCCGCTTAATAGTGGCCAACGTGGCCGCGTGTAATTTTGCGATATCACAAAATATTTTTTAGTTTTTAGTGTAATTTATTGTAAAGTTTTTGTTTTGTGTATCATTTTGGGTAAAAATTTCAAATAAATTTCCTTACAAGAATAAAAATTTGAATTTTGAAATGAAAAACAAATGTAGGAGATAGGATCAATATTTTGCAAAAATATTGTCTGCTTCATCAGAGGAAGTAAACTAGAGTGCAGATAGACCAATCATTATGATGAAAACAAGAGCATATATTTTTCAAACTTCCAAAATTATCACAAAATTAGAAAATTTTAAAACGTTCAAAATCATATGTTAATAATAATATGTTTCAGATATTCCTGCCCATAATCATTTTGTTTATAAATATTTTTTAATAAAATTCGAAATGTACCATTAAACTTTTATTTATTTAGTCTATCTTATATTTTTCTATCACTTCCGGTTTTATCGGTAATATGGTCAAATTTTAAATAGAGCACCTGTATATTTGGGCATATTCGTCTTTTCCTAGGTCCGGAAAACATTTAATTTGTTTGTTTCCTTGGTTAAACAAAAATATTATTTTTCAAATGTGACACTTCTCACAGGAAAAATCAGGACATCAGCAATTGAGACTTTAGTTTTTTTTGGTGTAAATAAAGCTTTCAGGCAACGTTTACATTTCAACAGGATAAATTGATTCAAGGTTTAAACAGAAACATACTGGGTGAGTTTTTTATCTCGAGACAACGGAATATCTCTAAAGCACTGCATCAAATCAAAAAAAGATCTTAATAAGATTTGTTATAATGTAGGGGGCTCACTGAATGGTGCCGAACTCGATCCCCCCCCCCTCCCAGAGTGGGAGGGAGGACAACTTTGAAATCTTAAACGGGAACCCCATTTTGTATTGCAGATTTGGATTCTACGCCATCAAGTATGTAGTTTTTGTTTGAAACTTTTTTTTTTCGGTTCGAAACAGATTGCGCTGTAATCCCAAAAAACCATGATTGTGAACATCTAGAAAAAATACACAAAAAAGAGAAACAAGCAAGCATGATTTTGTGTTTTTTTATTTTAACATGAACTAACATTTCAAAAAGCCATGTGCTCGAAACTGTGCCCCTTCACTTCGATACATTTATTTATTTGCACTTGGAATGTATTGGAATGCAAAACCGTACGTCATTCAGAACTTGACAAGCTGTGAATACTTACACATTGTCCGATCCCCATCTAGATTATTCATTATTAATCCAATACAAATTAGTTAGTGTTGAATATTTGAACAGTAATGGAGGCTATAAGGGTATGATAACGTAAAGTTCTTCGTTGTTGAATGGCTTTTTGAAATGTTATTTAATGTTTAAAATAACAAAACACAAAACCATTTCTAGACGTACACAATCATGATTTTTGCGATTACAGCGCAATCTGTTACGGATCGAAAAAAAGTTTCAAATAAAAACTACACACTTGATGGCGTAGAATCCGAATCTGCAATACAAAATAAGGATTCCCATTTAAGATTTCAAAGTTGTTCCCCCTCCCACTCTGGGGGGTGAGGTGGGGGACCCAGTTCGGCACCATTCAGTGAGCCCCTACATTCTAACAAATCCTATTAACATCTTTTTTTGATTTGATGCAGTGTTTTAGAGATATTTCGCTGTCTCAAGATAAAAAACTCACCCTGTATATAAAGAGAAAAATGCTTTACACATCGAATAATAAAATACATTGTAGTTTCGATGATGGCGCGGCGTGTTCTTTAGATTATAAGAAAATACATGCAATAAAATAAACAGGGAAATATCCTCGCAAAAAATTGTAGCAATACGAAGGACTATTGACACCGACTAAAAAAACTAACGAATCTCGTACTTTTGGAGCGGTAAAGTAGGCTCAATTTAAAGGCTAAAAATAAGGAAAAGTGGTAGGTCATTTTTCCTTTGTTTCGGATATAGAAAGTGTATCAGACTGTCTGCCATACACTGCAGATATACGAATGCTACAAATATTTCTATGGCAAAACTATGCAATATAAAAACTCATTTGACAATACTCGCAATTACCGGAAATACCTTGTTGACATTAAAAAATAACTTAAGGTTCCTACTTTAAGAACAATTTTAGAACGCTTTATATTAAGTGTTGTTATTTTGAAAAGTTTTGGTTTAGTTCGTTGCGCCATACCAAAATTACATCCTTAATTGCTTGTAAATAGGAGAACATTTTCGAAGAAGATAAGAATATGCAATTTTTGGCAAAATCTTGCCCAAAAAGTTTGGAGACAGAAAAAACAGAAATTTAAAATAAAGAAGTTACCATTGATTTCTAATATAACCTATCATTTTCAAAATATAAAAAAATGTCAAATGATTTTTCAAACAGAATTTTGTTGTAAATATTTTATTGCACTAATCTGGCTGATGTATTGCAGCTAACAAACAGGTAATAAGTATCTTCGTAACGAAACAAACTAACCTACTACTACCTACTGTTGTTTTTAGTCATTAAATCTGCCATTCATACATTCTACTTAAAACACAAGTCAGAACTTTATTTAAATTGTTTTGCAGATATATATCTGGAATTTTAATTATTATGGTCCACGCCTGTCTAGTATTTACTATTAAAAAAAAAAAAACTAGATTGGATGCAGTATAAAAACA
Source organism: Protaetia brevitarsis (assembly GCA_004143645.1). NCBI lineage: Eukaryota > Metazoa > Arthropoda > Insecta > Coleoptera > Scarabaeidae > Protaetia > Protaetia brevitarsis. The sequence continues at coordinate 1,311,971 of RXPK01000125.1, forward strand.
TTTTACAATGTATATTTAACCAAAGCGTCTTGATGTTATAGTTATTTCCTTGGGTAAACTTGAATCTTTAATAACTTGTTATATACCATATGTGACCGTGACACAATCGGCATCAACCAAGGTTTATTTATGACCTACATAAATATCATGCATAAATTTAATAAATTGTAAAAGGAATAGAGAAAAATATAATAAGTGTATCATATAAAAAAGGGTCAAGTTTATTTTTATCAAAACGTCTCCACTTTAATCTTAAATTGTTTCGTCAAGTGGGAAGGAACTACAATGCAAAATTATATTTAAAATAATGAATCCCTTCCCCCTACTATTTTTACAACAAACTATAGTTTTTCCGCCTCAGAAAAGTTTTCCATAAGGGCTTTGTAAACTACTTAGAATATTAGGCAAAGTGTGCCATTTATCTGACATGGGTCTATCATCCTTTACACATTTATTCAATCGAGATATGTTTTAACTAAAAGTTCCTTAAAATCAAATGCTCCATAATTCAAGATTTTTTTAATTTAATTAATTAATTTATATTTACAGATAGCTAGGGGCTTTTTTTCGATGGATGCAAAGCATTTTCATTATTTTACGCACGCAAATTTGATTGCAACATATGTTCGATTGACCGTTACCAGTGAGCTCCAAGAAGGAACTCGACAGGAGAAAACAGCTAAGACTCATATCGGTTTGATTTCGGTATAAATTCCTTCCTATTTTATCAAAATTCTGTATTAACATAGTGTAACATAACGCCATAGCATCACTTGAATTTCCGAGGCTGGCTATGAAAGTTGAAACATTAGATACATTTAGAATATTTTGTCAAGTATCATATAGGCATTTTGTTGTATTATTTTATTTGTTCTTTTCTTAAATATTGTAATTAAACTTAGATCACATAGTACCGATTGCGTTGTGTTTTACGTCGTTACAATAGTGTAAATCTATCAACATCACTGGCATAACTCGCTCGAAAATAGCAGTTCTATAAGCTTCACGTCCTAAAACACCCAAAATGAGGACTAACAAAATTTTGCTTAACATTTTGTTTCAATCTCTTGACATTTAAACTACGTAGTCACACTGAGAAAGCTAATGTAACGAATCATTTTATTTTAGTATTGTTTTAAATTTAAACTGCACATGTACAACATTGTGTATTGGATTTTGCACGATCATTTGAATCACAATTTGACAATTTTTAAGTTTAATCACCCAGGCCTGATGATGCGCTATAGCGCGAAACCGATCGTCTAATATATTTTTTGGTGTAATTTGTGAATATAGACCATTTATTCCTTCATTCACATGGATCCACACTGCATCTCCACTGAAGTTAATAAAATTTTGTTTCAAATTAATGTATTTCTGCTTTAATTTGTTATTTTCTCACTGTAAAAACTTGCAATCTTTGAAAATTTTGTTTGCTTGCTTCGAAGAATTCTTCGAAATCTTCTTATGTTAATAGAGCATTCCTCGTGAAAAAAATTATGGCGCCAATAGTTTAGTTAAGTTAGTTCTCGGACATCAAAGACTTATCTCCTCGAGGTTACTAATCCATTTCATACAACTTTCACCCCTACAGTTTTTTTTTAATATTAATTGTACACTTATTGAGTCCATTCTTTGCCATGAAGCTACCAAAACGAACCACAGACATTGCAAACTATGAAAAACGACAGTTACTAAAAAAGCTCGAATAGTACATCAAAAAGTGAGTTTTTGCGTATGTTAGACAATGATGATATCTATATATTGAGTCTGATTTCGGAAGTGTGAAAATATAAGTTCCATTCCAAAAACAGTTAAAACAAACAGTTTAAAATAATTTTGAGCTGTAGAGCACTAAACTTTTACTACTTTATTTACTGCCTTAGAGCTTTAGTCTAGCCTTATATTCCGCTATATTGATCATTGTTACATCTAGTTTAACAAGTAAAAATGTTCCTTTTAGAAAGAGATAACGTTGCATGTTTAGGTAATAGATTTTCTTTTACTTTTCTTAATTCATACACTCTTGAGTTAATACCTGATAGCTGATGTATTTCAGAAAAAAAATACGCCCGAATTAATAAAAACTTGTGTAGCGTGGAATAATGGTTTGTTTTACATGTCTATCAACTAGTTTTATTTGTTCCTGGTTGCTATAATAAATAACTAAAAAAAACATCTGCCCAACGATCCGACCAAAAAATAATAATTATAAGGACATCTATACTGTTCTATCATGTTCCTGCAACGATTTGTACAAAGTTTTGCCTATTTGTCATTGTTCTTTAGTTTAGAAGAATTCCCTGCCATTGAAATAGCTTGTAAAATGTGCTAGAGTAAAATAAAATCTATGTGTATTAGAATAGACTTTAGCAACCTATCAAAAAATATATTAATAGTGATGATAAAAATATATTTTATCAGCATTGATTGACTGATAAAACGTATATGCGTTATCAGTATTAAATTTTGATGCTAAAAAAAAACTTATATGTTTCCATTTTTTTTAGCTTTTACAAGTAAGTGATTCTATATTAGCAACATTCTCCTTTTTTGAAAATTGATTAGATTTGTGCTAACTGTTCCTGTTTCCTGATATTATGACCGTGCCATTTTATACTTCATAAAAAGAATATTATAGTGTTATTAAAATAAACTGTTTATAATACTTCTTTTTAAAAAACAAACCTATAATTTAAATTTGTAACAAACATTAAAATGACTATTATTTTCCATTCGACAGGCTCTACTTGGCTTCCAGAGGAGTACAGTTTGAGTATTTTCAAGTGACATCACAAGATGCTTCCAATGATTTTCCTACATTACTAGTTTAAGGATTAAATGCACAATCTGGCTTTACTCATTAATTTTTGTCTGATTCATGTTCAATGTGCATCTTAAATGTATATTCAGTAATAGCAAGCCCGGTTGAATTAAGTTTCATAGACAACATTGACATAAGAAGTTATATGAGGTCTTGTACAAAATCAAGATATATCAGTTATCTTTATATATATATTAAGTTTTAAAAAATTATCTACCAACTTAATGGACGTTCTGGATTGCAAATCATTAATTCAGGTTTTCCATTTATTGAATTACATCTTTTACGACTGTGAATATAAATAATGAATATTCTGTAAATAGAATATATCATTTACATACATGATTACGTAATATGTACTTACTAGAGTTTGTACTCATGAATTAAGCATCATGTTGATGGTGGAAAAACACTTCTTTCTTGTTTTATAAAATTGTTTAAATAACAAGTGAACTACACACACACATTTAATAGTAAATTGTATTAGTTTACTTCTCATTTTTGTAAGCTCAAAATTAGCAATAGTTTGTCAACAATAACAGTGTATATAGATAAATTCCAGCAACAAGGACAACAGGAAAAAGGAAATAAACATTATGTGAACAAGGTATGGGCTAATGATAAACATTTCACGCATAAAAAAATATATACGTAATGATCAATACGCTAAAAATTAAAATAATATTTGGCATTGATCACAATCCGTGCCATAAACGCTAAGTACCCCAGCCTAACTTCAAAGTAAATTTTTGACTTATTTTTTATTTTTTAATATTTAATGAAGATGTACCTAATTACTCTCGTACTAGTTGCATCTTCTTACATTTAGGATTTTCCGGCAAAGAAAACTCCTATTTATTATTTAGCTATAATTTTAATTTTATGACTTTTAAATAAAGTCTCTCCCAACTGCTTTATAGTACATCATATTCACATAAAATAATAATTTGGAACGGTCGTTCTGAAAATCATTGCATGAACTTCATATGTTATTTCCTCGATGACATTGACGAAATATAATTTTATCGTATGTTAAGTAATCAGGCGTTGTAAACAGAATTGGGGCCAAAAGGAAGACGAGCAGATGTTACTGTGGTATAAAATAAGATGTGTGTAATTAGCAAAATCGTTTGTTTAAATGAAATATTAAAGTATATTTAGTTTTAATACATCAAAAAGATTGTATACTGGTTAGTTCATAAATTGGTTTCTTAATGTCACCGTTCATTGGGCATCTGTATTTGATTAAACTAAATTGCATCTCCTGATATTCATTTTTAAATTCAAACGATAACGTCACAGAAACTCTTTCCACTTACGTTAAAGAAAATAATAATCCACCATTCAATTTTACCTTTTAAGCGTGGTTATTAAAAATTTAATCTAGTCATTTACAATAACATTAATTTTAGATTGATTTTTCTTATTTGGATTAAAATAATTCCATCCTCCATGAAAATAAAAAAGAATAATTACTTGACTGTAAATTATTTTAATTTTTCATTACAGTTTGTAACATTTTTAAACTGATAAAGATATCGAAACATAGTTACATGAAACAAAACAAAAATTTCGTAGTTTCCCGCTACAACCAGGAATTGATTAATTTTTAGTTAGAATTTGCGTTTCTATGGTTAACATGTTAAGTGATACTGAAATCGAGTGTGTGACTAATGCACTAGCTGTTTGCTTAAGGAAAAAGAAAAATAAGGAAGAAGGTTCGTTTTTTTGTCGAATTTCAAGAATGAAATTAGATTCAACAAACATCAACATATGTATTTGTATTTTAGATGTTTTAATCAACCTAAATTAAATTAAGTTTTCTAGTTAAGAATATATTTGTAGGATTAAATTCCACAATTTGGAAAAAACTATGCAAATAATGAGATTTTATAAAATATAATACAAATAAATGAATGAATGAATATATAAGAAAAAAATAGTAACACCAATAACGATAATTGTAAAGATAAGACAAGTTACCAATAACCGCCCAAAGACGCCACAAAAACTAAAATGGGTACTAAAAGACAGCGTTCAGTAAATCACATTTGGACCAACTAAAAGTATCAAGGTGGCAGCAAAACTTATTAAAGAATTACATCTAAAATTAATAGGTGCCTTAAAGAGCAAATTAGTGCGACTTTGAGGTAGATAGAATGTGTTACTATTTCACGCAGATATGTACCCGCCCCTAGCGGCTTGATCGTACCGCTTCTATCAGAGATGAAAGGGTACAGAACCTCAGGTTCACACCCTAGTTGAGATGTAGGTTCACTGTCACGCAGATATGCGAGGTACGCAAAAAGTCAATTTTGCTAATAGGTATTGGCAATCAGCGGCACTGTGCATCAACTTGTGAAGCAACACCAACCAGATTTCACCCTTCTAGCACGCCGATATTCCATCGAAAAATATCAAGCAGTATACCCTGCGGAAGCCCTCTACAGGAATGCTCACCAAAACATTTCAACCAAAGGCTCTTGAGAAAACGCTTTTGAACTTGTTCAATACTGCTATTATGTACACTATGTTAAAAATTAAATGCGAATGGAGGGGCAGCCAATCTAAAAAAGCCATATAGTTATAATCCATAATGCATAATTCTTCTAAAATCTATTTTCCATTTTTATTTTATTGTGTACTTAAGGGCTTGTTTGCCGACGAATATATTTAAACCATATTTATAAATATTCAAATCTATGCATTTTATTGTCGAGATTAAGATGTTATAAGCATTAATGTTCGAATAATTTTCTCCGAGTTTGAAACCGCCCCAGGACGGGTTTTACAAGTGTATTTGAAGATAGTGGGAGTAACCGCTGCCAAAACTTGACGTATTGAGAAATGGAAGTGACATTAGTATCTATATTATAGTTGTAGCGTTCCTTTTGGCAGAAATTTTGCAAAAATTTTGTGCATTAAGTTACGAATTACTTACTACGAATAACGCAACCTAGGGACAAAATGAATTTGACATGAGCAGTTCGTAACTTAACGCACAAAACTGAAGTGAAGTGAGTCAACCGGTAAATAGAAAGCAGCTGTATTTGCAGTTTATTGTGCCGAAATGCAAAAAATAAATACGAAAAAGATTCACACGGATGCGAATAACAATAATTACTCAGAAGAAGCAAATCTCGTCCACGTATGTCAAAGATATAACATGAAAAACATGTGCTGCAATGACAAACTGCATGACCAAGATCGCTTTGCATCAATGGCAGCGCCATTTTTTGGGAATGGATATACATACGTTGGATATACTTTAATATACTTTGTAATTATTCAGTAGTGAAGTTAAATATGATTGAATTGAGAAGATGAAGACCAAAACTAAACAAATGTAACTTGCAAAGTAAGATACTGTGATCAATTCAAAGGCTTTGGCCATATCAGTATAAGTCTGCTGACAACGGTTCTAGAACCAAATAGGTGGAAATCCGATTTAGGATAAGTCAATAGAAACATGTACCCGTAGGGCGGCAAAAACAACCTAAGGGTTAGCAGATTAAATCCTATCGCTATATAGCCAAGCCGTTCTAAGGAAACTTTATTTATGAAAAGCTAAGTAATTACAATTAATCCTAAACCTCGAGCGCACTTAATGGTACTACACGAGGCTGTCTATAGGGATTCCGCAACAATTGAAAAGCTCCAACTCTAACTAAATAATTTCCCTATGATTATAAATAATTCCTTAATGCATCTTAATCATTGGACAATTTTGAAAAAGCTAATGTTAATATTGGCGAAACGTCAATAAAAGTTTAATTTTCTACATTCAGAATATTATTACAAGTTCTGCAAAACCAACATACATTGAAGAATTACAAAGGAAACGAAAAAGGAAATACCCAAGTATTGTTAATAATAATAACAAAAATATAATAAATATCGGACATCTATCAGTTGTTTTATGTTTGCGCCCATGGAACGACTTTATTTATTTCTCAGCATTCGCCAAGGAATAAAGGAAAACCATGGAAAAACCTTACTCTGGGAGCAGGACCTGGGAAGTGATCCCAACCTTGTAACTGATAGTCCTAAGGACTAGCATCTTATCAGATAACCTCGAAACTAGCTTGGGATTGCCTGAAAACCATAAAAATCCTGGCCAGAGACAAGAAGGTTGCTTTGGCGTGGATGCCGGGCAAGAAGTATGATGAAGCTACCGGCAATTAACTGAGGATGTACTCGCTTTCAACGGAGTACGGCTTAGAACGGTTACGCGCCTGCTGACAAGACACGGTTAACTAAGGCAGTTATCTAAGGAAGCACCTACACTGAATAGGCGTATTTAAAGATGAATTCATATGTAGCCAACCCAACGATGAAGAGGAGAGGCCTACCATGTTGTTTTTAAATGCGTTGCATTGGAACGGCAGGGATTACGATTGCTGGAACCAATCAATCCGGTCACTAATCTGTCGGAAAAAAGATTTACCACACAGGCTACTAAACCTAGTAAAAGGGATTAACCTATTTATGCAAAGAAATACACTAGATACGGAATAATACAATAGGCCTCAGGCTGCGGTGTTAAGGACAGAGTAACTGATTCATACCCAGTGACAAAATCAATCAACCAATCGGATAAAGCTCGATTTTGGGTAATACTCGATTGCGGGTAAAGCTGGGTAACTTATAGAGCATTGGACAGGTACCCGACTCTTGAACAAGATGAGCCATAGCTTAAAGGAACACCCTGCGCAGGATTTGGTGACGATTGCTATAACACTTAACATCAACTTTTTTATACTCGCATCAACATTGATGGTAGATCATCTTAATGTCTAACGTTTAAAATGAAATATTTAATTATATCTAATGAAAAGTGTGTAAATGTCAAAAATTACAAATCAAAAACACTTGCATTTAAAGCAATCCTTAATCAAAATGATATAAGAAATACACTAGGTCGATAAAAATTATATCGTTCCATTCAAAATAGTAAAGTTGATAACCAGTATATCGGACATAACAATTTCGTAGTTGATTTCTTCTAAAGCTTCTAAATATTTTGATGAACCAGTCGGGTGGGATCCCAGGTATAGGTAATAGTTATATTCGCTTTTCGGCAAACAGACTCGGTATTGGCTTAGTGGTAAAAAAATATTGATTTTTTTTTCGACCGATAAGAATTACTCCAAATCTCAGCGAGTAACAAATACCAATTTAATTTGTAATTAGTACGACTCTGAATAAGGAAGCCGATAACCTTGACCTCATGAAAATTTATTGCTTCAGATAGTCCATTCCTCTGTTACTAAATAACACCTAAGTCAATAACATTACTTATCTGTATGCTGCGAGTCATTAAGAAATCAGCAACAGAAATTTTTAACAGTTATGTGCATTGATTGTGGATGATGTAATTCATATTATACTACTTGCTATAAGATGGTGATAAAATCTGAATTATTTTTACGTTAACAAACAACATATTCTCCTTTTGACCAAAATTGTGGCAGCTAACACAGCTCTAATTTAGTTTCTTGATTAATTTTTCTCAGTGTACTTAGAAAAGTAGATACTACCGGCATTAAATGCAGCAACCTAGTAACAACGCATACATTACTATTTCAACAATATACGAAACCTCCTGGCCATTAATGTCTTCAACATCACATATTAAATCAATCTTTATCTCATATTTTTTAGTAAATAAGTTCAGAAATTTGACAACAAGAAATATATCGTACTTTGCATTAAAAATTGTGTAATTTTCGGTCAATTTCGTAAAATAAAATTTGTGAGACGTTATACTTTTACTTCAATATGCTTCAATATATCTGCGACCTGGTCATTCCATGTCCGCATCGGTCTTCCTCTCGGTCTCTTATGGTCCACCCTCGCCGTCCATATCTGCTTCACCTTTCTGTCAGTATTCATACGAGCCATATGTCCGAACCACCTTAATTGTCCTTGTTCCACTCTTTCATTTACCGACATTACTTTAAACCAATTACGCACACTATCGTTTCTAATTCTGTCTTTTCTTGTCACTCCCGCTACAGCGCTCAGACAACGCATCTCATTTGCCTGTATTTTACTTCTTGATCTTTTATTTAAAGTCCATGTTTCGTTCCCGTATGTTAGTATTGGTATATATACACTATTAAAGATCTTTATTTTAGTTTCCTTTGTGACTTCTTTCTTCCTTATAAACGACTTATTCAATGCATAGAAGCAGTTGTTTGCACAGTTTACTCTATTAATGATTTCATGGTCTAATGATCCCTTTTCGTTAACAATAGACCCCAGATATTTAAAGTTGCCGCTTTATTTAATGTTTATATTATCAATTTTTATGTTTATAGATTAGGGTATTCTTGCGACAGCCATTACTTCTGTTTGTCCAATATTAATTTGCACTTCATGTTCTTTAAGTTGTTGTTTCCATATATTTAGTTTATTTTGTAATTCTTCTGGTGAGTTAGCCAATAATACCAAATTATCTGCATATAATAGTTCGTTTATATACACTTGCTGTAAATTTTTTACACCCACTCGTATCCCTTTAGTCTCCTGTCCGCATTTCTTTGCGATTTCGTCCATTAGTGTGATAAATAACAGTGGACTCAACACTCCACCCTGTCTAACTCCTTTAGTTGTAACAAACTCTCTGGTCGTTTTGTTATTGGTTCTTACAATATTTCTTGTACAATTATATATACTTTTAACTGCTTTCAATAGTTTTACCTTTAACTCCCCTTTGGCTAATTATTTCCAATATTTTCTCTCTAGGTGCACTATCGAACGCCCTCTTTAGATCGACAAAGCATGCATATATTTTCCTATCAAAATTTATTGCTCTTTCTGTAATCTGTCTTATACTGAAGATTAGGTCGGTTACTCCTCTTTCTGGCCTAAAGCCATTTTGGCTATCTTCACAAGTCGCCTCCAGTATATCTCTCACTCTCTTTTCTAATATTATTTCATATACTTTACTACATACATTTAACAAATATATAGGTCTATAATTCGAGCATTTGTTACTTTCACCTTTCTTATGTATGGGTAATATTACTGCTAGTGACCATTTTCTCGGTATGCTGCTTGAGCTCCATGCTATGTTTATTATTCTATGTAACAATTGTTTACCTTTCCAGCTCATATATTTTATTTGTTCCGCTTTGATTAGATCTTCACCAACTGCTTTGCCATTCTTAAGTTTTGCAATACTTCTTCAACTTCTAATATTGTTATATCTTCAACGTCGTTTTCATCTTCTATTTCTGTCTGCCTAGTATGGGTTTCTTACGTACGATGATATGATTCTTAAAAAAAATTGACCGCCTGAAGTAAGTTGACGGGCATAACGGGCTTGACCGGCCGTACGGATTTTTTCTGGCCATCCATCTCGTTATGAAAACGTCCAGGCCGCGTTTGGAATTTTTCGGCTTGGCCCGTTCGCACTTCCAGTTAGTAATGGCAGTTAAAACCGCTATGCAAAAACTATTACTGTGGCGTTCTATTTAATTAAGCACTAGAAACCTGTTATGAACAATTATATTAGCAATGTAAATCGCAAAATCAATTCGGGATTATTTTATCCTATGTTTTCGATCTCAAAGCATGTGTCGAACGCAAAAACGAGGCTTTAGCTTATACGTATTTACATATTTATATCCATTAGATATGTTTGGTTCTACATTGAAATTTTGAATACATCACTGCAACGTATTGCATTGGTAATAATCTAATACATAGTGGAACTTTCCGTGGCAATACATCAATAATATCTGTCAAAACGTTCGTGTTTGTAATTATTACCTAACTACAACCATGTTTACATTGCTGCAATTAAAAACGCACAACCATAAAATCTTGTAAAACAAAGTCATGTTTATTAATATTAATTTTGCTGGCAATATGCGGCTGTATCGATCTAGTGACTTTATTTGCATCAATTATTAGCAAATTTTATACAACTCCGATTAATTATAAGATGTTACCAAGCCATAATTATTATACCATAACGAACTTATATGTAAGCAAGTTCACTCCTTTATTAAATGGTTTGAAAATAAAATAAAATAAGACAAAACAAAAAAAAAAAAATATGAAACTACTAATGCATCCTAAAAGACAGTAGCTACATAGCATATTTTTGAAGGCCTTTATCATTTTGTTACTGATTTCTATCTTCTTTGCTCCTTAATAACTATTTTAGTAAGTGATCATAGTTTGAAATATTATAGCTGTATTTAGAACCAACTTAATTTCGTTTTGTGTTTTATTTGTTTCTATTCATTTCAAATGTGTAGGTATCTAATGTGACATAATCAACCTCTTCCGCTGTTATCGTTGTTGTAATCTTCATCAATGGAGAATAAATCTAAAATATTATTTGTATATGTAACTTTCGCTGTCTTTCTTATTTCCTTCGATCACAGTTTTTTTACTATAGCAAACGATGTGTAATGAAATTAACTGCATCAGCATATAATATAAAAGAAATCATTTGATAAATCTGCGTAGGCTGGTCAATTTGGAATCTGCAGAGTATGGTAGTAATAGATATTACTTGTTTGTTGTTGTATGTCATAACTTGCTAAGATCTAATAATGAATGTTCGTTCTCAATAACAAAAGAGCATTAACTATTAAATAGGAAACTAGTAACAGTAAATACCTATCATATAAGTACTTAGACCTAGCAAGCAGTAGCAAGAGTAAGAAAAATAATGTTATTACCTAGAACTAGGAATTTAGGCGTATTCTAGAGAAATTTTACAAGAAATGTACCTATTGCAAAAACTATCCCGAAAAGGCATACCAAACTCTAATACCGATCGATAAAGAATTTCACCCCACATTTACTGCTCTAGTAAAAAATATCATGTTCCATTTGAAAGAAAGTAGTATTGTTAGATACAATGCCCTCGAGTTGCACAGTGCCACGCAGTTTGAGAGGAGGTGGATGGATGTTTCATCCTGTTTCCCACAAAATCTGCATTCAGGATCTTTTTCCAATCCAAGCTTACTCAGGTGTCCTTTCACTCTACAATGGCCTGAAAGTATTCCTGTTAATATGCAAACATTGTTCTTACTCAGGTTGATGCATTTTGTAAACCTCTTCTGGTTATAAGTTCCCAGAAGAATTTTACTTTGCCTCATTCCCTGGAGATTTTCCCAGTAACTGGATTTTCTCTGCTCCATTTCCATTTTTAGTTTCTACAGTATTGTACTGCTACTTAACCCGCAAAAGGGTTCAGGCCCTACAAAAGGCATTCCAACTACTTTTTTTGCGAGGTTATCCGGAGGGTTACTTTATTTCTTTTGCCTAGCTCATTTAGTTTCCCTAGGCATTCCCAGACCATCTTGGAGCTGATTTCATATGAGTTCAGCGCCTTGATGGCTGCTTGACTATCAGACACCATGATAATCTCCTGCTTCCGATAGTTCCTATCCATAATGAACTGAACACATCTTCCAGTAGCGTGTATTTCCGCCTGAAATATTCTTGGGTATTTTCCCAAGCTTTCGAAATATGTAGTTCTAGGCCCATATATTCCTATTCCAGTTCCTTCTGCCGTTTTGGAGTCATCAGTGTAGCATTTGATGGCATTTCTATTCAAGTTCAAGATGGTGTTATGATCCCACTCGCTCCTGTTACTTAGCTTTGTGGTGAATTCTTTCACAAATGGATGTGACCACCAACCTCGAATTTTAAGATGGCAGCATTATTAAGGTTAGTAGTATGAGATATGCCACATTACTGACTTGTCAAATGTTATTTTCATAAACTAAATTTAAAACAAGAGACCTGTCATATATGTATTTTTTGTTACTTTTAATAATAAATTGCTTTTTAGATCATATTTAAATCAAAAATACTTTGTTAAATATAAATATCAGATGACAGAACGTAAACAATAAGCAGGAGAGTAAACAGTACAACAAAAGAAATCACTTTTTCTGTGTATAGTTGTATATTGTTGTAAATTATTAATATTTGACGATTACCTGATAAGTGTTGTATTAAATTCATATATAATAGACAAAGGATGCGAAATGCAGTAAACTCACACAGTTTCGTTATTTCGCTCGGTTCTACACAACGTGTTTCATTTACTTGCCGATCAAACATCCTAGAGAGTACGTTCCGATATTGTGATATTAACATTGTATTACGATCAATTGTTCAAACGTAGTAATAGAAATCGATCCCTAGATAAAATTCAAAATATTGAAGTATGTATGTGAGTTCCGTTCGTTCAATTCTTCCCTTCGTTCTTAAACCTGCATTCAAATCCAAAATTCTAAACGAACGTTGTGTTCTTCTCAACACTAGTCTGTATGATGTTCTACGATCAATGGCGTTCCACGATTATTGCGCTAAAATCCCGCTCGTACAACCAAGCGTTTCAGAAGAAACTCTTCTCAAGGAATAGTTCTACCATTACGCCTTTACGTGGTCTACGTGCATCATCTTCATTTCTAGTTCCAGCATATTAATATAGTGAAGTTCCTACGATTAACTCTCCGAGCAATTGTTTATAAGATTACTTCAGACATTCTGCATATATTTTACTCATTTTTTATACGCAAATGTTGGATCATAACAACTGTTCCCGAAATGACACGTGGTGAAAAGCTGACGCTTACAAATACCAGAAAATTAAGGAAAGCAACACACTATTGCAAACATTCTTTAAAGCTAGCTTTAAAGAGATACTTTTAAAGTTTCTGAAAAATATTCCAGCAATGTCCAAGTGATGCATTTATAATTGTTGGCGTGTATTCGCAATTCAATTCAAGCTATGTATGTGCTAGTTCTTAAGTCATATATTAAAATATGTAACCCATGTATCTGCAGTGAGAAAAAATGTGTTGTAGAAATTTGATTATAAGTCTCTTCGTATAAATTGTTGTTGCTGTTTATTAAGGCTAAAATAATAAAATCTTATCATGTTTGTAGTAATAAGCATGGTTCAGATTATACCAGATTATACCAGATGATAACCAGATGATAACCAAGATAAACCAGATGTAACTGTTACAATATTGTAAATTTCGGTGTAGACTCTATATGTGTGATTGTTGTGCCAGAATGACCAGAAAATGGTGGTAATAGACGGCTTGTTTCAGAGCTGAATTAATGAAATCTCGACGCATTAAAAAATATAATCTACCGCTTAATATTATCAAATAAAATGTTTGGTGAATCTATGAACCCGTATCGCACAAACGTTTCTATACGTCGATGGTTTAGGAGAAGTAGCATATGAGTAAAAATCCCGAATGGATTATTACGTCAGGTTCCAGGTTAAGGTTGTCATAATTAAATATTATACGAGAGAAGTGAAGAGGCGAGTGTATAGTTGTCATGTTCTCAGTGAGTTAGTCAACATTGAAGCAATAAATTTCCCAAATATTGACTCCAAAGGGATCTGGAACTATATAAGCACTCTAAACGAGGTGGACAGACAAAGGAAAATAAACGTTTCCATAAAATGTGAATGGGAATGAGGCGAGGGTCATTAAGTGCCTTCACTGAGCTTCCTTTGTCGTTGCCAGACCATACATAACAAGGTTGATCAAGGAATGGATGCGTAGTAAGGCCAAAGAGTGTTGACAAAAGTCACCAAAGCAAAAAAGGGCAAAATGGCTTAAAAAACCTGATTTTACAAATAACCTACTGAGTAAAGACAAGAAAACTTAAAAGAACACCATAGAATACGCCGGAATAGCGTTTTCTAGAGTAAAGACGACTACTACGTACACCAATAGATACTCAACGCGTAGGCAACCCGCATGCGTCCACAGTGATTATGATAGACAGAAGTCCTTGTATACCTTTAACATCTCGCCTTAAAGTTACTATACTAATTGATGAGGAAATAAATGTAACAAGAGAAAGTGTAATACTTCATATTAAAAACTTAATAGCCATTTGCTAAAGTAGATAATTAATAATTGATGGAAAAAAGCAACAGTTTTGCGCAATATCTTATATGGTAAAAATACTCCAAACTGTGGCACTGGTAATGCTGCAAACTTCACCTGGACCCCTTACCACAAACTGCACTAAACTGGACTTACGTTTTAATAGCAATGCTATCATCATCAGCAGAAACACTGAACATTTCTATTGCATAAGTTTCTCAGCGATGTTTCGACCAGATCTTTGATATTCTTCCAGCTATTGTGTAAAACACCTGGCCAAAACATCCCTGTGGAATGGTGGTTATATGGGGAAATAGTTCAATACCTTATAATAACCTGTACAGCATACGTATATTAATTTTTTGAAGAGCTATTAATAAAAAGTTATATAGGAATACTCTAGCTTATAATGTGAAATGTGATTATCCTTATAAAGGCTATGACATATCTGGCAGTATATGTTCCTATTGACGAATACAATCGTTGTCTCTCGGTATGAATTAAAAATTAAAGACTCAAACTCATACATATTCTTAAAAAAAATAAACATCTTTACCTCCTTTCACGTGTGCAGCGAAAATTTAAGAGCATATAGAAATCAGTATTCTTCTAATCCCAAAAAGTTTATATAAAAAAAATATATTTAATTTATTTTTATTTGCAAAAGTTTTTAGGATTCGTATATTTTATTTCAATTATTTTATAAACCACAACCTTCACTAATTCTAAATGAAACATTTACTTAAATTAAAGGAACTTTAGCTTGTTATTATTTCTATTATTATTATTCACGTTCACGACATATATGTATTCAATTTATATTTATTCAAAAAAAAAAAGATCTTGACATTCAATTGTTGTATGAAAAACCCCTTTCATAAAAGTTATGTGTTTCATTTCGTTCTGCGTCAAAGAATATAAGTTTGTAAGTTTTACCTACAGCTACCAAGGTAACTGGGAAATATCGCTTTAATATACCTTTTATTTTATTTCGACGTTTTTAAGATTATTATTCTTTACTTGCCATTTCTTGATTTTCTTAGCAACAATAATTTATATTTAGATACGCATATAAAATTAACCTTCTCACCAATTGCAAGTCATGCAATCTATTGTTATTCATACTAAATTTACTGAATTAACATAAGATATTCTCATCTGCTCATAAAATTTATTTATTCAGTATCTGGAAAATTTCACAAAGAGACTCTCAGATGCATTATTAAAATAATACGTAACCTTTCCATATCAACAATGATATAAATTTTCTTAATCTTAACAGCAAAAATTTCGGTAAAACATTTATTGCTGGATGTTTTTTTAATTAAATAAATAATAACATGTAAGCCGCAACTATAATTAGGTACCATTTAGTTATGACCAATATCTGTTTCAAAAAGTACTTAGGAATATAATCGATTAAAAATTTCAACAGTTGAAGTGCTTTTTCCGGTATCCGTATTGATTGTACTTGATTAATCTGTTTTTATTTTTAGTTTTATTCATGAACATGTAAATACAATACTCCATGATGCTTTGCTGTTTGATGGAATTATCAAAGAATTATAATAATTTTTGCGATCGTTTTTATATCTTTCGATTATCAATATAAATATTCTGTAGGAAAGTATTTTTCGGTAGTTTAAACATTTTTTTAGTCTTAAACTAGACTGTACAATCTTCGGTGTAATCCATATTTTATTAACTATCAAATTAGTGCAAATAAATATTAATAGATATATAAAGTGAAAAGAACTAGGAACGAAAGCTACAGAGATCGCCTGTACGATTAAAGTTATGGATCTAATCTAGTTGATAAGGATCTGCAAAGCTCGGATGAAATTGTAAGAAATATTGTCCTATAATTTTGAATTAAATGTGAACGCTTTATTTTTCAGATTTCAATAAAATTCCATAATTTATATGAATTGAAAACCGGGATTTCTAAAGAAATAAATACTATACTGTTACATTATATTATTCAAATTACACCAATAAATAGCTTCAAAGTTTTAAATATCGATAATTATAGAAAATATATACTGCATTGTCAAAAAAATTATTAATTAATAAATAATTATCAAAACTAAACGTTCATAGCACACATACTCTGGAACGACTTAGCAACGACATAAAAAAAAAGGAAAAGAGGATATGAGAAAAAAATTGTAAATTTGATATGTCAAGGTTACAGGAACTAAATATCCTTTACTTTAAATTTCGGCGTTTTTTACGAAAAATAGAATTAAAATACACATACTTATGGTGATCCTCAAGTTATCAACAGACATGGAGATAAAGAATGTGATTAAAAGATGAACATCGTATAAAAGAAGTGAAGTATAAATTAAAAATTCGTCAATGGGAACACTATATTTCTGGCTAAAATCATGAAAATTTAGGCGTGATTCAAGGTCAGAGAAAAAGCACTATATAATGATGATTTGTTTTTTTAGGAGATATGCAAATATATTTTGTATGATTCCAATACATAGATATTGTTATTATTGTTTTCAAGAGTAGGACGACATATTGTGATCAAAATTTTAAGAAATTAATCATTCGAATAGAATGTGTTTTTTAAAAACATTTCTATTCTTTTTCTGTTAGTTACATAGCATAACAATACCTACCAGCTGAAATGCTACAAACTGCATTCCATAATATGAGAATACAGGAAAGCTCGAATCTCGAAAATAATTGTGACATTTGGAACATTGTGGAAGATTTTTTTAAAACTTATTTAAACGTTTAGCAAACTAAATTGATTAGTGCTGTAATTTTTATAAACGATATTACAATTATGTGTATCTTTATTACCACAAACAATTAAATTTAATCTATCATAAATTAATAAATATGAGAGTATTTTTCTATGTTTGCGCCAGGTTTAGATATTAAACATTGGTTATGTTTACTGAATATGAAAACTGAACAATGGCGCTATTGCCAACCGATCTCTAAGACCTGTGATTTTCTTAGGTGTATATACATACTAGAAATTAGTACTTTTGTTTTTTTTCAGAAAATCGCATAAAAGAATGTTCATTTACTATGGCTTGTATTATGGGAAAGACATTTCTTAAGTTATTGTTGAGAAAAAAAGGAAGGCGAAGACTTCTGAGGAAAAACGGTTTTCTATTTGTATTTTAATTGTATGGAAAACTTATGTCCTATTTATTACTTTAAAGATGATGCAAAAAGGAATATAATTATATGAACAATAACAAAAGGATTCTTTGAGATTTCTCATATATGTTAACCATAGAGCAAACGGCTTTCGAATTCCAAATTCGTGTTCCATTCTATTCTATTGCAATTGATAGGTTATTTTCAAAAATTGGCTTTGCAAAACAATTTCTTTGCTCAACCGAAGTTCCAGTATAATAAAGAAAATAAAAGGAATGTTTTAAATCATAGTGTCCAATTCTTTAAGCAAGTAGGTGCTTCTTTTATATAAGTGAAAATTTTGAACTTTTAAAAATTAATTAGGCTAGAGTGCCTACTCAATAGCCGATTAGAAACCCTAGTCATGAAAGATGTTTGGCATTCTTGTACTTATTTGATTTTGGCACAAACTTATAAGTTTTGTTAGCTCTTCATATAAATATTTAACAAAAAAAAGGTAATTGATAAATTGTAGTATTTTTAGTTTTACTGTATGAATTTATAATGTGTTAAAAAATAAACTCGTTTGCTATTTACTTAATTTAGGATGTGATTATTTTTAAAGCATTAAGTAGGCATGATTTTTGTTGCATGTAAAACCTTAGATCCTTCTAAACTCTTTAAAACCTCTCGTTCATATCTTATTCATAAATTAATATTTAACTTTTACTAGTAAATTATACCAGTTAAAGGCATGAGTAGTATTCATATTTAGGTAGGTATGTTTGTCTATGCTTACCGCTATTCTTATTCAACAGGTGGCATACACAATTCACTAATTCAATCGCGCCGTCCCTTCAATCGACTTTATCCGTTCTATCGACTGCGATGCCAATATTATTGGCAGCTTCTCGATTCTTTTAGAACGATCCCCAAACAAACAAAAAAACAAAAAAGGGATTGTAGTCCTTTTTTATCCCCTTCAGTTACTCAATGCGGACGCTCAAAACTGTTCGCGATTCGGGGATCTCTCGTTTCTCTGCGTTCACAGCGTCCAGCGTTTTGTTCAGACGAAAGACAACCGCGAACTGTTAGAGAATCCGCACGATGCAGGGTGACCAATAATTGCGTGCGGTTACTACGATCATCGAGGTCCGCGAATAAACAAACAGGAGTGGACTGAGCTGCATTTGTCCGCTGTCCATACTTAAATAGCCATTAAGCGACGATGAGAAAAACTGGACCAGACCTGCAAGCAAAGTTGGCAAGATAATGTTTACTAGTTAAGCGCCGCGGTTCGCGGAAATGTGTTGTAGCTCTTGTTCTTGTTGTTGCTATGAGTTTCCGATTAAGTGTCAATAGCGTGCTTGTTTGTTTATGTTTACGTCATATATGTTTTGAATTTTAAAAAAATTGTTGACAAAAGGTTATACGCGTGATAACTTGAATTAACAAAGCGAGACGTCAACTTCGAATCAATTCCATTGAAATTTGCAAGAAAACTGTCTATAGATGAAGAAATTAATAGGCATGACACAATTTGCAACTCTCATACTTATACAAATGTTCTTAATTCAAAGCAACACCTTACCTCAAAGAAATTGTAATTTTCAAAAGGTACAAAGAAATATTTTTTATGTGGCGATCTTTCGTTCATAATTACGTATATTCAATAGTTTAAAAAGATAAAATACATACTTCCTAATTATATGATAATTTTATTTACTGCATTCATTAATTAACTACCTCACTACCGGTTTCGGCATGATTTCCCTTCTTCAGGTCCCTTCAATCTAAATTAAATAAATGCAATAAATGCGTCATCAAGAAAAACTAAAAATTAATGGAACAAATAATCTAAAGATATTTAAAGTTAATTAGTGCAGCCCCGCGGGCGATCTCTCTCTAGACACTGATCTTTAACAAGGTTACAGTATAACACAGTGTAACTTCGTTTTTCTTTTCGCGCGCTTTCTGATATCGACATATTTTGAGAAACCCTGAATCATAGATAATATATGACACTAAGGCTATATATCACCGTACATCAAATGGAAGAAAAAGTGCAATTTAAGCCATCCAAACCAACTCTGAGGTCGGCTAATTCGAAACCGAAGGCTGGTGATAATGAAATCTGCTATATGTGATGCAATAGCTGAGTGGCTCGTAAGAAACACCAGCTTTGGTGCTGAGGCACAACAAACGAGTGATGATTTATGATAATCCAATAAGAGGAGTAAAGAATAGGGCTGCTGATGAGAGAAGGGAAATGTACCAAACTGGAGGGGCCATGTCCGTGATCATTGTACCATGATCTTTTTTAGGTATACATTAGGGTAGTTTTAGTGAAGTTATTCAGTTTGGTGTTTCTGCCGATGATGATAGCTTTACTATCAAAATTTAGAATTTAGGCGCAATCCTAAAACCTCATATAGGCTAAAGTGAAAGAAGTTTAAAACCTCTATATAAAGTTATACCTAAAAAATATTTGTCTACTACCACCATAAAATTAGGCTTAAGTTAACATTTATATACGCAGAACGCAGAGCAAACTGCGGATTAATTACTACTTAGGTTTTTTTTTTCCAAGAGACACAATTATAGATGACCGGGAGGAGCATAAGTGTATTAAGGAATTAGCTAGTAGGAAATCTAGAAATGCAGATGAATATAGGTTTTTCTGATTCTGAAATAGAGGTTGCTTTTAGGTCGATGACTCCACGTAAAGCGCCAGTTACAGAGGGTAGAATTTAAAGAATTTATCAAATATCTCGAGTGCGTTCTTTTTGGTATATTGCCAGTAGATTTACGTTTGCGGCAACTTAAATTTCGTAGCGTTTAAAAATTTTATGTATGGTTCGAAGGGCGAAGGTAGCACAGGGGCAGCTTTTCTTGCTTATAATTGGGGTATTAAAATATGTCATCAAAAGTTTGAATTAAATCATTGCAATACTTTTAGCTTATCTGTAAGCGGATCAATTGGCGAAAGAAGCGGTATACAGGGAGATAATTAGGTATGGATTAATTTCGACTAGCATAGTCAAAAAAGGGGCTAAGAATGAATTTGATAGTGATTGGCAGAGGAGATGGAATTTTACTTTAAACGGGAGGTGGACCAGGAAATTTATCTGTAATATGGCACGTTTTAGGGAAATGAAGGTAATTTGTCATATCAGACGGTGGAATTAAGAATTTAAATCATTTTTATGTAGAGTTGGGAGGCGTTAATGATTCACATTGTGATGGTGGTGTGGTAGATGCATCGGGGCATGTTTTATTTGAATACCTACTCACTGATGAGTTGCGATTGCGTACGGAAGTTAGGGAATTAGCTAAGGGGTTAAATTGGCCGCGACGCGTAACAGATATTAGATATAACGAGTCGGTCGAATAGTGGGAATTATTTAGTAATGTTGCTAAAGAATTAGGGAGGTGCGTAATTATAAATGAATGTTTCATACTCTTTAATGATCTGAATTGGTGTTGAATTATAGCTACTTGCATAGTTAGAGTGTATAAATAAATATTTAAAATACAGATCTTTAATTTACTCACTATCGGTTTGAATAATTAGGATTAAGCAATTGTTAAATATTAGAATAGATACTGCTGTTGTTTCATTTGTTTTTATATCATTAATAGTCTATCCTTCTGACGTTCCAATTTCAAATTCACTATGCGCGAAGAACCGAACAGCTATCTAAAGACGGCACGGCTGTCGGAATTGAAAGGGCGCACAATGGTCAATTTAGGTGGTTTTTTAATAATAATAATAATAATAATAATAATAATAATAATGATTTATTGTTCAACGGCAAAACCTTTTACAAGACAAGCTGAAGTACATAAATACATGACAGTATAAAATAAAAATAATACATTAAAGACAAGAAAAAAAGAGAACTAAATTTGTTCATCTATAGAATCAAAAAAGTCAGCAAAGAAAAAAATCAGCATTGAGGCACATACTAACTAAAGGTGACATTCGAGGGAAAGGTAATGAAAAGGTAGATGAGGAGCGAGAGGATAAACAAGAAACAAGGAAATCAATAGAGGAAAGTAAATCAGGAGAGTCAATACAACCACGAACAATCTTCCTGACGAATCTTTCCCAGCAACATCCCGACGGTGTTCCAACGATCGCACACTAGTCTTTCCAACAGGAATTCGTAATCAATACCTCTAGTAGGGTACTGGCTATCAATTATAAAGGACAAATACTTTAAGAAACGGCGTTGGAGTTTTTGAATAAACAGTTGGAGGTAGATGTAATCTGGTAACCAAACCATAGATGCGTATTCTAATTTACTCACAACAAAGCTAAAGTATAAAGTTTTAAGAATATGAAATGAAATCAAATGATTTATAACCATTGTAAAAAACTCTGTTAGATAAATAAGAATATAAAAGTTGCAAAAGAGAAGAACTTATTCCAATTTTTCAAAAAAAAAAAATTCCCAAGAAAAAATCCTCCTAATTATTACATTTAATAGCAGAAATACATTAATTTGTTAATTTCTCATGTAGAAAGCTTGCAATCCTTGCATATTTGCCGTCCTGCCGGCCTTTCAAGATCTGATATCGACATATGTTCGGTTAAACGCTCGAACTTACATCTCCTCTTAGCTTAATTGGTAAAGCACCCGTCCGGTAAACGAGAGGATGTAGGTTCGAATCCTGCGTGAGGAGAGAAAAATTTCTTAGGAGAAATTCCAAAAATTCCTCCTAATTATTACAGTTAATAGCAAAAATACATTAATTTGTTAATTTCTCACCGTAAAAAGCTTGCTATCCTTGCTTAGGATAAATTGTTAATTATTTACCTTTTCATAAAGTAAAGTGAGAAGATGTGTGTTCTACAATGTAGCTGGGTAGAGACCAAATTTGTTTGCTTTCTTTGAAAGCTTATGTTTTACATCTCTGGTATATCAAACACCATCAAATCTAACCACAATAATATTATTGCAACTTAAATCAAGAGCAGTGAGCCCCTTCACAATCGAAGTACGAGTGGATGAAGGTGCTATGTCGCATTTTAAAGACTGTCTTTTTTGCATGAATCAAGGTGTTTTGTATCCGTCTTTCACATAGCACCATCGCAAATTCCAGAAATTCAAGAACACTCGAGTCTTGTGAATGTATGAAGGGGTTATGTTACACTAGTTTTGAGAAAAATTACATAAAAAAAAATAATTTCTGAAAAGTTTGATTTTATAACATAACGCCTTCATCCACTCGTGTCTTCAATTATTCTATCATTTCCTTTTAGGGTTTTGATTATTCCTCCTTCCTTCATCCATACACACTAGTAAATTTGTAGGATGTAGCTACGGTCACTGCAATTCAATGACTTGTTGGCATATTTGCTGGGAAGACATTTGGTCCCATTCATTTACTAACAAGTCTAACATAAAGGTAGTAACATTTTTTAGTATTTTGGTTTATTTTTTTTCGGTCCTGATGTTATTTTCTATTAACGTGTCCACGCACCTTTCGTAATTAAACAATGGGATTATGTATTGATATGTTTGCACATCATGAATCTACACATAACGAAAATCGTAAGCTTCAATTTCTTTTTTCAATAACACGCCACATTCAACTAACGCCGGATCTGTCCTGTCAGATGCGCGTTCATAAAATCGTACGTATTGTCGTCTACAGTACAAGTTGCGCTTACATATGTCTGCGTATAGCCAGCTAGGGTCGCTTGTTTACTTTTTTTTCCAAACTCTCATTAAAACGGGTAATAATTAGTTTTATCTGACGGGTTCTGTTCGAGATCGTACAAACTACTCACGTCAACGGTCCATCAGAGTGGCATAATTTTAACATCCGTTTCCTATCGGCGAATATGTAAGCGGTTGGCGCAAACATGCAAACGGAGAATACCGACGGCTATCCTGGCCATTAATTAACACGTAACTAGCTACCGTTTAATGAATGAGCGTGGAAATGATTAAATAAGGTGACGAACAGTGAGATAATCTCGTCACGCTACCAAATGAAGAGCACTAGAGTAGGAATATAACCGGGTTTTTCTTGTCTCTTTAGATTATCAACAACTGAAATAAATAAAGTTATCGTTTCAATATTTTTACAGTGTCAAATATTTATACATTGATGTAACCATTATATAGTAAAATAAATGCAACACTAATTCGAACTAACAATCACTTCACTTATCGTCGCATTAGTAATAGAAAAATGAAAAACATTACATTGATTACGTTAATGGAAATGAAGAAAGGTCCAGAATATCACAAACTCTTCTTTTATTAGTAAAATACTAATGGCTACATGTTTCGAGTTTATTTAAAATTCATCTCCAGGCCAAAGCTGAAGGCACACATGGAGAGATCAGATTAATAACAAATTTTGACCAAATGTATAAAAAAAATGTTTGGATTAAATTTTGAAATTAAATTAAATTAAACAGCTGAATGATGAGGAAAAGTTGATGATTAGATTAAAAAAAAAACTTAAATATTTACAGTGAAAAAAACACAAAAGTAAATATGTGTCCTTTCAACTTTGGCCTGAAGAGGAATGTTAAATACACTCGAAACATGTAGTCACTAGTATTTTACTAATAAAAAAAGAGTTTGTGAGATTCTGGACCTTCCTTCATTTCCATTAACGTAATCAACATGTGCCCATACAGAGTCAACCTTGAAGAATGGAAATTAAGATGCAATCATACAAAGCTATTTAATTTGCCAGAATGAACTAAAATTTAAAATATGGAGTAAATATTTCAATTGCATATTATATTTATAATAATAAAAGCTGTAAGATTTTTTATTATATTTACGTCCTTTTATTCTATTTTCCAAATATTGCATGATTTCACCAATATACAGGGTGACAGAAAAACCTACAATGCATAGCACAATGTGATAGAGGACCAAGAAATAACAAAAAAAGGTCCTATGCACTAATGTCCGATTGCTTTTTGTTTTCAACTTACAAGCTGTTGAAGTTAAAAGGCTTTTATTAAACAAAACAACATTCAAAAATATAAGATACATATTAGTTCTGCATAAGGTGTTCAAATTGGTGACGTTGTTCCTGAATACACATTTCCAATCTTCGTGTTAATGACTGACAGCATTCTTCACTATTTAGTTCTGCGGCATACACTTCACTTTTCATAAATCCCCAAAATGAAAAATCGAGGGGATTAAGGTCGGGTCTACGAGCTAACCATGGTATAGGTGCCCCACGACCAATCCACCTATTTTCAAATTTTCTTTGCAGAAATTTCCTTACTCTCCTACAATAGTGAGCTGGCGCGCCGTCATGCATGTAGCACATTCTTTTTATAATATTCAATTGAACATCTTCTAATAAAGTACTCAGTTCATTTTCCAAATAATTTCGATAGAGAGTTCGCCTGTCAATCGTCTGGGCATTCGAAATGGATCAATTAGATAATTGTCGATTATACCTGCCCACACATTAATGGAAAACCCATACTGGTGATTCCGTATTACGTTCTGATGAGGGTTTTCATCGCTCCAATAATGCATATTGTGAATATTCAAAATGCCACCGCAACTGAAACCTGCTTCATTGGTAAACAAAATAAATGACAGAAAGTTTTGCCCTTTATTTTGCAACCACTCGCAATATTGTAAACGCGGTAGGAAATCCTGTTCCAATAGGTGATGGATTTTTTTTGAAGTGAAATGGATGTTCTTTGAGGACTTACCTAAGAAATTCACGATTGACATTCGGTACAGCTGCACTTATGCTTCTGGTGCTTATTCTATGATTGTCTTCTACCTTTTGCAAAATAGCTTCTTCATTTGCAACAGTACGACGAGTTCTGTTAACCCCAGAATCAAATTTTGGTTTTTTAAAGCAACCAACTTCTCCCAAACGCCTATGTACGTCAATAAATGTCCTAACATTAGGAACTT
The DNA here is from genome assembly GCA_004143645.1 of Protaetia brevitarsis. Taxonomy (NCBI): domain Eukaryota; kingdom Metazoa; phylum Arthropoda; class Insecta; order Coleoptera; family Scarabaeidae; genus Protaetia; species Protaetia brevitarsis. The sequence goes on from RXPK01000125.1 coordinate 1,337,725, forward strand.
GTTTTAATGGGTATCTCTTTCGATAGATCCGTTGAGCTTCGGAAGAATTTGAACGAGCTTCGCCGTACCACATGATCATGTCCCTGTATTCTACGAAAGTATAGCGCACCATTTTGACATAAAACTTTCAAAACACCATGCTAATATTGGTTTGATATTTACCAAATGTTTTGTTTCATGAAATCACAGCCCACCTTAAAATATGTTTTATTGCCTAGGTAATACTAAAATACAAGAACAATATAAAAAACAGTTTCTAACTTGAAAAAAAAAGCAATCGGACATTAGTGTATAGGAACTTTTTTTGTTATTTTTCGTTCCTCTATCTCGTGGTGCTATGCATTGTAGTTTTTTCTGTCACCCTGTGTACACCATTACAATTTTGACAGTCTATTTTATAAACTATGTGTGATGTTTAATTTTTTCAATTTTCGATTTTAATTTTGAATAGATTTAAATTAATTTTACAAACAAATTAAACATAGTACAACATAAAACCAAAACAATTTTCTTTCTAAACTTAATGTAATAGTTCGTTTTAATACATACAACTTGATTTCTTCCGGACACGTACTTAAGACCACGTATAGTTTTTATAACCTTTCTTAAGAAAAATAAGTGCATTAGGATATTTTAAAACTTTTTAATTAATAAGTGGTTGCTCTTCCCTTTTCACGGATGACTTCTTCACATCGCCGTGGCAGCGACTCTATTAACTTACGACAACGTTCTGCAGGTATAGCGCATCAACCTTCTTCAATAACGGCATAAAGTTGCTCCAAATTTGTTGTTTTTTTTTCTTTTAATATGTTTGTCGACATCAATCCGCAATATCTCAAACGGATTAAGAACTGGTGACTGCGAAGGCCATGGCAAAATATTTACGGAGTGGTCATTTAAAAATACTTTCACTCTGCACGCGGTGTGCTTTGGGTCATTATCGGCTTGTAACACCCAATCGATGGGCAAATGATCATTAGCAAATGGTAATAGAATGTCATTTAATATGATCATTTACATACACATATTGATCCATGATAGAGTCACACCACCCCACACATTCATTGAACCTCCTCCGCCTTTCACAGTTGTTTTATGCATTTAGTGGAGTAAGCTTCATGTACGCATCGTCGAACATATGATTTGCCATCAGAGCCAAGTCTGTTAAACTTCGATTCATCAATAACGATAATCCTTTGCAAATTTTAAAAGCATCTTTCGGTTACGTTCAGATATTAAAAGCTTCTTGCGTGCTACGCGTCCTCTTAAATCAAATTCATTTAGTCTTCTTCGGACTGTTCGGACACTAATCTTATCACTGATACCTGGACCAGGTTATGTAAAACCTGACTGGCGGTTTTATAACGGTTGGCTTCCGAAATACGATGTAAAATTCTGTCTTCCTGGACAGTCGTTTTCCGATTTCTGCGTTTTCTCGGCACATTATCGGTTGAATATGTTTTATTTATAAATTGTATTGCTTGTAGGCACGCTGTTTTTGAAAGATTTAATCGTTGCTATTACCGAAAACCTTCCTCTCTTAATAGTTTAATTTGCACCCTCGGATGAGAAGTGATGTTCTTTCGTCGACTCATTTTCATACAGTGATTCTAATTGACTTTTAGCAAGTAGAGCTACTACACGTGTGTGTTTTATTGTTTATTGCAGTACATTGCCACAGTATATATATATATATGTATATCTAGTAGTTTCACATCACCGGTAACATGGGTTTCAAATATGGCACCCAAGGAAATTCGCGGTGTCGCATAGGTGAGTGAAATTGTAACTAAAACTATTTGAATTTGTTTACAAGCAAAAACCTAACCTACAAAACCGTTCCATTCTGTCATTTTGTTATAGGAGTAACATTGATGTTGTGCGATTTTCTGTCAATTGTCAGTCTGTTTGAGTATATAGGTTATTTTCGTACCCACTTTGCAATTATTAGTTGCATATACATCCGCCAAACGCCATCGCGAATTTCCTTAAATTTATAGACAAAACATCAAAGGCGCCGACACTTAGTGAAACTACTCAATAAGGTTTATACTGTGACATTGCTATCTTAAGTTTGTGATCGCTTTCAACTGTGCCGCGTTCAGCATTTCATTTGAGAACAAAAATTCTGTTTTCTATGGAAATTGGTATGTATTCTTTGTATATTAGAGCATGTTTGGTGTTAGGCTGTACGACCAAAAATAAATTAACTTCGAAAATATTATTCGGTCTTAAGACACTGGCCGTCACTGTATATATTCATTTTTGTTACTTAATTGTTTTAATGTCCCGTAAAACAAGTTCTGGTTTTTTCTAAAGTCTGGTTTACTTAATTTTTTTCTTAAGATTTCATCCATTTCCATTCTTTTTCGCTAGTCTTTCTGCAATGTCATCTTCTTTTTCTTTTTTTAATTTATAATTTTGGTTTATGCGATTATGAATACAGCAATAACACAAATATTTAAGGACTCAATGTTTTTTTTTTCCTAAAGCCAACTTATAGCTAAGTATTTAAATAAATAGATAAAATAAAATAAAACATCAACTCCATACTTTAGAGACAAGTATTTGCATACATTATTACCAAGTGTAGAAGGTAAACAGAAACCTATATAACATAACAAACAAAAATTCAAAGATTTGTTTACAAACAACTTTTATGAAATTCCGTATAATTGGCGTTCCACTTTTCCTTGATCGAAATGTACGTACCATTAACATTTGGCAGATACACATTCATACACATTGTTATGTATTACTGTACGGCATGCTGTTACCTCATGCTTAATTAAATAAACACTCCTTGAAACATGGGACAAATATCAAAGCCAAGGTTTACTCGGAATATATAGCATGTAGAGGCGCCTACAAACAAATCGATTAATGATCAACTTAATTATTACAAACGAAGGTGTTGTGAAAATATAAAAAAAAAGTAAATGCAGCATATAAGATTTAACCTCGCATGCAGAATCAGATATTTAAGTATGCATAACACCTACCCTTTTTGATATAACCTAATTTAACGAAACCTACATTTAGTCCTACTCATGCATGTATATTAAAGGTGCGAACGGTCGGGACGATCCGTGTAGACAAATTCTAGTTGCAGGTTAGACGGAGCTTTTTTATAATGACACGGGTGGCCCCTTCGTCCCGTAAAGCGCGAAGTTAAGCTCGCTAAACATTATTGCAGCTGCAATCAATCAAAATATTGCCAATCACTATTTATAGGTCAGTGTGGATGAAACAGTGGATATTTTAAATCGATGTGTTGTTAAAGTAGTTGCGGGAGAATTGCATCCCGCTATTTAGCAAAATCCTTATTTAATCTTCACAAAAGTAAGGAAAGAGGTAAGTGCTACATTAATCAGCAATATTGTGTCAGAAAGCCTATCAAAACAGCTTGGCTCTGAAGTTAGTAAACGAGCCCTGTTACTACTCACTTATTCTGACGCATATACGCTAGAAGGTGGAAAACTCTATACAGGGTGTATCAGATATAGAGGTAAATATAATAATATGTAGCAGCTGTAATCATATACAATCAAAAACTCTTAATGCACAGGGGGTCTATCTGTAAGCATTAACGAGAAAAAAATATTTTATATATGCCGTGGGCTAGAGCCGCACCTGTGTCCAACCTAAATGCTGTCCCGAGTATACCCCCACATCATTCCCGCTGTTAGTTTTGTGTGGATCGACGCTTGGAGTGCAAGCCACTTCGAACATTTTATTTAAATTCTTCCCGTCTCGAAAAAACGATCCTTTTCAGGACCATCATGCTTTCGTATAAAGAAAATCGAAGCTTGATGCATCGGCAAAAGCGCGGGAATGTATAGATTCATTTTCGCGCGATATCATAATAAAAAGGCGTGTTTGCAAATTTTCTGTATCTACATTTATTTCTGTGTAATTCGATTCAATTCATTTTGCGTTATATGATTAAATAAATCCAAAAGAAATAACTCAGATTTATGTGGTACCGTTTATTAACAACTAACTCTCGATTCGACAAAGCAAAAGAAAAATATTTACGTTTTTTGTAACTACTGAAGTCGCATATCCGATGAAACTCAAACGTCTTATCAGGATATTAAAAATAATACTTTGTAAACTTACGCAGAATGCTCTTAACAAAAAAGGAATGTTTATTTTATAAAAAGAAGAAATTTAAGATGCCTCAGTTTTGCTATTTTTACAGGGGCCTTTATTTATTCAGAATGACGTTAAATGAACTTACGGCATACCATTAAGAATAATACTAAATGAGCGGAATGTATTTATACATAATACCACGTTTAGCGGGTGCTTAACATGACGTTTCCTTGCATCAGGTCCGGACTAAAAAATTTTGGCTCTAAATTTTACTTTTTTTTTTATTCTTGAATGATGAAATCCGGTTTCGGTAGGTTTGTGCTTTATATGTCGTGTAGTTAACATCCAAGCAAAAATTACTTTTTCATTTGATACATCCTGTATATCCTATTATTAAAAGCCATACACCTTAATCTATTACGTGTAACATGTGTTCTACAGGTGTTCCTACGAAGATTGGGTCTTTGATTACAGCTTTTCGTTATTTTAAATAGAACACCCTATATATTATTCCATTTTTAAGTTTTACGTAGAAAAATAACATCACTATACATATATAAGCTGCTATATGTCTACTTGCAAAAAGAACGTTGTTACTTACGCTTTTGTAAGAAAAAGGCTCTGCTGTAAGCTTTCAGATAAGGCGACGTAGTTTGTATATGCATTTGTTTTAGATATTCATATTTTCAATACCATGCAGACACACATAGCTTGATGCGACAGTGAAATTAAAATCGATATAATTTGTATACAAGTGTTCACTATAGTTCTGAATATTTCCTTAACCTTAGTCCAAAGAAACTATTTTTTTTAAATCTCTCTCTCTCTCTCTCTCTTTCAATTCATACTAAACATTTGTAACGACTCATGCAGGATATTGTAGATACTTATTTTTAAGAAACGGCCACTTTCGCACCTTAATGTTTACCACCACAAATATGTATCGAAAAAAGATAATTACCGCAACTAATTTGATTATGAACCTACCATGAGAACTCAACTTTCATCAATTATTTAAAAATATTAAATAAATTTTTCACGTCTTGGCAAATCAATGTGATTATTTTTGCCAATGTATGCAACTGACTATAAATAAAACTTTAAAAATAAAATTATCACTGCCTCTATATAAGGGCGTGGTTAGCTCGCTAAGGTGTATTATCATAAACTGTCTGATTCCAACTATTGCAGTTACAGTTAGTTGTATGTATGTATGTAAATAGAAGGGTGATGTTACAGTGCGACCTAGAAGATCTTGCTGCTTTACAGCTGGCCTTCCAATCCTATTCCTTTCAGAAAGTGTAGGATGTCAGAGAGCCCTACTCTAGGTAAGTCTCCCTCTTTGATTTCACATGCTCCCAGGTGCAACGCCCTCGAGTTGCACAGTGCTACGCAGTTTGAGAGGAGGTGGATGGGTGTTTGATCCTGTTCCCCACAAAATCCACATTCAAATTCCTTTTCCAATCCAAGCTTACTCAGGTGTCCTTTCAGTCTACAATGGCCTGAAAGTACGCCTGTTAATATACGAACATTGTTCTTACTCAGGTTGGTGCATTCTGTAAACCTCTTCTGGTTATAAGTTCCCTGAAGAATTTTACTTTGCCTCATTCCCTGGAGATTTTCCCAGTAACTGGATTTTCTCTGTTCCATTTCTATTTTTAGTTTCTTCAGTATCGTACTGCTACTTAACCCGCAAAAGGGTTCAGGCCCTACAAAAGGCATTCCAGCCCCTTTTTTGCGAGATTATCCGTTATTTCGTTTGCTTTCACTCCTATGTGACCCGAAATCCACAGGAGGGTTACTTTATTCCTTTTGCCTAGCTCATTTAATTTCCCTGGGCATTCGCAGACCATCTTAGAACTGATTTCATATGAGCTCAGCGCCTTGATGGCTGCTTGGCTATCAGACATGATGATAATCTCCTGCTTTCGATGATTTCTATCCATATTGAACAGAACACACATCTTTTAATAGCGTGTATTTCCGCCTGAAATATACTTGGACATTTTTCCAAGCTTTCGAAATATGGGGTTCTAGGCCCATATATTCCTATTCCAGTTCCCTCTGCCGTTTTGGAGCCATCAGTATACCATTTGATGGCATTTCTATTCAAGTTCAAGATGGTGCTCGCTCCTGTTACTGAGCTTTATGATGAATTTTTCATACAGTTAGTTATCAAACCCATATTGTTAAAGATAATTACGACGTATCCGGAATGGCATTTTTTGTGTTAAATATATTGAACGTCCTGATAATATTAACAAGCTCAATAAATAAACAATACCGGGGTACATCTACATCTTCATGAAATGGTACTCAAAAAGTATTTACGCAAACAGTGTTTGACATCATTGTGAGTGGCTGTAGTGATCCCACTTACGACAATAAGCAAACCAGCATTCTGGATTTCGGTTCACAATCCGATTTTAATATTAATTTTGTCAAGGCAATATATATTTAACACAATATGACCATTTTGGGTGCGTCATAATTATCTTTAACCATTTGTGTTAGACACTTTATGATAACACACTTTAGTGAGCTGATCACACTCTTATACAGAGCAGTGATAATTTTATTTTTAAAGTTTTATTTATCACTTTCTTTTTTTTTTATATTTTAATATAATTATTACATTAAATTTAATTCCAAAAATATGAAGGGTAATAGGCTTCTGTAGGCGTAGATAGAAATGGCGATAATTACCCAAAATGGACATTTAGGAAAAAACCCAAAAACACGTAATCTTTATTTTGTCATGTAGTTTAAAAATTAAAAAAGACAAATGCATTAATAATATGCAAGAGCAAGGCTGAGAAAAAAATGTATTTTTTAACACCCTAACTAGCCCGTGGGGGCGCCACTATTCTTTTTTATCCTAATATATATGGCTGCTAACAAGGAATGATTTGATCTTTATCCGATCTAGATATCTCTTCTAGTTTCTGAAATATTGCAAACAAAAATATTTTTAGAGGAAACTTTGAGCCTCCATTACAGCTCCTAGAACCAAACATAGGACACGCGCATCAAGTATTTTTCGGTGTTCTACATTCCTACCGAATTTTATCAAAATCAGAGAAATTAACTTAGGTGCCTCTCCTTGTAAGTTAACCCAATAACCCAATAATAAAATTATAGCAAAATACATGGGAAGCTGCCAAATTCTGGAGTGTTTACGACTATACTATTACGTTCTAGGCTATGTAGTTTGTTAAGAATTTTTTTTTTATTTATTTGATTTCCGTATTTAATCTATTTACTGAATGGAAAAAAACTAAAATTTATAATATATTTCAACATTTTGCCTTCTTTTTTTGATGTTACTAGTAGCTATTCGAGTTGTTTAACTTTGTTCTAATATTTGTTACCTTTCCAATTGGAATTCACTCACGTTTTTCATATTGATACTCCTTCCAAAAAAAAAAGAATAAAATAACGATAAGAATTGTTATCTCAACGATTATTCCGTTATTTGTCTGCCAAAGGAATTCCAAAAACATTGCTAACACTGATAAAGAATTCTGAATAATCTATAGACGTAAACCTTATTTGTCACAGATATTTATAACTTGCAAGTGTGCCAATAAAGTAGTTATGTTCTTGATTACAATTCGTTTTTTCTATACTTGTAAAGGGAGTTATTGGCGAAGCTAGGATAAACATCAATACATGCCTCGATCTTGCATATAAATTATATGTTCTCAAAGTTGCTTTCTTATTGTGGAAACAAAATCGTAAGTTATTTAATAGTTATTTTAATGTATATAAGCTTGTGCATATCTTAATTCGGCAATATTATACATATCTTCTCCTTCTAAAAGTGCCCATTGTAGTTGATTCCAATCTCTTGAGCTACATCAATGTTAGTTTCATTAGATTTTGTTTTAATGAGATTGTGTAATTGTACATTGCATTATGTTATCATATAAAAAAAAACATTTTAGATCAATGTATAATAAATTATGTACACTCAAGAAGCGCAGAGCAACTATATATCTGAGAGCAACAGTGCGATTAAGAATATTACATATATACAACAAACTTCTAGACTATCTTATTAGGTCAACGATATGTCAAATATTTGTCTAATAGTATTAACATAAAAAAATATATATTTCGATTATGAAAAAAAAAAATGGGATAATTCGATTCAATGTGAATATAGTATATTTCGAAATATGGAAAGGGAGCTGCATTAATCCAGTTACAGTTAGTAAATTCATGAATATATTTGTAAAAGTTAGTCCACAGAAATGTTTTATTGTTATCTATGGTAATATATAATTTGTTATGGCTTTGATAAAGGAAACTTTGTCTTTCTATTTATAAAGGAACCTTTGATACAACCATTACGGGCATTTGTGTGATATACAATTATATATATTGGCCTTTCATTTTACCTATAGGAAAACAATATTTGATAAATATTATAAATATAATATTTTGTTTGAAATATTAGAAAGTTAAATATGCCTCTCCAGTACTAATTTTTTTATTAAATTTTTATACATATCCCTGTAATTTGTAATAGTTATTCATTTTGTTCATAGTTTTGTTTTTGTTTTTAGTCTATTTCAATTAGTTGATGGCAAAGTCTTGTTTGGCTTGGTTTTGTTATAGAAAAAATAAGTATATAAATATTTCTGTATATTAATCATTTAATAATTATTACATTTGATTATTCTTAAGTTAAAAGAAGAAAGTGACATTAGATAATAATAATATATATTTCCAACAAGTTAAAAAACACCCAATTACAGGAAAATACATAGAAGAAAAAGAAAAGTGCATGCCAATAAAGTAGAAAAGCATTTATTCTTACAAACTAAGATAAGAGCGTAAAAGAAAACTATAAATTTGCTAACATAACATAATTCAAAGAGAAAAACAAGATCATGAAATAGCCAGAAAAAAGAATGAAAAAAAAAATTTACTATAACTAATTGAAAGAGGCGTAAGCACAATTTACAATAAATTTCAAAATTCAATTAATGAAACGGGAGATCGGAGCAGCACATTGGATCTATGTTGATCACAATAAAATGTAGGGTGATAAAGAGAATGCAGCCTAGGTATGAAAAAGTTGAGTTTATGTAAAAGCCACGGGCAATCGATTCTATTATTTTTATTTCAACCTGGTGCTTAAATAAAAATTTAATCAAACTAACAATTCTTCTAGCTTGTAAGAAAAATTGAATTTGGCTAAAAGTACCCCATGATCAAAACCACTTAGTGCATAATATCCTTCAGTTAAAAAATAAAGAAAATTTAATAACTTTCTCTGAACCGATTCAACATTATTTATATGAGTTGAGTAAATGGGAAACCATATTAAAATTGCATACTCTAAATTAGAGCGCATCAAAGAAAAGAACAACGTACTCAACGTCCTGGTATCACGAAAATCTCTACAATTGCAGTAAATAAAACCATAAATTTTAAAGGTACGTGCGACAATATCTGCTATGTGATGAGAAAAAGAAAGTTTGGGATCAAATAACACTCCGAGATCTTTCGTTAAACTTACTAGATTAAAGTAGTACCGGAGATAGTATAAGATAAAGTAACGGGGTTGATCTTTTTAGTAAAAATGATAGAATTACACTTGGAAACATTAAGTGAAAGTCTGCATTTACTACACCAACAACAACAGCGTTGATATTAAACTGAAGTACTTCACAGTCCTTAAATCATCAGCAAACATCAGTTTGTGGCAGGATATATCATTAACAAGGTCATTAATAAAAATTAAGAATAGGAGAGGTCCTAAATTCGTGCCTTGAGTACGCCTGATGTAGGGATAATGAATTTAGATATCAATATTACTGTACTTGTCACATTGTTTCGTATTAAATAAATAAGATTTAAAGAAATTTAACAGAGAGCCGAACAGAAAGCCGAAAGAACGCATTTTAGCTAATTAGATATAGTGTTAGATCACTTTTACCTGGAAAAGAAAATAGTTTAATACAAAATTATCAAACGATTGCGTGCTTAGCAAATCAAAAACAGATTGAAACTAGAAAACACAACACTATAGTCGGGCCACCTAATGCAGCGAATGATCACGTGCAGGCCTAATGGCAAAAAAAGCGATAGTTATACGATATTATGACAAATAAAATATTTAGGTCGAAATTCGCTGAAAACTGTATTAAACAGTCAGTTTTAGAAAAAAATATTTGAATTTAAAAACTATAATAGTAAATAATAGTTATAAAATAGTAGTGATAGTACAACGGACAAAATCTAATATAAGTAAACAGTTATGGTGTAAAACGGGTTTCCAACTATCATACGAAGGCAGAGTTCACACCGGAGTGATACGACCGCAATACGACGAAAAGCGACACAATCAGCAACACGACACATAACCGTGTAAATTTAAGCAGAATGCTCATCGGAGGAATACGACACGCAATATAACAAACACACAACTAGTAACACGACAATTAAATTCACTAGTTACTGTTACTAGTTGTGTCGCTTGTCGTATTCGTGTCGTATCACTCCAGTGTGGACTCTGCCTTACACAGCAGCATTCCACCATTTGACAGTTACGTGCATATCACGAGTTTTTATTACTCCATACTAGTGCTGTTATCCGGGTCCGGATAATTTTGGAACCGGATAAGTTACTCTCCGGATATCCGGATCTTAATGTTATGGGGACCCGCTATCCGAAATCCCAAATTCGTGCAATAATCACTAAGATTTGTTGAACACCTATATGTAATGCAAATTGTTTCGATATTTGCTTAATTTTGAGCTTCAAAATATAAGAAAAGGCAGATTTAATTAGAAAGCTTTTATTTATTTATTTATTTTTGTTAAACATTAGCCAGGCAAATCTATTATAGATGAATCATAATAATAAATATTATACTACACCAAAGATTTATTATCCAGTACAAAGTGTGACAATTTCAATACATACGTTGATTAAAATATACACTGTTCCAATCATTTTAATAAATATTTACTGTAAGTAATATTTAAATGTTCCACAAATATTATAAAAGAATATTCTAAGGAGATTCTGTGTGAACGGTGTAAATAGAATGTTGTAGGAACATACGTTTCTTTATTAATATTATCATTTTCACTTTGTAGGAATATTCTTACGATATTCGTGCTACTTGGGAAGAAGATACCCACACTTAATAACTAAAAAAAAATCATCAGTTAGAAACGAAGAAGGCATTGTATAATACAATAACCTACCAACTGCAATAAAACTATTAATACATGAGCAGTTTAAAAAAGGTATCAAAAAGAAAGAACGTTAAATGTTATATCATCATCAAAGAACAATAACCCGTACCCGAATAGCGCTTTCAATACCGATAATCCAAGAGGGGGTACTACAGTTCAATTATCTCTAGGCGAGGACAATAAAGTGGGGACATCTACCTCACATATACATACTATAGTGTATTACTACTCTAAAGATGGTTTTCCACCAAACGGACAGAATAGATAAACACACATAAATTCGTGTTGAAAAAAAATCGTTTTTCGACTATTAGACTGTTGGTGTTTTTAAGCTGTCGAGCGAAAGCGATTAAAAGAGTTCAGGCAAGTTTATTAACTCATAGTAGGGTACCGAACGTACGGAATCCTATAAAATTGAGATCCAGATATCGGAATCCAAAATTATTATAGGAACAATTTCCTCTACTCATGCAACCACGTTCTAAGCATACACTTACTAGGCGCTGGCGAACATATCCGTAGAATATTTGAACAATCCTATACAGGCTATTCCACGTAAGTGGTTCATTACAAGTTTATGGTGTATGGTCTATTATTTACTTGTATCTGAGATTTTGGTACCATTATCTGTTCGATTGGAACTATAAATGTAAAATATCTTAACCAAAATATCACTTCTGGTTATCACATCCATTTCCGGTCAACCGGAAGTGATATTTTGGTTAAAGTATTTTAGATTTATAGTTCCAATCGAACAGAATGAACGACTTACGTGGAATACCTGGTATAAGAATGTCCTAGGACCGTTCTGGTGCTATTAGAGATGTGTCATGATCCATTTTTCATCTTACGTACTAATATTTTTTTTTTTTAAGTAAGCAAGTTGTTTTACATTTAGTTAGCGCGTTCATTCATATGCTTCTGGTATTGGTGTTCTTGTGTCTCTTCTGTAGGTATAATATCTTCCAAATGTTATTTTGTTGCTTCATCTGTTTATTTTGCGAGTCTTGCTTCATACATTCATCATGTAGCTCATGTGGGATGTGAAGAGGAAACGCTATGATGATTTTTTCATATGTTCTGACGTTAATTTTCTTGTTTTAGTTATGTCTGCTACTATATTTTCCTCATTAGATCTCAGTTTACTTTCGATTATTGTTGTGAGATTATTCAAACATAATTGTTCTATTTTTGTTATATCCTCGTTTAAGTTGCATGGCATGATTGCATAAATAGATGGCGGCACATGTGATGCTTAGACGGAAATCTATCTGACATTTTGACAGGATTTTTATTTTTGATTCAATTTGATCACTGTTCAATTAATTTGGAAAAAGATAGTAGCAGTAAGTTTAGAATACGTTTAATAATTATTACATTAGTTCTTCCAGTTTGGCTGCGTGTGAGTTCACGGTATAGAAAATTAAACCTACTAGATTGGTCTCTTTACAATCGGAACCTAAATGAACTATCAATTTTAGTAAATTTACAGTTAACTAGTTTACAACAGCCATTAATCAGATGTCAACTATTTACTCGACATTTACAAATGGATAAGTTTAAGTTACTCGACTTTTATTTAACAAATTGTTAGTGAACAAATGTTAACTAATCACTGGTTACAACAAGCTTAAGTGTACCGGGCAATAATATGTAGATCCAAATATTATACCAGTATACATAAGGTCAAAGAAATGTTCCACTGGCGCACTATATATGTCACCATATATTTCCATATTTCAATACTTGGGGTGCCATGTCATCTGCGTATGCATAAATTTGCCATAAATATATCCACTTTGCACATAATGCACAAAATCGGTGCTAAATTTCTCCCTGTGAGATTACGTATACTATACTGCCACTAATAGTGGGTCCCTGCCTGTGTTACTAGTGTTTGCTATCTGAATTCTGTTCTGGCAAATCTTATGTTAAATGTTTTTCTCTATCTTTTAGTTTATCCAATCTTCCTATTAGTTTTGGTTTTGATATAGTGTCAAACGTCGTCTTCGTGTTAGTACCATGACACGGACGCTTCAGTGTTTCCAGACACGTCACGTCAAACGGTTCTCACGCAAAAAAGAAAGATATTTATAGCATATATAAAATGAGATTAATTATAATTTGCAATGCTTTTTGAGGCATAACACGTATCCTGAAACACGAATGCAGTAATAAAGCATCCTAATTGATTTGATATGGAAACTAACTCAATGGATGCCAAGAGTGTATATTTGCAATTTCACACAATTAGCCAACAACTTGTGCCTTCGAAAAATTTATATCTTTTATCTTCGCTCCCAAACCACCGTGCAAAATGGTAAAATTGCGTGCTCAACGCAGAAAACTATCGTGACGAATTTAATAATGACAATTTTTTTCCATAACCTTGACCTCAGAACCAATCGTGGCTGTACTATTGACGATAATTAAACTAAAAATGTCAACGGATGTAAATTTAAGTAGTATTTAGTGTAATTCCCGCTATGAACTGGATTAATTAATTGATTAAAACCGACAAAATTACGTAAAACTATCTCACGGTTTAAAATATGCAGGAAGGTTCTTTTAAAAACGCGTGTCCGTATTACATAACACAAAATTGTTTACACACATTCTGATAAAACACAATTACATTCATACAGTTGTAATAGCAAGAATGATGATTTATAACTAACGACAGTAAAAAATATATGTCACACCATCTTAATGCCGTTTCTCTGGTGTTTGCTAAAAATTGAAATTTAAAATTTAATAAATGTATACTTGGTTGTACATATAAGTACCTGCATCTTTTTATTAATTAATTGCTTTCACATTCAAATTTATTATGAGATTGACATCTTTTAAGCAAAAAAAAATTATCATAGTTGAAAATGCACAACCAGTTGACTATATTTCATTTTTTAGATACCTAAACATGTAATTATCAGAGCACGGACATCTGTTTATGTTTGAAGAAGCGAGGGAAATGAAAACTCAGTGGCATTGCGCTCACGCACTCTATGCACAGGTATATGCATCCATATGTATCTATTGTGGTGGTTGAATAAATTAATATTGTTTAATTATACCGTTATCAGTTTTACTTTTATATGTTTTAAAAAAAAATTATATAACAAAAAAGGATATAAAATGTAACAGTAGACAACCAGACTATATATACAGGGTTTTCCACGGAACTGGCTGGGTAGAAGTTTTCCGGCTAAAGCAAATTCTTCAGTTTTTAAAAAAATTGGGGTTTTGTAACAATTTGGCACTACTTACTTTCTAAAATTATTTTCACTTTTTTGCACTTCCGGTTAACCGGAAGTCGCCACGAACCTTGTTATTTTTAAATGGAACACCTATATATTATTATATTTTTGAAATTTACCATCAAATTCTATGACGATTACATTAGGGTATTTATACCTATCTTCAACTGTTTTCTAAGATATTAAGATTTTTGTTAAAATTTTGACATTTACATTGTTGTATGTAATTGATTAAGTCCTCAATTGATTTAAGTGTCAGAAAATCTCCGACTTTGAACTCAACAAGACTAAATTGTTTTACCAAAACGTAAGAAAAAAATTCAGTGACATTATACAGGGTGTATTAAAAATTAGTGACATATTCAAGAATTTTGAATGTGGCAAAACTTAATTTTTTCAAATAGAACACCTGTACATTTTTTCTCTTTTAGATGTACCATTAATTCTATGCGATTTGCTGTAGCATCCCTATACCCATCTTTGCAGTAGTTTCTTTAAATACTCGTTTTTGTTTATTACCGTTTCAAATGGCCGAATAATATCTATTGGGTGGGCCATGACATTAACATACAACAATTTTATTTAGTTAATAAATATTATTTATTATTATAAATTGTTTCTGTTACACGTCGCGTGGTTCAGATCGATGAATATTATTGTGGAACTTATGAATTAGATAATGAAAAATATTGAAGGGAGCTTATTTTAACCTGGATACGTTTAAATTTTATTTTACAACACTGAGAAATCAGGATGAACTTATAGAGAATTAAGGGTAATTATAGGAATTTATTTTCGGCTAATCATTATTCTAATAAATTCAGAAACCTTTGAAATAATACATTACACGAGATTACACACTGTACGCAACTTTCGGGACTACCAAGCAAGATTTAAATGATTCGTGTGACGAGAACGTTTGATGAATTAGAGCCCAGTTTGAAGTGAGAAGAAGTTATAAGGCGAACACATTAAGACCTCGAATAATAAATGCTTGGACGTACACGGAATTCACATTGAGCATTTTTTTTTTGATGCTGCTATGTCATGGTTCAGTTATGCTGCTTGTAAATTGCATTTGTTAAGTAATGCATGTATCAAAATATTCTTCATAAAACCTTTATAATTTTGAAAATACTTTAATATATCAAAAACTTTAAAACATTTATCTGACAAGCACACTACGTTTTAGTGAAACAATTTTATTATGTTTGTCGTTGTGTTAATCGTTATGCCATTTCCCTTAATTTGAAAACTAAGTTATAGGAGAAATCATTTCAAAATTTTCTGGATTCCGTTTAGATATATTAACAACCAATAAATTCTTTAATTCATTGAATTCTCTAGTAAGTTCTCCTGCATTCTCAGTGTATGTAAACATAAATTTAATAGTACTCAGGTTAGAATAAGCTCCTCCATATTTTCATTATCTATTATAAGCTTATCCACAATAATATTATTCATCGATCTGAACACTAACAACGTATAACAACACAATGATTATTAAACTAAATCGTACTAGATAAAAATTGTTGTAATGTTAAAGGTAATGGCATGACCCACAGATAGAAATTTTCGGCAATTGAAAACCGGTAGGAACAAAACACGAGTAATTTAAAAGAAAACTACTAAGAATGGGTATAGGGAAAGCTAACTACAGCAAAATGCGAATATGAATTTAATTGTAAGTCTAAAAAGAGAAAATGTACAGGGTGTTCTATTTGAAAAAATTAAGTTTTGCAACATTCAAAATTCTTGGATATGTCACTAATTTTTAAACACCCTGTATAATGTCACTGATTTTTTTTTCTACGTTTTGGTAAAACAATGTTAGTACTTGTTGAGTTCAAAGTCGGAGATTTCTGACACTTAAATCAATTGAGACTTAATCAATTACATACAACAATGTAAATGTCAAAATTTTAACAAAAATCGTAATATCTTAGAAACAGTTGAAGATAGGTATAAGATACCCTAATGGTAATCGTCATAGAATTTTATGGTAAATTCAAAAATATAATAATATATAGGGTGTTCCATTTAAAATAACAAAGTTCGTGGCGACTTCCGGTTAACCGGAAGTGCAAAAAAGGTGAAAATATTTTAGAAAGAAACTAAGTGCCAAATTGTTACAAACCCCAATTTTTTAAAACTGAAGAATTTCGTTAAGCCGGAAAACTTCTAACCAGCCAGTTCCGTGGAAAACCCTGTATACCAGGTAATGTAGGAAACCTCTCTGCATTTGGCAAGTCCTTCAAGGTATTTTCCTTCGGAGTGTTCCCTTCAGGAGGTAAAGATGATCAGTAGTGAAATATCTACACTCAAAATTAAATATTAGAATCTGAATAGTAAATGTTTACAACAGATATTGACAGATCATAGTTGAATCAAAGTTCAGTTCGAAAGAACATCTTTATTTTTCTTCATAATGTACTTATTTTGCTTAAATTTAGCCCATAACGGTTTTATACCTATATGTATACGTAAACCCAAGTGCATTGATATGTCAACGGAAAGACTAGAAAAATTGCTGTAATTGCGGGGTCAAACATTGACGTGTATGCAAGGTTGCATATTCTTTGTATAGTAATTCATTTTAAGATTATAAATTTAACATAATAATAAGTATTAAAAATTTTCCTATGATGTGAAAACACGTACCCTTATTTTACAATGAATGTAAGGTGATTCCAGAATTCCAAACATTCCATAGTTCCATTTAGTCACATGGGTATTCTCATGTATTAAATATCTTGTATTCCCCTTACTTCGGTGGAAGTAACGGATTTTTCAAAGACAGTTTGCACCCCTGACGCGATAGACAATCGCTATCGAAGTCTGTTAGAGAATTCCAATTCAAAAGGATTCGTTAGCCAACCTCCTTGAGAGACGGACGCGTCTCGATTAATTTTGTAAAATTTAACGGCTATTTTGATAAAATCCTGTTTATTCCAAATACCAATCTAAAATTGATAGTTAATTGTTAACAAAGTTTATGACATTATTTTTGTCGGATAACTTTCCTCAAGGACGATTTTCCCGAGATATATGTTCCTGTTTTGAGTCATTTTCCGTGATTATAAGAACGAACCCTGATGCCTACTGATTTGATTCCTCCAAAGATATTCCTCATCCATATCAACCTGAAAATAAACGTATTATTTTAATAAGATTTTTTTTATATGTTCAGCAAATAATTTGTTTGGTTAGGAATTTTGCACAACCGTTGAACAGTTTGCGATCACTGGTGGAAAAACTTTGATAAGGTGATACTACTATAATGTTAGTACTCAATATGTATTCACGGCATGAACCGAATATCCAGTAATTTTACCATTCAATGTTACACATACTGTTTCACCCGTCTTTTAAGCATAGAACTACTCCAATAACCGTTCCGAAAACGCCAACAAACAAGATGAAAGATAAATTGGGAGCAATCGAAAAGAAGTATCTTATAAAAGCCAAAGGAATCGCATTACAAGATCGAATACGTAACAGCCAAACAAGAAAAGGAATCGAACAAAATAGAAAAACGTGTAAATTAATAAAGAAAAATTTCTTTATATAAAACTACATTTTAATCTAATTATTCTTCTTCTTCTATTCTAATTGGACTAATTACTCAAATATTTAGAGCCCAAACTATTAAGCGCTTTAACAATTACTAATGTCTGTTATTTAAACAATAAATGACTGATATGTACGTTTTGCATTCATACATTCATTACAGTTTCATTCATCGCAAAAAAAAAACATGAATTTATTACATGCCACACTTGTATGTACGCTGTAGATATTACACACATAATATATTACTATGGGCTATTATGACATCATTGATGAGGCGCAGAAAAAAAAAATAATTTTGTATTACTTCATGCTAATGAGTACTGTGAGTGAAAATATCAATTAAAACTAATACTCGCGCAGTTTAACAACTATGTCGGCTTGTATATTAACATTGTGAATTTCAATGCCTTATCAAACATTTTCGGCTTTCACTTATGATTTGTAAGAATTTGATAAAGTGCAAGAAAACCTAATTTTGTTAGACTTAATTATATACGTTGTAAGTACACTACCGGCCATTGAAGTTAAGACAACTAGTAAATTACTGCTAACTAAATAAAAACGACAGGAATTCGAAAGAAGATAAAAATATATTAGTACCCAGTGAACCAAATTCAAATTTCCCGCAATTATATTTAGTAACTTCAACTTAAAGGTATTCAAATAACTATTAATCTAATACAAAATCGTAGGTAATGCTTTAATATTGAAGTTACTAAAAATAATTGCGGGAAATTTGAATTTGGTTCACTGGGTAGAAACGAAAATACAAACAAATAGCAGGAAGAAATAAAAAATAAAACAAAACATTCTCATCAAAATATTACACTATAACTATACTTTCTTCTTGTCGAAGAATCCTCCTTTGGCCATCAATACTATCCGGATCACTCCTGGCATGCGCTCTGTTAATTTTGTCAAAGTCTCCTGGGAAATATTGCTCCATTCGGCTTGGAGAACATTATCCTCTCCAAATTATCCTCCAAAACACGAAGTTCTCCCCAATCAAGCGCAACCCTAACGTTACAGCATTTTATTCCAATATGCGTCTATAATTTTCTTTGCGCATAATGCCGTCAATTTTTACGAGATCTCTACTGCTAAAACAACCCCAAACCATAATTGAACCAGCACCATATTTTACTGTGGGAACAACACAATCGCGCAACAGTCGCTCGTCCTTCGTGCGTCTTACAAAAACTCTGCGCTTCTGCCCAAACACTTCGAACTTGGAGTCGTCAGTCCAAAGAATGTTTCTGAAATTTTCTGCGATCCAATTACTATGAGTTTCGGCCCACTGTAACCGTTTTTGGCGGTTCCTTCGACGGAGTAACGGTCTCCTTACCATAACGCGGCCGAATAAACCGACTTCCCTTAAGCGGCATTCCCATAATGGGCATTCGCCCCTATGTATTTGCGCTGCGATATCAAGCGCCGTCAATCGCCGATTTTCTCTTACTCAACACTTTAAGGCGTCGAACTGCCGTGAGGATTGCTATTCCTGATTGACCTGGGCCAGCCTTCGAATGCCCCGGTGTCTCGGTAGCGACGAATCGTGTAATAGACTATATATTTTGTCACTCCTAATTTTTCTGGTATCACACGCACAGAATGTCCTTCCTCGTGTAATGCAACAATAGCTGATCTCTTTTCTACACTTATCGGCTTTCCTTTTGGCATTTTTCAAATACTATTTTCACAAACATCACAATTGAACAACCGTGTCGTAACTGGTTTACTAATAGAATAATTCACACGTACGATATCATTTATTTCCTGCTATAGTGGGAAACCTTTAGGAGACACCCACCTGAAATTTTATGACTCTGTCGACCCACCCCTATGTTGTAAACATGCTTGTTGGTGTTGCTTTAATTATCGTTTGTAATGGTTTTATTACCGGCTATGAGTTAAATTACATTTTCTCTTTAATAGGCTTATTCTAATGATGATTTCTGTCTTAAATGCTGTGTTGTTCTGCTTACTTTATTCTAGAAATTTTTACAATGATGTTAAAAGTATTAAATTTTGAAAAAAAAATGATATTTTAAAATTGTACTAGTTGTCCTAACTTCAATGGCCAGTAGTGTATGTTACATTATATAATAAGTAATGTTAGTTGCACACTACCAGTGAAATACTATATATTCATGTAGAAAATACAGACTAACAAAATGTGGAATGTATATTTTACGACATACTATTCGGGAAAAGACATTTATATCAACTTAGGAATAGAAAAAAGTATTTTGTCAACTTAATTGTTTTAATAGCATATTTCATAGTATCTCAAAATGTTTAATCAGAATACTGTGAGATTCAAAATAATTGTCGTAATAAAAAAACTGTTTTCCGGAACAAATTATCTATACTTATTACCGATTTAATGAGTGAAGTTAGCTACGTACAAATTTCATACATACATACATAAATCAATTTTCTTGACATTTAGTGACATTGGCGTTCGTGTTGTAATTACAACTTGGTGCGTGCGTTCGACTATTCGAACAGCGACATTCTTGTATGGTTATTCAAAGAATACGGCAACATGTAGCTATAGCAATAGCTAATGAAAACTGACGTATTTATGGTCATAGAACCCAAAAATGAACAAAAAATTAGATCATTCTATTTAAAATAACAGTGTTGACGTCCATTTCCGGTCAACCGGAAGTGATATTTTGGTTGAAGTATTTCACGTTTATAGTTCCAATCGAACAGATAATGGTGCCAAAATCTCAAATATAACTAAACAGTAGAACATCATAAACTTTTAATGAACCACTTACGCGGAATACCCTGTATAGCCAAAACACGAGTTTTCTTTAAAAAGCCAGCGTCCAAGGATAACTTCAACAATCTCTGTAGAGTTAGCTGTTATTCTCTTTCTTTGGATATGGGTATTATTGGTGTATTCGAAGTATTAAGATTGAGAGCTCACTTTTCTAATGAGATTACCTATGCATGGTGACCAGTAATACGCCTATTTTTGGATGTGCACTCGTCTAAGCTCGAATAAAGTTATTGTGTTTTTGTGTGGTTTGCTTTAGATGTGCTTTGTCGACCAAGATGTAGTATTGCAAGAATAAAAAAAATATTAACTTTACTATTGTGCATTTATAGATTTTTCTTGATGTTATATAAATAAATTCATTTGCTTGTTTAAAGATTTGTACTCACACTCACATCTGTTGGAACTTACTTTCCGCTCAGAAAAACGGAATCAAAGCGAGTTTACCAAAAGTTTACCAAGACTCGAAACGTCAAGGTTTATGATAATTCTACCCCTTCTGGTTATTCTGTGGTTTGAGCGCATAACATTTGTACATACAAATCGAACGGACTTATTCATGAATTAAATTCAACAGCGCCATCTCCAATATTTAAAAAACTAAACAATGTTGCTGCAGGCTGCAGATGACATTTTAAGCTACAAACATAACCTAATCGTAAACTAACAAAAATTAAAAATATAACATAAATACTTGCATTAAGTTACTTTATAAAATAAAACACAATTGTTTAAAAAGTGTGTGAAATGCCTCTTCGAGGTAATCCGGAATGTTTAAAATGCGGCACAAACGAGTCATCGATATGGACAAATGCGGAAAATTTAGGCGCTATATGTTTAGATTGTGTTAACGAAGCAAAGGATGAGGGCAAATCGGACGACGAAAACGAAGACAATAAAGATGAGAAGACTCGTAAAAGAACGAGAACCACACGGTCATACAAAACTAGATTAAACCCCCTTGCTATACCTAAAGTGGCAGCACCGAAGGGCCGTGGGCGCAGAGCGCTGACGAAGAAGGTTCCCATGAAAGCCCCGACGGCAGTAGCTACTCCAGTTACAAGTGATTATATTTTTTATAAGGTAATCTTAATAAACTACCCTTATTGTAGACTTATAATATTGTTGCAGAATACTTATTTCCAAATAGGCGATATTGTTTCGATGAAAGATACAGATAATGATGTTTATTACGCGCAATTGAGGGGATTTCTTACTGATCAGTATTGCGAAAAAAGTGCCACAATTACATGGTTACTGCCAACTAAAGATAGCCCACCTCCAAACAAATTTTTTGATCCAGCTACTTACATTATTGGTATGTTAAATAATTTTCCCTGCATCAAACACAAAAGTGTACAATCGATTAGCTCTAAAAGTTTACAGTATTATATACTTGCACATAACTAATGTGTTTGTTATAATACTACTAAATTTTTTTTACTAAAATGTACATGACTTATATGAAATGCTGATAAATATAAATATAGCATCTGACAAAAAATAAATTAATAAAATTTTGTTTAAAATTTATGGTCAAGGTGTTTGTTGGAAGGTGTCTAATGCACTGTGTTGTTTCTACACTAGGCTAATGCTTTATGCATAAAACTTTAAACCAGAACTTTATTTCTCACTCTTCATAGTCATTTTATAATATATACATATTACATATATACTGTAAAATATCCTTTGAGTAAAAGTAAAATATATTTTAGGACCAGAAGAAGAAATACCAAGGAAATTAGAATGCATGGAATTTGTTATGCATGCACCTTCAGACTATTACAAAGCACCAACCACCCCTTACCCTAATGTACATGCTACATCAGAACCAGGATTCATTTGGAGTTCCTTGAAGCCAATCCAGAAATTAATGTTTCCACAAACCTAGCTATTTGTATCGCCTCTGCATTTATTAACATCCCATTTTATGTATTTTATATAAATATTTTTTATTTATTAATTAAATTGTAATAAGGAATATGGTTGCATTTTTTTCTAATGTTTAACTCTTAAATAATATACAATTTTTTGCAAGTTAAATAAAATTATGTACAGATTGTCTTATCTTCATAATTTGCAAAATGTTTTAATTTTTTAACAATTATTGATGATTACGTTCTTTAATGAAGGTTTACATATATAACACAGGACCCGCCAGTTTTGTTCGCTTTGCTAATGTATCAAAAAGTATAAAATGTTACCCCATCGATCCTAAAGTTTGCAAAACAACCTATATTCAAGCTCTTCTGTTATCATTTTTTTATTTACATTTGTTATTTTTTTTTTTTCATTGAAGTGCAAACAAAATGAACTTATACTTAAGTCACCTTTTGATAAGATTTATAAGAAAATGCGATCAGTTGTATTTCTTTTAAATTTATCAAGAGCTTTTGGGTATGAAACCGACGATATTGTAATTGCACAAAGAGTAAGTAACTATTTATGTATTATTTAGATAAAGCCAAATAGTTGCCAGAATTGATTCAGAAAGTAAAATGAAAGGAGTTTACTGTATAATGCATTTCGTGAAAACGTAAGTGGACATGCGCAATAGCAAACAAAATATTTAAGAACATTAGTGCATCAAGGATCGATTATCACCAAAATATTTTCTACTGTTTTTGTAATTATTTTTTCTTCGTATCTTTTTAATCGTTCTCTATATATTATGTTTTCATGAGTATTCTGTTATTTCACATTTAAAGTTAGTTTCCACAAAATTTACGTTTTCTTTTAAGTAAATAGGTTTGGTAATTTGTCACAAATTCTGTTGTTTAGAAATAAACGCATTTTAAAGCCAAGAAAACGACATATTGCCTAAATTACCAAAGTTACCACAATTATTTTTAGTGACTTCAACATAAAGATTTGTCTCAGCAAATATAATAGTAATATACATATGGTCAAAGACGTATAGTTCCGCTGGCGTACTTTAGAGCGGCGCCACTGTAGCTTCTTCGCGGTGGCAGTTGAAAAGCGGCGGGGCAAGAGACGTACGAAAATAAGCAGTGGACCAAGCGAACTATGTACTTAATATGGAAGCACTTGAGTATTACAGCTGTGGGTAATTCAGAAATCTATTTCTATTGGCAGTAACTATAAATAATCGCGGCAAATATGAATTCTACCCCCGGGTATATAAATAAGTAGATGGTCTGAGAATCGGATGCTAGAGGTGTTAGTTTTGCAGTTTATATTTATCCAAGTTATTTTACAGAATGAATGTACGTTTGGAGAGTTGTTCTTTATGAATGCATCTATTATACTTTATCGCTATTTAATTAAGTAACGTACTAAACAGAGGTACGCTATAATCGATGATTTTATTGATGATTTATAAAAATTCCAATTTTATGATTCATTATGATTATGATATGATTCTGCATTTGCACTTGGTTGCATACCTATAACATTTTCTAGTATTATGTCTCATTTCCAAAAGCAATCTGAAATTTATTAAAAGCAGCGAACGAAAAAAAAAATGAAATTCTTTCCTAGAAATAAATTCAGGAAATTTGAATTCTGCTAATTCTTTCCTTTTTTCTATTTTTTATCATTTTTTTGTTACAAATATATAGTTTGACAGTTCTAACCATTATAAGATATGTACAATAATATACTGTCCAATTATATTTTCTATATTGATTCGACAAACAACGAAACAGAAAAAGTTCAAGAGCGCCAAAAGCTTATATCAGACATAAGCTAGCGTACTTGTACTTCTACACTTTGATAAAAACAAAATTAAGGAAAATACTTTAAACGTACAACCAGATAATAATAATGTTGCATATTTTTTTTTTGTAAAGACCCCTCCCAGTAAACCAAATTCAAATTTCGCTCAGTTATTTTCAGTAACTTCAACATTAAAGCATGAAGTTACCTACGATTTTGTATTACATTAATGGTTATTTGAATACCTTTAAGTTGAAGTTATTGAATATAATTGCGAAAGATTTGAATTTTGTTTACCGGGCTGCGATTGAAACTTGTACTGTAATGTTTTAAGTTACATAAGCAATACGATAAAAAAATATTCTTGTTCGGTACACCATCGACTATCCTATGAAAACAGTAAACAATAATTTTGGAAACAAATATGAGCTTATGTTTTTCAAACATCATGGTATTTCTGAGAGTGAATTTAAAAAAAAGAAAAATTTACAGATTTTATAGATATACTTTTTTAATGTTTTCTGATATTTTCTGAAGTTTTATTTCAGTTTTTAGCAAGATAATAATTCTTTCGCTATTAACTGCAGATATATTGACAAGAATTAGCAAAAAAAAAAAAACATAAATTTATATATCAACACAAACAAAGATTATTTTAAATGTCCACTAGTCCACTAAAAGCAAAAATATTTTATCACCGCAAATAAATCAACAGTGGTCAATAAGTTATAATATGTGCTATGAAAAAGTTAATAGGCATTTGACGAAATAAATAAAAGCAAATATTCTGTGTGTATAGCTTCGCTTTAACACAAAAATGTGTTTTAATTTCATTATAAAACGAATTAATCCATTGAGCCAATATGTGTGTTTTGGTTTTTGTTTTATTTACTAAACTGTTATTTGTTTTGACTCCTTTAATATTCATTTCATAATAATTTTGCCAAATGACAATTCATTCAATGAATGCTCTACCACTTCGCTGCGCGCGCAGTTAAACCACTTTCATTCGTCTCGCACCGACTCTTCGGTTATCTTATATTTTTACGTGTTTGTGCAATGGAAAATTCCACTTACGTTTAATCACGTCAGATCACGTTTAATATTTGTTTGGTCGTACACTTTTCTAAAATCAGCCCAGCTGGGACATCTATAGTACGCCAGCGGAACTATTCTTTGTCCGTATATATATTTATATTGTATTTGGTCTCAGATACCGCATAAAGCCATTCTAAACTCACATTGCGCGCCATCTGGAGGACCCAAAGGTACTGCCAACGATATTTGATTATAGAGATATCTATATAAGCATAAATACACAGGAACCTTGTTTATATATCTTAAGTTATTCAACCGATTGGAAGTATCATTAAGTGTCTTGTTAGATGGCGCTCTGCGCCAACGTAAAAACCAATTTATGCCTCGCGCATATTATACAAAATTGCTGACAATACGAATTTGCTTATTATTATTTACTACTATATTATGCACCTATTTAGTAAGTAATATACATATATTCAAAATTTTAGTTCCACGTAATAATTGTTTTTTTCTAATATTTTATGTTCTTTTTCCAATATAACTTGAGATTGAAGTTGGTTGCCTACATTTAGTTCTGACATTATCGTGCTGTTGGCAAAAATCAATCAATTGTTCACTCATATCGGCAAGAATGTAAAGTAAATTTAATGTTACTTGATTAAATAGATATATTACTATTAAGTAAAAGTATAATCAATATTGTTATTCAAGATAAGTTTCCTTTTATGTCTTTCAAAAATTGAGTTTTAGGAAGACCTTTTTTAAGTGCAAAAAGATTTATGAATCATGTATAATTATGTAATTTTGCAAACATTATGTTAGATAGTGAAATGATATAAACTACAGCAAATAATAATTGAATAAAAATGCATTCGAAACAATTACGTTAAAAACATTTATTTTGTGATGTATATTCTTTAAACATGTTTCTCTTATAATAAAATGAGCATATTTGAAGGATTTTAAAGCATATGTTATTCAAATATTTTAAGATATATTTTTTTTGTTTGATATTGTATGTACCGCGCGCCGCTGTTTTTAAATTCGACTTGGATTTCCTACTTCGCCGGCGGATGGCGCAGCCCTCTTTAAAGCAGAGGTCACGAAACTCTTCATAGAGGACGCTAGCCAAGCGCGCTAAATATGAACACGCGTGCTAGCAAGGACGAGTCAGTTGATATTGGAGAATGCTAATAGAAAATCTGAAGCGAGTGAGCGAGTAGTGAAAGTATTTAAGTGAATTAGTTTAATAAGTATTTTTAATAGTTACTTATTATTGGTGTTTTAATAGTGTAATTTTCAGATTTTCTATTACCATTCTTCAATATGAACTGACTAAAGTCTAAACTTTAAGTGCTGAAATAAATACTTTTTATTAAATGTATCGCCTGTGTTAATATTTGGAACCCCGAGAACGTTATAATATAAACGGACTGTTCAAGTAGATACTCCTTTTTT
Source organism: Protaetia brevitarsis (assembly GCA_004143645.1). Lineage (NCBI taxonomy): Eukaryota > Metazoa > Arthropoda > Insecta > Coleoptera > Scarabaeidae > Protaetia > Protaetia brevitarsis. The sequence goes on from RXPK01000125.1 coordinate 1,364,839, forward strand.
TATATCAAGGTAAGATATATTTTCTCCGTGTTATTAAAGCGTTAATTTTTGTATCTATTAAAATTTTGTTCACCGAAAACAAAATAATCAGTTTTGTTTATATATTTTACAGTTTTATAATATATCCTTATTTCATCTTTGATCAAATTTTTAAGATTTTAATAATCCGAAAAAAATATGTTTTATCTGAATATAAGAAAGAAGGAATTAGTTCATATTACTGAAGAAGAAAATTAAATGTAATTAAAGTTTTAATTGAATTAAAAATAGTTCAATGCTATTTCATTTAGTATTGTAATTGACTCTATGTAATTTAAAGAAATAAGAAAAATTCGAAAGAAATGTTGAAAATGTGAAACAAATCAAGATTTTTGAATAATTTCATATTTTGCTAGCCGAGGCTAAAATTGCTTTTTTAGGATTCTATCGTTCGTAACAGATCATATCATCCTTAGAGACAGCATAACCTGGACAATTCTTAACCCAATAAAAATAAACATATTTTCTATTAAAGAAATGTATATATCTGTTTATTTCTACCTACCCCTTAAACAAATTCATTTGAAGATTGCAATTTTGTACAGGGAATAATATGATACAACCAAGAGAGCACATCATCGTAGAAAATGGTGAAATGTCTGCATGGCAAATCTTGAATAATCATTTATGCAACCATCAATGCACAAAAACTTGAATAAACATTTAATTTGATTTAATTCGTGGCATAAAACGTTGAAATAAAGGTAATCATACATCAGCGGAATATTCTTACGTTTATTATATTATCAATAGTGAATATTTATTCAACCATTTTGTACATTATTGGATACATTCACCGTTTATGTTGTAGGTATGTAGAAAATAAGAAAGGACAGGTAAAATAAACACTGTACTTTGAGTAAAACTCTTTACTTAAAATTAAATAATACATTCTATTTTAACATAGTTTTTAATCTTTAATCATCATAAATTTAAAAGTATCAACAATATTATGCACATTATTAGGTAGTTTTACTTATGTATTTTATTCTCATTAATTAACAATAAAGTTTCATAGGTAGATAAGTAAGTAAGTATAAGTATAGAGCATGAAATTTGCTAAGAAACTAAGTAAGTTAACCTTGTTATAGGATTTTCATCTTTTTATCATTGTTCGTAATCTCATTACCTAGATTCTTTTACGTCTAAAAGGTGTTTAATAGTACAATATATTATTTATTCATTTCTCATTTATATATATGTATATATATCATAGTTTTCTTAAAAGATTAACAGTGGTAAGCTTGAGAACTTTGAAATATTTGATATGCCTAAAACTACTGGACTAGTTTCCTTTTCTTATTTGTTTCTTAAGTACCATTATTTTTATTATAATTTATTATGTGTATGCGCTATTATTATGACACATACGTCCGCGAATATATTTATATTTATTAGTACATTATGTAACATGATTTTCTGTTTTCGTTTATACTTTCAACATTTAACCGAAACATTTACATATGTCAAAATGGCATTTATCTAATATAGTAAATATTTAGCTCCGCTTAACTTAAAAATAAATCAATTTTCCTTAATACATAATTCAAACTAGTCACTATTTAATTTCTTTGTAAGGCAATGAAATGGAAGAAAAGTTATCCTACCGTATTTTCTTTAATTTCAGTGCATATACAAGGGAATCATCTTTATAACGTTTTTTTTTTCACTTCATTTCTTGGCGTATTAATAACAAATATTACTAGAGTAATTAATATATTAATTAATCGATGTTGATATTATCAGTTGTGGCGGTTCCAATACAATTTATGCAATACTCCTATACAAGATGAAATAGGATATGTTTAATTGGTGGAATAAAATGTTAAATTCTTAAAGACTCATCGCTCCCGATTAATAATATGTAATAAACATGTCTCTATATATTTATATCATATAGTTAAAGCCTCGTACCAAAGCGTTTTACTAATAACAGGAATCATCGAATTCAAGGACTGACTCAAAGAAAATAATATAAATTTAATTTATATATTTGGGTGTAAATCACACATTATATAATAATATCAATCGTGTTTATAAAAGATTTAAAAAAAATCAATAAATGATTTGGAAATTTCAGGTTATATGACATTCAACTTTTATACTGTTAAAAGTAGGTAACTTTAAGAAATTATAATGTGTATATAAGCATTCAGAACCGATTCATGTGATTGTGTTCAGTATAAAGGCGTTGTAACAAAAGGGTTCCAGGACAGACTGATCCTTCTGTTTTAACATGAAGCAAAAAGTACAAACAATGAATCAAATGACTAATTATTTTCCTCATTTTATTTCTAACAAAGATTGTACAGCTTACTTTCGTAGAAAGACCTTATGTTATCGGAAGCGCCATAAACCTTATCCACACAAATGAAAATGGGAAATATTACTAGTATAGTATAATAGTAGGTATTAGAAACAAATTCCACTAAACCATTTACTTAATTAGGAATTTTTAATTATTTCTTTCTCTTCACCGTCTTATATCTGTCTTTTGTTTAGATACTTTTCTATAAAGGCATTTCTAAAATGAATAGGTATATTATTATTATCATCAGTATTTTCTTGTCAATATAACAGAGTTTTACTTTAGCTTAACCCTTTGTTTACAAATGATTGCACAGTGCAACCACAAATACTAATATTTACTCTTTGTCTCCTAGCATCTTTACGTGGAACCACTTTCATAAAATTAACCTGTGTAATTAAAATATTCTAATATGACGTGCACAGTTTTTTCATTTGATTTTAATAACACCTTTATTGATTCCTTGACCAAAACATTTTTTCTTCCTGAAAAAAAAATCAATTACTTTGGAAGTTGATGATCTGATTTAAAAATCGCAATTTACGTAAATAACGCATGCCCATGAAATCAAAATCGAGAGAGTAAGGTTTGCATTCGAGCAAAAGAAATTCAAATTAATAGTGGAAAAATATGTAACCCAGTTGAAGATTTAGAAACAAAGGTGGTTAAAGAATTAGCTAGAAATTTAGCTGGAAGAATGATATCCTGCATATATATTTCGATAATTATTTCAATTCCGTAGAGCACTTCTTGTAACATTATCAAAAAATAAAAGGAAAGAGGAAATTCTAATTTCAAATTTAATGAGCATGAATTAGCATTCCCAAAGTGGAAGAATTAGAAATCAGTTTTATTTCTGATAATTATCTTCTGACATTACAACAGTAAAGAGGGATGTTTTGTGGTCAACTATGGTAAAAGATTACAATCAACACATCGGCTGCGTCGACAAAGAAGACTTCTTGAAATCCCAGTATGAAATAGATAGAAAAACAAAAAAAAAAGTAGTGGCCAAGATTATTCTGACGTTTTATCGATATAGCTGTGGTTAATTCATTTATCATTTGAAAGAATAAAGGTTTACCTATAATATACATACAGCCTGAAATGTGTCAGTTCCTGAATAGCTTAGATAGTTTCGAATTGAACCGAAAAAATCGATTGTTTCTCATCAAAAATTTGCAAGTCGAGTGGCTATTACTGTTACTGTTCCACACATTCATATACTTTCATCACCCAGGATAGACACAATGTGTAGCTCTAAGAAAGAATGCAATGTTAACCTATGTTTTAATAACAAAAAAAAAATACTTTCATTTATTAAAGAGACAGAAGGGTTTATAAACCAGATTGGTGGCTGCTCAACCTAAACCTTCGCCCAGTGCTTATGTTAATTATTAAAGCAAACATACAACCCAAAAATATATTAATATTTATTTATATAATCCTAAGAGGCTTTCCTAGACATAAACACAAAATTATAAGAAAAAAATTGTGGTAGGAAGACAATCCTCACTCTTTTTATGTTATATGTCTGGATCACTTGTAGTTTTTGGTTTAAAGTAATTTCCAAAATGATCTCTGTCCGTTATTGCATTTATTCCATGATTTAGATTTTAGATTCATCTACGAAATTTATTAATATTTTTCATAGCATGCTTATCTTAAAAATTCTAGGACTTCTCTTATTTCAATAAGGCCCTGACATTGTTTTCGCAGCATTTGATGTATAGATATCTCTTTGTGTTACATGTTTATTACGTATTTTATTTTAGTTACGTTCGTTTATCTTTAAGCTATTATAGGTATCGCATTTATCATTGGGTGAACTGAGTATATTCACGATTAAACAAATTATTTCGTATGTGTTTAATTCACTCGGTGAAGGTACACTCTTCATTAGTTCTAGGTTTCCTCTATTGACATTATGCCAACCATAACAATAATTTGGTAATTTTTCCTAATTAGTAAACTGGTGTAGTGAAGAATGCTCCATATTTTATGTATCCATATCTTTTCGGTGTTTATTATATTTTTACCCTATACTCCTTGTTATGTGTCTGCATTTGTGAAAGATGTTTAGCAGAACGACGCCGCCAAGGTTGTAGTGCACTTATTGGCCTATAATTTAATCAGTAGTGCTTGTCACTCATTTTGGGTATGGACAAACTTCTAGTGTACTTATCCCTCAATAAAACATCTGAGCACAATTCAAATAGATATAGTTGGCCTGAGATAAAATGAGTGTGGGCTATTTATTTTATGGTTTTGTTGGAAATCTTAAATGGGACATTAGCTTCAGTACCGTCTATAATTTTTTGATCGACTGCACAGAGCGTTTGTTTAAGTTCTGGCCGAGAAGAAAAAAATTCTCCAAATTATTCGTGTTGTATAGATGTTTTAACTTCTGCGTTTATTACATTTTAAACAGATTTTGCTTTGTTGGTAGTTTTATGCACATATTAATGACCTTTCATCTATATTTTATTTTATTTTCTCTGAAATATTCTTCTTCCTTTAGTATATCATACATTTGATAAGATTTTTGCGCGGTTTGTTAGGTATTTTAACAACAGTTGATTGTGCATCTAGTTTATTTCTTATTCCGTGCATTTATTCGCGTATGATCGCTTCCATTTCTATGTTTTCATTTACTCCCACTATTTTTTCCAGAAATATTTATAGGAGCAATCTTTGGAAGCAGCACAAATGTAAATTAGGATCTGTGATACGGATTCCTTACTTAAATATGTTTTTCTACGTTTTTTTATCTGTCTATTGATTTAGTAACGAGGCGAATTCTATTGTCCATCTCAAGCAAAGCCATAAAATTTTTATTTTGATTTATATCGATAATATAATAAACTACAGAATGTTCGTACCATAAATATTTATAACGCTCAAAATATCTAGCAAAACCAACCCAAAAATATCCAGTTGATATAGAGTTTATGGTAGGTATACTAACAATTAGTATACTGTAAATTTCATATTTGATGTTTTTATTGATCGACAATAATCCTTTCTGAAGGATCTGAAGATGGCTGTTGCAAGCCGAAACTAGTAATCATATATTAATACAATTTGTGAACGAAAGAACGAGTCTTTTACTGTAAATTATGTTCAATCTTTTTTTTTACCGTGAATATTTCATTGTTTACTATACAATAGGCATAAACCGCTATTCAACGATTACTCAACTATCTTCATTATCTCATGTGTTCGAACAAAATCCAAAGTCATAGTTTGATTTTCTGATTTGTAAATACATTCTTTGGTTTATATCTAATAGAGTATAAATGGAAATTATTCGCCGTCTTTATATATCATAAACTCTATTTCAATGTTTTATAAAATGAAAAAAAATTGCAAAACATGGATTTAAAATTTTTGGTTTTACACTGTGAATCGATATATTAAACTAACACTGAAAAACCGCATATAAAAATTGGTGAGGTAGGTTAAAACATAAAATAAACAAGGTATAATATTCTCCACATTTATCAAGTATTTAACATTACATTTTCTTGTATTATACCCAAACTAAATAATGTTCCGCCCTAAATTTTTGTTTTTTTTCCTTCCGTAATGATAACGTTTCGGTAAACTTGCACTTTACATGTCGGTTATACGTAAAAATGCGCCTCAATACTAAAGAACATAGAAATTCCTCTTTCAACAAGTTGGCAGCATTTTATTGGTCCCCACATTTTGATGATATGGATTTTAATCGAACAAATTCGAATTCCCTTCCAAAAAAAAAAAAAACGTTACACATAATAGGAACTGAGAATTATGTCATTCTGATTGACAGGCAATTTTCCATATCTTTTATCATTTCTCTTTCATGGAAACGTCTACTCTAGATATAAAATTTGATCGGCAAGTTTGAAAGTGTAAACCGCAGGAATCAGTTGTCATAAGCAATCCCTGCATTGCTAAAATCCTATATAATAGTAAGGTTTCCTTCATTCTAGAAATATTCCTGCGCCAAAGAAAGAGTTCTTAATATAATATAAAAAAAAAAACAGAAACGAAACTATTTCCTTAATGGAAATAATATTATTTAGAAAATAAATTAACCTGGTTTAAAGATTCCTTTCTGTCAGAATAGGATGAATGTTATGATTTATCGCCTAAACCAGTTATTACTCAAACTACATTAGTTTCCACAATATTAATCTTGTTTCCTAATCTTCAAAATTAGTTTATTTAATTTAGTTTATACTGAACACCATTCTATGGAGGTTTCCACAAAGTTAGCTACATGAAACGGTCCTGAAGGTGAGTGTAATTTCCTGATGCGTTAAAATACAATTGACAGTTCAACAATATTTGTTACAACAAAGATAGAAAAAGTAAAATAATATATGAAAGATAATCTATAAATATAAAGTATAAAAGTTATATATTTCCTTCATTTCTTAACAATAATTAAATTAAATTTCAAACAAATCCTATATGCAAAGATATTATGAGTTTTATAACAATCAAATCATTCATATTTATATAAGTAATGAGCACACATATTCGTGTATATTTTAGAAGCATAAATTGTATCTTTTAACCGATTCATTCTCCAGGCTCATACCTAAAAATGCAATCTACATTTGTTTCGTTTAGTATACTGGTTGTAGAAATAAACAGACGTGTTTACCATAGCAAAAAATAAAATATAAAATAGTGTTTTTAAAACATATTCCACCCGTTTATGAGTGCATCCTCACCTAATGTAGAAACTATAAATGCGAATTTTCAATATAAATAAGATATGTTATAATGATTTAATTTATCTATTCTCTCGGCAGTAAATACTAAATTAGCGATAACAAAAACGTTCGTCTATTTCTACTATACCAAGATCATTATTATAAGAATATACAAGACAAGCAAAACAAACTTCATTCATGATTGTGTTACAGCGTCGTAACAGTAACAAATGTATTTATATTATAAGCACTAATGTCTTTTTCTTTTATATAAATATATGCAGATATATACGACTGCATAGTAATTTTTCTTTGAAAGTTTAATCGTTAGTTTAATTAATAACAGTTACTTATTATTGTAATCGTAAAAGCCTCCATTCAAAGTACATCTTAAATGTGATTATTTTATATTACTTTTTATATGAGCGGATATGTTATTTATGCTTTTCATTTTAATATCTGCACTTCTATTTATGTATTTATACGTTTAATGGATACATGTAATTACTATGAAAACGGCTCTGTTCTATTTGTACACCTTTATTTGAAAAATCGATTCAAAAATAAATATGTGGAAAATAGCAATCTAAAGCATTGGAAGATTATATTCAAAGGAATTATTGTATATTATAATATTGAAACTAATTGACGGCTGGTTGAATTGAAATTTTTAAGCAGTTTTTTCCTTATTAATTAGATTTTTCTTCACATTTTCAGAGAAATTAATTTTCGTTCTTGCTTTTTTTTTTTCTTTACGTTAAACAATTATTCTCTCTGGACATTCAAATGAAGCAGGACATAATTAATGTATTTTTTTCTCTATTTATATGTAAATCAAACGTGTAAAAGTTGCACTTTGCCAACTCGGTTCGCCATACAAAAGTGATAAAATCTATATTTTAACCAAAACTGGAAAAATAATTCGACGCCTTCCTCTTAGCCGTTCATAAAGCATATGCAAATGACTCTTCTTCTTATTTATTTACTGGAAATTGTATTTATGATTAAAAATATTTTCAAAGGATGGAAATGTGACTAGTTATTATTTTATATAACTGTAACTGCTTGGATTTTCAAACAAATGTTGCTCAAGGGGAGTGAGTAGCACACTTTATTCTTAAGGGAAAATTTTCCGTACAGTTGTTCCATTTTCTTGGAAACTATTGGTCCGATTTTGTTAAAATTTTTGCAATATCTTCATTTACGTAGACTTAGCAATTAAGATGTAGAAAATTATCCTATATCTCGTAGCTTTCATTAGAAAACTACAAGAACAGTTTCGCTTTCTTTTCCACCTTTACATTATTTTCTCCGTCAAAATTTAATTTGTTGAAAAACGATCTGCTAGTTATAATTTAACAGCACTAATTTCAGCAGAATTGTTTTAATTGGTTTATCTGATTCCGATAAAAAAATCATTTATTAAAATATGATTTTTTTCAGCTAAGCCAACTGTCTACCATGTATTCCATGTAAGCGGTTCATTAAAAGTTTATGATGTTCTATTATTTACTTATATTTGAGATTTTGGCATCATTATCTGTTGGATTGGAACTATAAATGTAAAATACTTTAACCAAAATATCACTTTCGGTGTACCGGAAATGGATGTCAACTTTGTTATTTTAAATAGAATGATATAATTTTTTATTCATTTTTGGATTCTAGCACCATAAATACGTCAATATTCATTAGTTATTCCAATAGCTACATGTTGCCGTTTTTGAGTTATTTAAGTTTTTCTTTTTGTCATAATCATTGCATCATTGAGAAATTAATATCTTGGTTAATACTGCAAATAGAGACTCCAAATTTGCAGACTAACCAACCCTATCATTAAATCTATCATAAATCCATTCACAACATAGCAAATTTGGAGTCTCTATTTGCAGTATTAACCAAGATATTAATTTCTCAATGATGCAATGATTATGACTAAAAAAAAAGAAAAACTTAAATAACTCAAAAACGGCAACATGTAGCTATTGGAATAACTAATGAATATTGACGTATTTATGGTAGTAGAATTCAAAACTGAATAAAAAAGTATATCATTCTATTTTAAAATAACAAAGTTGACATCCATTTCCGGTCAACCGGAAGTGATATTTTGGTTAAAGTATTTCACATTTATAGTTCCAATCGAATGGTGCCAAAATCTCAAGTATAAGTAAATAATAGAACATGAACCGCTTACGTGGAATAGCCTGTATATGATTGTTCTCACTCAAACTGTTAAATTAACTTTCCCATATTGTTTAAAATTCCAGGAAATACTATCCGTTAAAATCTCCGTTTTTTTTTTTTTTTTCCGCTTGTTTGTCTTCGCTATTCTTACAGTCATGGAAATAAAAGCAAATAAATATTTTTTAGGAAAAAAAATCAAGATATCATTTGAAATACCTGTTTACTTAGTGTAAACAAAATACGTTTGAAACAAGTATGCTTTCTTTAGAATTAGTGTAGAGATCTTTTAATATCTTGCAGTTTTTTTCGTTTTTGTAAAGAAAGCTGTTTTTATCAGTAGAAGATGGCAGTAGGTGAAGAAACTTGAACTTTCTTCATTTGAGATATAATTTGCTGTTATTCCTCAGAGCAATCAACCAGGCTTTCTTTCTGGGCCGCAGGAGAGCTGAGCTCTGATATCTTAGAGTAAGTATTTACAATCCAAAGGATATAACTATTGCAAAACACTTACATGCAACTAACAATTATGAATTAGACTAGGCTTTTTAGAATTGGACCACTTCGATTTATTATAGTGTTATAGTGTGTTAATGGCTGAATCAGAATACAGAAATTAAGAAAAGAAAAGAAAATTCAAAGAGTCATTAAAAGTGGAAGCTTTTAATAACATAATTCTAGATAATTCTAAGTTAATTTTATTACAGAAAAATTAGTTCAATGAAATTTTTATATCTTTTATTGTTGCAACTGACTTTATACTGGATACAATGGAATAAGAAATATCCAAAATAAATTCTTCAATTTTATAATAGTAATAAATTTTCACAATCTGATGAGTCACGATTATTTAACTCCATTCTTTTTTTACACCTTTGATGATTGGAACAGACTTTTGCATATATCGTTAGATGTACAATGCTGGATCATTTTTAAGCCAATATTTTTTTTTCATTGCTCGCTGTTACTCGTCTTAACAGTAATTCATTATCTCCATTAAAATTGATATATTTGCATCCCATGAAAATGTTAGAAAGTTGGTAAAACATCAGATAATAGTTTAGATATAATTTATACAAAAATATAACGCGGCAAAACCTGATAACCGCAACTGTGGTAATTGAAAGTATCTAGTTAATATTCGAAGATTTAAATACAAAACTAATTTTTTTTTTCAAAATACTAGAATATCAATATATTTTGCTATATTGCTAAATCATCTTGGTATAATCATTTATAATAGCTTATTAAGCATATGACTAAAAGGTTTATGGACTTCCATTTAATTAATGATTTTCAATGCTTGCAATAATTAGTAAGCGCTATTGCATTTAAAGCTTTCATGAAGATATAATACAGAATAACTAGGAGAATGCATACAAATTTCAAACCATTTTCATGAAGTAATTTTAAAATTTCTTAAATTAAGTTATTTAATAGTCAGTCATAATACTTGAATACATGTCTCTAAATAGGTATATAATCGAAAACTAATTCCGTAAACATATAAACTTAAAAGACAAAATCTTTTTTGAAATTATTTTCTCGTACAAGTCGTATCTTTAAAGAAGATTTCGACACAACATACATTGCCCGAAACTGCAACAACGTCATCTATATTTATCTCTTTTTTTTATTGTGAGTCATTTTCCTTTAACTCTCATCAATAAACATCCTTGGATATATTTATAAATAAAAATAGCACAAGTTCGTTTGTCTTTCATAGGTGCTGCTTTAATCTTGATTGCTATTTTCCTACATGAGACGCGCACACACAATTATGATGTCTAGATGATAATGGCTTTAACATTACTTCCTTTTCATCTCTCGAAACTAGAGATTAATAATTCCCTAATTAGCTAACTACCTAGAACTAGGCGTGTTAATCGCAACTAATCACTTTAACACAAGTGCTGTGCAATTAGAATATCACATCGGGTAACAAATCAAGTTTCAACAACAGAAAATCTTCGAATTTCGAAACGCGTTGACGGAGATGGTTATTACAAAAATAAAATGGTGTTATTAATTTCTGTCCAGCAGAACGCCCCCTTTTTTTATTAATGAAGATATCGCGCACGATTCATGTCTATAGGTGGAAGGTATTCCATCTGGTTCTACGCTGATGCCTTTTTATTGTTTGTCTATTAATCTAATAACAAGTAGTTAAGAAGAGAACAATCGCAACGCTTTCATACAATATTCTCTCTCTGTCAATAGGTTTCTATTTCGGATATATAATATGTATATATAATTGATAATTTCTTACAATAAAAAAATTAACAATAGGCACTTTTAGCGAAGACATCTCAAGTCCTAATAAGTGCCACACAAAACTATCCTTTTACATATTTTTTTTTCTATTTACATGCTGTATTTCTTGCGGTTTACATGATTCTTTATTTTTCAAAAATCTCGTGTTATGCTCATTTAAAAACTACTTAAATAACATTACTTTGCTCGAAACTGCAACAACGTCATCTACATTTATCTCTTTTTTTTTCATTATAAGTCACTAGGTATGCATCAAATTATCTACAAATTACTACGAATACGAACTCTTATTAATTCATTTAATTCACTAGATTTGTATCGTTCTTCATTTCGTAGATTATGTATGTTTCTTTTCATATAAACTAATAGTGCGCATTTTTGTCGGGAAGTTTTTTCTCATATTTTTCGTCCTTATTCTTCCGTCGTTCGCCACGAACAAGTTGGATATTTTGTAGTTGGTGCTATTCTGGTGACCAAAACTTCGATATGTTCTGGCATAAAATAAAAAATAAATATCTTGTTCAAACTAGTTGGAAAAACTCTGTTACATTAATGTCATCGTGTTAATTCATCAACAGTATGACTCAAAAATTGTAAATGTATGATGTAAAATAATATGATTTTTCTTTTGCTTCAATATTGCATACTAACATGTACAATAAGAGTATTTTTGAATCACTCTGCATACTAAGCAATAACGGAATAACAATTACATAGTAAACCAAGGGAAATTATCACCAACATCAACCACAATATATAAACAGTCGTATATCGTAATTACATCATTCTTTTTTTCCTAAAATACTTATAAAATTCTATCAACTATTTCATACTTATCGTAATATATTAGCGACAATATTCAAGTGGAAAAATTAATAATATTAATTGGAGGTACATCAGGTAATCTATTTATTCGTTATTGTTTCTCATATTATTCTATTATAATATAACATATTTTCTTTAATTCATTCATTTTTAAGTTCTCACATCAAGTACGCGAAACTAAACGAATAATTTCAACATACACAAAATCTTCCTCGTTGAGTATACTGCCTCTTTTCTCTTGTTCCTCTATATATATATAACGTTTATATAATATACTTATTATTGCTATCGATTTGTCGAGGAAATACGTAACGGAAATGTTAAAAGTTTCGGGCAGTTTCAATATAAGAGTTAATTACAAAACAGAAGCGGATCGCACGAAAACCAACGAATGAGAAAAACAATCGCAACCGATAACTCGTTAAAACACGCGAAAATCGGAAACACACTCGTTCACACTTTACAGCAAATTGGAAGTCGATATTGTTTTGTTCAATATTTTTTTTTTATTATATACTTTTTTTTTTATTTTCATGTATCTCTGTGCAATTATTCTTGTATTTTTTTTTTGAACACCGATAGCTCCCTAGCGTAAAATGCAATTCATGTTCTTATATGTACAATGTTCCAGCAAAGATTGGATCTTTGAATACATTTTTCATTTTAGGAATAATACAGAAATATTTTTGGCTATATAAATTTGCCCCAAAGGTGTATAAACACATATTGCTTTTACTACTTTACTTTATATAATTATTAAATTTGAATGGAAACAATATTTCTTTTCTGTTATCGTTTTAACTTTATATATTATTTCGCTTATTAATTTTAAGACATATGACGTTGTAAAAGTATTATAAGTACATCTATTTATAATAAATTCATTCTTATACAATCTTCTTTCAAAAAATGGCAAACTAAGATAGCCTGATTATAGGGTCTGCATTTATTTTAAATATCCACAGTTTCAGTACTGCAAAAATATATTTGGTATGTTGCAATAATAACAATTCAGTCAATATAATGCTATACAGCTGTCCATGATATGGATGAGCTTTTATTAATTTTAATTTGTGATTTTTTTGTGGTGTTCATTTTTGTCAGATTATTGCTCATGTAAATTTTCTCCAATACATATAAAACATTAATGATATTTGACCTAAAAATTTAAGAATAATTTAATATAAATAATATATTTAAATTAGTTTTTCCTGCGAGATATTAATATTTTTCTTTAATGTTACAATGGAAAAGATTTTTCCTAAGAAACCGAAATTTTTCCATTAATATTCACGTAAAACATTTTGTACATTTACCCCCATTGAATGCGGAAAATTATCCAAAAAAAGTGATTTTTACCAAGAAAAATTACCTAAATTAAAAAAAAAACATATTTTACATCTTATAGTGTCCGAATCCCTTCAAGTAAACTTTCATTATATCTTCGTAAAAAAGAAGATAGCAAACAATAATTTTGTCGTAATAAGTGCGACTATTTAAAAAAAAAATACAACATATGTAGTTAACATTGCATACATTACTGAAAGTAAATATTAACAATAAATTTAATACAGTCTTGACGACGTGTATAATGTACTTAAGTGGGCGAAAGTCCTTTGTATATCTAATCCATTTGTAGAAATTTTAACTCAAATTATAAGTAGGCTTTGAAAATAATGGATAAATGTTATTAAATATTAGGAGATTAGGCGTTTGGTTATGTTAAAAAATTTAACATAACCAAACGTTTAAATAATAAAGTTAGATATTACAGAAAAATAATGGTGTTTATAAACTACACTTTATAATGCTTATTTTCCACTTTAAATATATTAAAAAATCTTTTGACATGCATATTAACTTCAACTAATGATTTTTTCGGTTACTTTTATATTCGTAATAAAGTCCGTTATTATTTACTATCTTTAGTTACTACTGTGTAATTGATCTCTACCACAATCTATACTACTAATATTATTGCTACCAATTGTTCTATTGGGGTGTAAAGGATTTCTTTAATTGGTCAATGATTTTGAGCTTCTTTAATTTATTTAACACGTGTGCATCAAAGCCTACTAGATCCGAAAATATATTGGTTATAAACCATTTGAAACTCCATGTAAAAGTAGGCCAAAATCTTCAGAGTGAGTCAAGAATTGTTGTTGATGTTCATGAAAATTTTCATCTTGAAGAATGTGTTGATTTTATATTTTGTTCTATATTTGACAATAGTTGTCTCTAGTGATTGTGCCTCCTTTCATTCGTTTGATTTTGGTATGTCAAGACCTGCCACCTTAGAAATTAAGACGAAATTTCTTTGTGTAAAATCATTAAATTATTTATGAAACCCCATATGGGAAAAGTTTACGTGAGAAATAATCTAACATAAACAGAAGCGTAGGGTGCCACTAAAAGAATAAATTGTCAAGTAACTTCGCCTAAAAGCTAAAGCAAATGCTCATGCGCAGCTGAGTACATTTATCAATGGAAATATAAAGTTGCAGAGATTAAGTGGATTCTCAGCCGCCTCCATTTTAATATATAAAAGTTTATATTGATTTTATAGTGCTGCATAAATTTAATTAGCTTAACATTCCTGTCTGCTTTTTGTTTGTTTTTTATCCTAATTATACCAAGGATTCGCATTACGTCGCTGATTCAGTTATATACTTAATATTTTAACAATGACATTATGTTATTATTAAGATATCCGCATACTGGTTTATGTTCAAACATTTTACGCAGTATATAATAACCACACGCTTACCAACTTTTAGAACATTCTGTATACCCAAAAATATTTTTAGATTACTTAGGCAATAAACATAATGGCTTCCATAAACCCTTTATAATTTTTTTCTTCAAAATGTAAAATATACCTGCAATCAAAGATGCTACAGGCTGTAGCCAGCAAAGGTTACAGCCTGTAGCACAATTTGCAAGCCCATATCAATATGACACGATCTTCAAATATGGTGGATCATATAAGCGGTATTAATACGGTTTATTATTCAAAGGTCGTGCCATTTATGAGTGCAGAGATTGTGCATTGATTAAATGCGTACTAGTGCGGTGGAAAAATATATAACACACTTAAAAAAAAATCGATAATAAGAGCTTTCTCATTTATAATGGTGTGATTCCAAGTAATTTTTGGACAAATTGGAAAATATAAAATTAAACCCAAATAACTAAATATGTTTAGCCTGATAAAACTAGTTATCTCAGCGAATACTCGTCTCTTAATTTTCTAGAGTTTTCACTCTAAAGGAGTAGTACACTTATTAAGTCCGTGCAAAATTGGATTGCATATAAAGAACAACAAATTGGGCAAAACTTTAGTTCAATACCATGTTGCACCTATTAAAATTTTAAAAGTTGTTTCAATATTACTTGTTTTATATTTTAGATCAATACATTATGTATTGTGCTTATGTTAGAATTGCAACGTACTTAATTTTATTACAATACACTCAAAAAAGTACTTCCATTGAGCTAACCAAAATTTATTTTCAAACAAATTAGTCCACCGTATTATGGGTCGATCACAAGGATTACTGCGTATATACATATAATCGTATTTACGTTGCTATTTCTGCTAAATATGTTCTGCTGCTGGAATAAAATAGCATAAGCGCGATCTATGGGATAATTTCTGTAATACATGTAAGTATTTAACGTATTTCTTGTACTATGTAGAGAGGAAACTGCTACAAAGTAGATGTGCTACTATCGTCCTGATATTCTTCAGTTTCCACAACCCGCACTTTAATTTAATGTTTTGGATTTGTCTATCTAACCGCATTTTTAGTTGAATGGAAAAAAAAACGTGTTAACTTTCTAGTTTCTACCATTTTCATAGTGAATTAGAACAAGTTGAAGTTTTAATTTAGCTAAACAGATTGGGGCTAAATTCTTTATTTATAGAAGCCGAGAAATTGCTCAAATTTTGGTCATAATAAGCAAAAACATTCAGCACATTGTTAATTCAAGTAACTTTTCTAAGTGTATGGACGAAAGTAAGATTTTTAAAAATTATTTATGTCAAACTATCAGATCTGTACGTTAAAACTTGTTATCAAATATCGAAAATTAAAGGGAGATTTATTTATTTATTATTAATTATGAAAACCCATATGTAAAAATTCTTGACGAATTTGTGACGCTAATTAAAGCTTGTGAACACATTTCAAATAAAATCAAATAATGTGAAAGTATGGAAACGATAATTTCACGCTAACTTTCTTACCATTGGAACTATTAACTTTTTATATTTAAACGTAAATCCTTTGCGCTTTTTATGTTATAAATGTAAATAGTGAAAAGTTGTTTCCGCGTTTGTTCTAACAGTATTTTATAGAAAATAATTAAAAAATATGTAAGAAACTAAAGTATACATTATATTAAATTATAAAACATTTTAGTTTTAACCTTAAGTCTGGATACGAACAAATAAAATATAACAAAAAATTATGTCACCAAATTAATTATAGTAATTAGAGTTACTATATTGTATATACATGATATGTATGTATGTATATATAGTTAGGCATTACCGACTCGTTGGATCGTTACTCTAGATAGGTAGAAAGAGAGAATCAAATAGTGTTGAAAGCATTACGTTTATTTGTTGAGAGTTGGTAAGGGCTCTTAAAAATATGACAGATGAAATGCCATGTAATATTTTATTTCTAAGTTTTTCGTTATTGGATATCTTGTACTAAACCACTTTGTTTTATTTCAAGTCGCATTTTGTCTTTGAATAGAATAACATTTATAGCCATATAATATGAAAACTTTGTTATGACTTTGATTCGAGGACTGTAATATTTCTTTAATTTATGAAAGTACTCCAGATATCTAAGCAAACTTTTTGTTATAGGAGCACTTCCGGCACAAATCTGATTAATGAACTGGAAATCGAAGTATATGAATTTTGTACGAATCTGGTAATTTAGTCGTGAAATAATATACAAATTCCAAATAAAATATCTTTATACTTCAATAGCAATTATTTTCAAGATTTTTTTTTTACATGTCGAAATTTAGTGACCCACTAATTAAACAAGTAGTTTCTAGATTGTATTGTTATATGGAATATAGCAATTACATGAGCAATTTATTGTCAAAAAATCATGTTTTTAAATGAATTTAATAGAACAATTTTATTTTTGTCACGATTTTCTGACCAAGAAACCTGTAGTTTGAAGATAAAAAAACGATGATCAAAACACAATACCCTAAATTAAATTGCAAATGTAATATAAAAAATAAACAATGATTCAGTTTGGTTTAAAATAGTTTTGGTTAACAGTTGTAAAATTGTTTAGAAATGTAATTATTAAATATGTTTTTAAAATGTTTGTGAATGTCCCTAGATATATAATTAAAAAAAATAATAATAAAACAAGTTAAATTATAAAATATACATTTCTGAAGAAGACAAGAAAAATAAAGATTGTCGAAACGTAAAAAATGAGTTGTTTAACTTTTTAAGTCATTAGTATAAATTAGCCGCTACCCTCACGAAGGAAAAAAAGGAATAACTATACATAATTAACGGCTACGAACAAAACATCATCAAATGATTATAAAATAACCAACGTTCTTCCAAACTATTTTCCTAATGTAAGTTTTGATTTTTTACCACTCTATATTGAATTTGACATTCGTAACGTATTTATATACATTTTCAGTTTGTCAAATTTCAATTGCGACACATTGGAAGAAATGATTTACAATCTGATTTTATATGCAGATGAAAGAATATTTAATAATTCGTTCGTTGAACTATTAAAGAAAGTAAACCAAATCACGATCACTTAAAATAGTTCAAGCTCTGCCAGTTTCTATATGACGAATGGAAATGGCTTAAGTAATTTAGAAAAATAAAAGAAAATCAAATATAAAAAGAAAAGGTAATTTTTTTAATATTGATGCTAATGATATTTCACAAAATTAACAAGTAATTTGATAAAATATAAAACACACAACAACTAAGTAAGTTTTACTTTTCTTTTATTCAAAATTGCCAAATCTGTTGAAACCAGCGTGATTCTTTTCATGTACTTATTTAAATATTTATTCAGATATATTTTCAAAAACAACTTCTTCCGAAGATGCGAAGATATCTTTTAAATGAAAATACCTGTCTGTTATTCTGTCACATAGCCCAAGACATTATTCATTCTCAATCTTTAGTAATTATCATTTTTAACTATTCTTTTTTGTATAATTTAAAATTTATTATTTATTTCTTTAATAGCTATTGCTTGCATGCCTGTTTTGAAGTCTATCTAAAACGGTTTTTTTTATCGTATCTACATAATATAGTGTGTGTATATTATGTTGCGCTTAATTAATTCTTGTGCGTTTCAAAGTCTTGAATATTATTATTTTAAACTTAAATTCCAAGTTCGAACATATTGGTTCCACCTGATTTGATTTGATTTCCTATTAAAATAAGTAACGGTTTGTATGTACCTACTTACGATATGTAACGGAACATTCTCAACACCATTTCCTTAGTATTCAAGAAACTAAAATCTACCCATTAAGAAGCATTTGAAGGAAACTCAATCATTACAAAGGCTTCTAATATATATTCGCCACAATTGGATTTGCTGACATTGAACACTGTTTTTTGCCTTACGTCAGCTAGTACATACACACTCATAAAATTCTTTAAGAACATGAATTGCATTATAAAATGCATATAATCTGCACTTAGTAACGATTGTAATATTTTTATTTAGCGTAACAAACAACATATTCAATATTTTATACTAAGGTAAGAATTAATATATTTTATTGTTTTTGTCGGCTCGAAAAAATGCTAAAATTTCACAAATAAAATTTTCATCGACGCGCTACATTTAGAAAGATCCACTGACTACACTATTGGTTCTTCCTAAACGTTTTCAGCTGTATAATCTGCAACGGTTAATATAAAAATTTTTATTATATAATTTCGCTTTAAAATTCGCTTAGGTTATATAAGATATAAAACACTTAAATAATAACAATTAAAAACAATTATTGATATAGTATCTATATTATAATTTTTTTGTAGGCATATCTAAAGAAATGTACGGAATTAAATCTTAGAAATCAGTTCGTAGAGTTTAACCTTTGTAATCAGAAATTGTTTAAAAGAAAAAAAGAGATGTGCGTTGTAGTTTGCCCACACAAAAGAGCAAATATCACAATATCGTACTTTAAAAAATCTCGCAGTTTCTTTTTGACTTTTGCTACTGCATGCTATTTGACAAACAAATTAAGAGGCTGTATAAATAATAAAAAGTCAAACATCCCTAAAGATAGAGAAGAGAAAAAAGTGCAGAACCCCAGAAACATAATCCAATTAAGAATTCTTTTAGAAATGCAGCGGTACGAGCTCAAAAATGATGTCGAAATATGTTGAATGAGGAATGAACATTGGTTTAACAAAGTTTTGACTTTGTTTGTTATTAATACGTTTCCATCCATCACAATACAAGATACATGTACATATTTAATGTTGTTTCGGCGTTTACGGAAAATATGTTGTTATATTTTTTATGTAAATTGATTTTATTTCAACGAATACTTCATGTTGAAACAATTACACAGAAAAATGATTTACTCAAGTAACATAAAATAACTAAATAAACACTTAATTTTGTTCTATACTAACAAACACGTATAGCAAAGTATAACAAAGAGTAACATGACCGAAAAAGAAACGCTGAAATACACCACTTTTTATTAAGTAATGAATGCAACTATATTAGATGCAAAGGGTCTAGCTGGTTAAGCATATGAAAACTGCACCCGCATCTGATGAAGGGTTATTACCTTGTTTTTATTGTTCTTCATCTAAAATAGTCATACAATTAGTCTCACACACCTAACCCCTATTGCAAGGGAAAAATGGGGGTTAGGAATGTGAGATTAATTGTATGGCTATTTTAGATGAAGAACAATAAAAACAAGGTAATAATCCTTCATCAGATGCGAGAGCGGTTTTCATATGCTTAACCCGCTAGACCCTTTGGGTGCTGCTTGAGTGACATTGTATTTCAACGTTAAATAAACATGAAATAATTTTAACAGAAATCACAGACATAAATAAAGGCTGTGAAGTAAACTGTATTTCAACGGTTGTAATATTGGATGTGTAAATAATTGTCCATTTGCAAATCATAAAATATTTAATTGATTATATTTTTAAAACAACGTGTTTCGGTTAGGAATTGAATGCCATTATCAAGTTGTAAAAAACCTCATACCGAAAATATTGGATAAAAATATTCAATAACTTATATATGACGTTTTTCAAACATTATTAATTATTTATAGATCCAATTACCAATATCATTCATAGGATTTCAACATACATAGTATAATATTTGTAGAAAACAAAATCAAACATTTATTCAACTACTCTTTGTTGGTCGAATAGGAACCAACTGCCAACTTTTCACATATTTAATTCCAATTTATTCAATTACATTCACGTTTTCATACCTATTTATAGAGAGAACAACAATATTGAAGCATGCTACATCTGTATTTATTTCGAATTTTATCAAAATTAATTTCTGTTTCTCGTTTTCAGAATAAATTACATTCTATCATTTTGAGCTTACGCTAGTTCCATCTGTGGCTAATTTAGTTCGTATGTTAGCGCTGCTGTCAGTGATGCGATTAGTTAAATTTCTCCTAAAACATTAACTATATATTTACAATGATAGGTTTTCTTTTTATTCTATAAACTATATATTTAGCAAATTATTGTCACTGCCGTAGCAATACATTATTTTCAATAGTATTCCCTTTGCGCAAATTTTAATGCAAAAACCTAAAATCGGCCATTCTAGGCGAAAATTTCAGCTATTGTTAATTTCAAGTGGACTAAATATATGCAAAAGTATTTCAATCCATTGTGATGCCAATGCGGAGTGAATCTTAGGCCTGTTTCATATCAGTACGTTCCTTGACGACCAGCTAGTGAAATCGCCTCGTCTGAAACAGGCCTTACTCAACGTTATCATGTCAAACCTTAGATGTTTGATAGAAATAAGCGTAAAGGTGTTCATTATTCTTAAATACGCCATGTCCCCAGATTGACCTAACTGTACTTATAACGTATTTTATTTTTAATTTTATAAAAAAAAACATTCTTTTTGAAAAGGTTTGTTTACTTTGGAAAGTCTTGCGATAATTGAAATTAAACATACATGCTAGATGATTGAAAATTAAGAAAATGAGAAATTGTGCTAAGAGGAAACTGTCAATTATTGACGAGTAAATTCTATCTCTACTACAGCACTTCAGATATGAAAGCGCGTTTTTCTTTATTGTTGATGCTTTACATAATTGTCGGATCTGGTTTTAGTTTCATTAACGCCTTTAGTATAGGCAAGTCATATCATGCGCGTGACTAGCTTTTGTGCAACATGGGTTACCTATTTTGAAGCCGTTATTAAATAAATAGGAAATTCAAAAGCTCAAAAGTCTCAAAAATTCTTTTTTAGGTATATGAATTTTGTTCTGTTTGAATTTTGTTACGTCTAAAAGCAAGACCAATAATGCATTTGTAAATGATCTTACAGCAAAAATTCGCTGGTGCAAGGTGCAAATTTCATATCTGAAGCTCTGGTGATATTCCAAATAATCTTTACCTCTGCTATTTTTAATTTACTCTTCAATATTTGGTGGTTTACTCTTAACACCATCTCATGTTCTCTTATTTTTAAATCATCCTGCAATTTGAATTAATATTTTAATTATCACACAAGCTTTTTAACATTTTATAGTGATTTTTTCTAGGAAAAATAAAAACTAAATAACTTAGTTGACTATAATTAGGTCCATCCTGAGACATAAGTACTGTATATCCAAGCAATTATACACTTTAAATTAATGAATACTTAGGAAGTTATAATTACATCGTTTGTCAAGAATCGAAAACCATTCCACTGTAGATATTTTTCCCACCTGAGAAACAACATTTGAGCTTATATGTTATATGGAACTACTTGTCAAGCGTAGCAGCCGGATGTGATATTCTGAGGTTGTACGGCTTACAATTATAATTGCGATACATCCCTTATTTCATCGAAACGTCACGCTTCAATGTTTACTGCTTTCACAAACAATTGCTTGGCTGGTTTCTACTTCATATTTTTAGTTCTCTCCCGAAAATATAAATCACATTACTAGAATTTACTTGGATTAGATACTTATTCAGAATATCTTAAAACTTTAAAATTATTTTATAAACATATTTCGGCAGAAAAGAAATTATTTGCACTTGCTTTACGAAATTTTATTTGAAAGCTGTGGAAATATGCAGAGCTTATTCAATTTACAGTTCAATTTATCTAGTAGAACTGATTTTATCGAGAAATTCACAATTTCGGCATATCTGTTCGTTTACATTTCAGTACATTTTGCCTAAAATTGAGTTAGATGTATTGTTGTTGATGGCAGTGGCGTAACCAATCCTGAGTGGGACCCTTATCATTTTTTTGGGGATATTTTTCGTTTCGGAAAGTAACAATAGGTACGTATTAAAAAAATAACACCAAGAGAATCTTCCAGTGATCAAATATGCACTTTTCTTGTCTTTTTTGACGAACGTATTTATTACATTGTTTATAGCTGAGGAACTGACAATTGAAGATACGAGTGGATGAAGGTGCTATGTCGCATTTTAAAAACTGTCTTTTTTGCATGAATCAAGGTGTTTTGTACCCATCTTTCACATAGCACCATCGAAAATTCCAGAAATTCAAGAACACTCGAATCTTGTGAATGTATGAAGCGGTTATGTTACACTACTTTTGAGAAAAGTTACATAAAAAAACTTAATTTCTGAAAAAGTTTGATTTTGTAACATAACACCTTCATCCACTCGTGTCTTCAATTATTTTTTCGATGTATGTAGATTGCAAGTAATTTTTTTGTAATTTTAACTTATTATATTTAGTTTCTTCTTCTAGTTTTAGCCTGACAATTAAGTTCTTCAGGAAATTGTTACTTTGATAAACTTTTGATTGTGTAAGTTGAAATCAGTTCAAATCAAAACTTCCAGTGTACACAACATAATCAAACTAGATCTAATGTTATTGTTGCAGGTTCCTCAATTATATGAACTTTCTTAATTTCTTATCAAGATATTATGTATTAATTAACTAGTTTTACTACTTTCTTTCTTATTACTTAACTTGAGTTTCTCGTTGCAAAATTTTAAAAATCGGACATCAAACATCTGAACGATAATAATACACATTGACTCCAAAATATGATCAAAAATGGAATCAAAAATTCTCTCGTCTTCCTATAACTTAAGTGGAAAGCGCATAGATATCCTCTCTCGCTAGATCCCTGGACTGAGTAAATCGATTTTGTGTTTCTTCTACCAGTTTTTTCATAAGATTATTTAAGAAATGTTTCTTTTTTTTGGTTATTTTTATGTTGCAGGGTTTAGAGACAAAGCTCTTTACTTAAAATAGCTGGAAAGAAATGGTAATTTATTCATTTATTATTTTTCCACTCTGAAATAGTAACTCTCTAAAATAGTATATTAGCTTCACCAAGCCATCTAGGCCCATAGCTTTATTACTTCTCTCCAGATTCTTCTGTCCTTTGCCTTTTCCCTCCAGTTTAGTATTTGTTTTCCCTTCAGGTCCTCAATTATCGCCTCTCTCCACTTCTTCCTGGGTCTTCCTCTTCTCTTCTTCCCTGCTGGCTCCTTCCATGCTACCATTTTTACCGCTCTCTCCTCGCCCATTCTCTCTAGATATCCTGCCCACTTCAATCTGTTTGCCTTAACTACTTCACTAATTATTGGTTCGCCAAACAATCGACATATTTCCTCGTTTATATGACTCTCCCATCCTAACTAGCTCCGCTTTCCTCCATAGATTCTGTGTAATATTTTCCTTTCCCATGCCTCGATCTTGTTTTACATTTTTTTATTCATAGCCCACGTTTGGCAGCCATATAGCAGTGTCGGTCCTAAGATGGTCTTATACATTCTTATTTTTGTTTTTCTAGAGGTTTGTTTCGAAGTTAATATGTTATGCAGGCCCTATTTCTTTTAGCTATTCTTTGATAAACTTCGGACTCTTCGTTGCCTCTGCCATCTATTGGCGCCCCCAAGTACATAAAACTATCCACTTCCTCAAACTCCATTCTCTCTCTCCTCCTTCGATATTAATACTAAACTTTCCTCCGCCTTTCTTCTTATTATTCACTCTTAGGTGCATATAATCTTCCTAATCTAATCTAATCCCTCTTTTCCTGCTGCTTCCGGAAACCGTCTTGTTACTTATTCTAACTGTTGTTTGCTTCGCGCTATTATTACCACATCGTCGGCGTATGCCAAACATTCATAACTTTTTGTTAGTATCGTCCCTTCCCTATTAAGTCCACTCTCCCTCATCGTCGCTTCCATTATCACATTAAATAGCAGGGTGGTTAGGGGGTCACCTTGTCTCAGTCCATTTCTTACTTCAAACTCTTCCGATGTTCTTCCATTTACTTTCACCACGCTTATTGATTGTTGTAGGGTCAATCTAATAAGACGTAGTATCTTTTCTAGCTCCTCCAAGACTTTGCACAGCTCCCGTCTTCTCACTGAATCATAGGCTCTCTTAAAAATCGATAAACAGCATACGCACAGGTACTTCATACTCATAGCAAGATGTTAATATTTGTTACAGCATAAATATTTGGTCAATTGTTGATCGGTTATTTCTAAAGCCACATTGGTACTCTCCCAACCATTTCCCCGCCTGTTCTTCTAATCTGATCTTCAACCAAGTAGCCAACACTTTATACGTGGTCTAGCTTATTTCCTTTCTTGTGTATTGGAAATACGCTGTATAATACTTTTTATAAATTAAAATCAGCCATTTTTAGTTAAAATTAAATTTATGTATAAAGCTCTCATTACATAATGGATGAGTTATAGCAGGCCAGGGCAAAAAACGTTGCCGATGCAATTGGTGTATGTTGAAAATACTTATTCCATGATACTAATCTGGACTTTTCATTCTCAATAGGTAGGGCTGGTGCCAGCTTACAAATCTCAAATGGAAATCCTCACTTCTTATAGTAAACTTGGATTCTCCAGAAAGAAATACGTAACTCGTATGATAATAATTTCGTTAAAAAAAAAGAGCAAATGGGGTAAAATCGGCCAGGAGGGTCAAACCGGAAACTATTGTTTTATCTGGCTCTGCTTTCGAAAATTGGTAGATATCATTTTATCCTAGGCTGTTATCAAATAATGTGCTTTTGTGTGGGCACCCAAAAAGTCAACTGTTACTGTTTAATAACTAAGTTAAAAAGTTTTGTTTTGTTCATGGGCGGTCCTCAAAATCGTTTACTTCTTCTTATTTGCAAACAATCGTTTTCTTTATGTAATCCATGAAATATTCTCAATTTTTCCTTGTTTCTATATATTTTCTCGGTGAAAACACTATGTTGAAGAAATTTGACAAGGGGATTGAACCCGAGCATTAAAGTTTCCAAAATATTTAGGTTTTGCTTTAAAGTTTAGCCCAATAAATTTATAACCTCGAACAAATCCTGACAGTGTCAAAAAAACGCTCAAAAATTTTGGCGTTACGTACCTATAAAAAAAAAAACATTTATTTCAGGTAGAGAAAGAAGTTTTCGTTATAGCCTAGCTTTATTGGGTACTGCTGAGAATTTCATGCCGCTTTGCTAATGAATGATCCACCTCTTGGTCTCTTTGCTCCAAGTCCATACGAAAATCCTATATTTAATTTATAGAGAGAAAATAGCTGTTCCTAACTTATTAAGCGCATATTATAAGCAGGATGTCAGAAGATGCCGGATAATCCAACCTGGACGATAACTCATAACTACGAAGATTTCTTAAACAAGCTTACTTTAGAACGAGCATATGAAAATGACCATTACAGAGTCCAAAAAGCAATTTCTTGGCTTTATCAGACACCGCAAACCAACCTGGTAAAGCAAAAGACAAAGTGGATTCAATACAACCTGAGCTCTGGTACTAACTATAATTTTAAATTTTATAAATTTGTGAAACTAATAAATTAATGTAAATTCCATTTTGTTTGTAATCCAAAATTTAGCACACCCTAAAACATCATTTTTTTTTTTATTATTGAGTGTAGTATTTTCTCTCAATAACGTTTGCTCTTCTGTCATGTGTATAAATTATTTCTTGAATAATTAAAATAATAGTTGTAAGATTTGATTTTGCTTTCGTTTATTTGGAAAACATTTTAAATTTTTTTTGTACTCTACGAATTGATTTCTGTGAGTCGATTCATTCCTACTGATACTTCAAAAATACGTAACTATAACGAACGATTTTAAATTTTATTTATGATTTAATAGTAACAACTAATTAACGTACATTTAACGTTTAGTTTAAAAACGGGGAGGTATTAAATTAATATTGTATTTAGGTGTCTCAATTATGAATTAATATGTTATGTAAATATGTATAACGTATTTATGTAATCTTTATAACATCTAAACTGGGCACACTATTATCTCGTATTCGAACATGAGCGACACGGCTACGAATACAAAGTACAACATGAACATGGTGAAACCGAGTCCCTTGTTCATTTTCCACCTGAAGCACGCGATGGACAAGACCACGAAGAGCAACATCATGAAGAGTATCGTTATGGAACACACCATTCCCACCGAGTTCACCTCCACGGGCTTGCTGTAGATGATTCCGTATATCAACCAAGGCACTGGTAACCTGAAACAGAGCAGAAAAATAACGTTAAACTTAAACGAACAGATATCGGGAAACGTAAGATATCGCTGAAACGTATTTACGTAATGAATAAAGTGCCGATTCGACAGAGAGGCGAACATTCTTCGCATTTATCGTTCGCAGACTTAGATTAAAACGTCCATCAGCGTCGGTAAAATGGACGATCAAGTGCGCTAGGAATGACAGCGATATTCCGCAGCACTATTAATTAAGCCGGAAATAGGTTTGACAGGTATTCTAAACTGGAACGACGCAACGCCGATTTCTAGCATACCGGTGGGAGCTCAATTCCTTCATTTATTTGTTAAGTATTTCAATATGTGACGTACACTATCCTTTTTCCAATGTTGTAACTGACAAAAATGTAATTACCATGAAATGAAGTGCCAAGTTGTATACTTGAATACAAAAAAATGTTCACTTAACCGTTTATCAGTTAACAGAATACTAGCCCTTTTTTTTTTTTTAAATGCCGACAATGCCATCTACTAATCAATCTTAAAAAGATTGTTTTATGCAGGAATAAAACGCCAATTTCGAGCGATAGTTATATTTTGTTCTTATTCGTTTAAACAAAGTTTCGATGGTATTTCCATCATCTTCAAGATTATAATTAAAAACATTAGGTTATGTAATTGATATTATTATAACCTAATGTTTTAAATAATTAATATAATTATTTCCAAAACAATAAATGTTACTTTTAGAATTTGAACATTCGACAGACATCTGTGTCTCTGAAGAACTATAACCTTCTATCCTAGGATGCACAAGTTCCTTTTCATTAACATATACTAGGATATATTATTAGAAATTAAAAATAAAGGAAGTATTATTAGAATGTGCATCCAAATTAGACGTACACAATGTGTAAATATAGGTACTTTGAAATAGGCAGTCCAGAGCTACTTTTTCGAGAAAAAAACCTTGGAGAAACCAAATTATCTTACCATTTCCAGGATATTTAAAAAATGATTTTTTTGCAGTTTCGATTATGTGATATAATATCCTATTTTTTAAAATTTTAAAAAATTGTTCAGACATTTTTTATGCAGCATTTTATTTGGAATTTGGATATGAAACCTACTTTTTAATGATCCTTCAAATTTTTTAGTTACGGGCTCATATTATTTTTTCTGGTTTGCCAAGCTGAGGTTTCGGCGATCCTGCATGGTGCCGAAGAAATTTTAGCAAGGAACATTAAGACCGACGTATTGTCTTTTACAGTCATAGCCAAGCTGCCCTTAAAGCCCTCAGCAGTTATAAAATCGCTTCAGCCCTAGTACTTCAGTGTCACAATGGAAGCGATCGCTATTGATAATGATTTGATATTCAGATGGGTTAAAGGTCATAAAAGTAATCTGGGAAACGAGGCTGTCGATAGGTTGGCGACACGGGGTTCATGTTCTCCCTACGTGGGACCGGAGCCTGTTCTTCCCATTTCTTCGGCTACACTCAATACCCTAATAAACCAATAGACCACTACACTACACGAGGAGAGATGGGTACCCATAACCACTTGCTGTCAGGCACACAAAGTCATCCCCAGGCTGTCGTCCAGGACAGCAAGATACTGTCTGCAGCTTTCTCGCAGTAAACTACGTCAATCTGTATGGCTATTGACTGGTCACTGCAAACTGAATAAACACATGCACCGCATAGGACTGACTAGCAGCCCAATCTGCCGTGCATGTTACCTAGAGGACGAGGCACCGGAGCACATCCTATGTAACTGTCCGGCGCTTGCCCAACTTAGAGGTTCCATCCTGGGGGAGTTCTGGCCCAGTATGGCCAGCTTTGGCGGCACCTCACATGCTACACTGCTCGAGTTCATTCTTCGCTTGGGTTGGCTCGAGTAGGCTGCGGGTGAGTGACCCCGCCTAAGGAAGGTAGCGCAATGGGCCCGGTTAGAGTGGCCTAAGTGCGCGTGGCTAGCCACCCTTCCCAACCAACAATCCAGAATCCAGATTATTTTTTCTTAAATAGAAACCATAGTTATAACATAGTTATCTGTTATAACTAAATAATAAATTTTGCGGGCTTTATAAATACATATAACACTTTATCTTTATTCTAAATATTAAGCAGGTTATTGCATTTTTAAATTCCAAATAGATTTATAGCGTGCCATGGAAGGAATCAGTAGTACACTGCCATGACAGCCAAACAAAATAATGATATTGATATATTGATATTATTCCTGTCAAATAATAAGCGTCAGTGGCGTCAGCTTATTTTTCTTTTTAAGAAGAATATTTTAAATATTGACAGAGATGCTAATAAAATAGTACTGTGGCATGAATGTTTGTGATTATAATAACCTTCATAAAGTTAGTTGTGTATTAAAGACAAAAGCTGTAAGACGCAGTCACAAAACAAGACAAAACAAGTTAAATGTAATCAAAAAGTAGAACTTTAGTAATTATGAAAAGCGTTAGCCACATTTTCACGTGGTTGTTCAGCTGTCTTGCAAGTATATTTGTCTCATTCAAATCTCATCTTTTAAATAGCCCATAGGAAAAAATCCAATGGCCTTAAATCTGAAAGCAAGAAATCTTGCCGGTGTTGTTCTAAACAATTTCTGGTATCTAGAGCATTTAATAATTCATTGTATCTCCTAGCTATCAAATTACCATCATATATAAAATAATAAAATTTGCAACCTTTTAAAAAGCACCTAATATTAAAGCCAAATCGTCCTTGCCCCCGAATGGGTCTACTTATGGGGATTTGTGTGACTCTAGTGAACGCTCTAGTGGTTAGATTAGCTTAGATTAGATTAGGATTGGGGTGACCTATGGACCTGTTTTTCACCTTTTCAGATCTATTGTGATCCTCTTTTTCCTAGAGGACGCTCTCTAATATTGCCCTCTTAATTAGGCCTATCATCTTTGAGAGCGGCTTCTTTATATAGTTACTAGCTGTGGGGTTCTACTCCACAATGTCTGGTCTACAATGACCAGTCAGCAGACCTACACTCATTTTGACAGTCTTCCAATAGACCATAATTTTATTCAGTAAATTGCCATTGCACTTGAAGCAACGTACACCTACAGTTTAAAGCTGCATTGACAAATTATTTCAAAGATCGTGTATTTTACTCAATAAATGAATTTCTTGAATGTTAAAAACCGCACAAATGGTAGCAACTGCTATATTAACTTTTTCGAAATTTTATTTATACAAAACACTTTTAAAATATTTTTTTTGTACTTATTTTCAGTCCACCAAAAAACAACAATTTATCTTTGAAATAGAAAATAACAATTAATTTCAATTCTATCCATTATCTTTATAATGAATTACTGCTTCTCATTGAACGACATGAAAGTCCCATTGGAATTTTTTGTGACCTTCAAAAACCATTTGATTGTGTGTTACATGAAAAACTTCTTACCAAGATGTACGACTATGGTATTTGGGGTAACGTCGCCAATTGGTTTGCAACTTTTTTTAAAAATAGAATGCAAATTGTCAAGCTAATCTTTTATAATAAATACGGCGTGCATTCTGCTAAATTTGAAGTATCATTTTTGCACCTCACCTAAACAGCCACTTACATATAAACATATCAGTAATTTTTAACTTCTACCATTTTTATTATGTATTTTGTCTTTAAAGCTTAGTTTTGTAGTAGTAGTTATGTCTTTGGTTCTGTTATTTGATATTAGTATTTTTAATTCTTCAAGGTTGAGTCATTGTGAGCACATGTTAGTATTTTTGTTTTCATAGTTTTCTTGTTTCAATAACTCGCACATTCTACTTTAAATTATCTTTATTTCTAGTTGGATCTGCT
The DNA here is from genome assembly GCA_004143645.1 of Protaetia brevitarsis. NCBI lineage: Eukaryota > Metazoa > Arthropoda > Insecta > Coleoptera > Scarabaeidae > Protaetia > Protaetia brevitarsis. The sequence continues at coordinate 1,395,759 of RXPK01000125.1, forward strand.
ACAAACACAAATGTGTTGATGTAGTTAATAAACATTATTATTATTAAAGATGACAGTGGGGGTGGCGTCATTCTTCTAAAAGAAAAATAACCCCCAATAATAAAAACATTAACAAAATAGATAGCAATATAAAATGTTTAGAACTTATCTACATATTCCCGTCGTCTCAAAAACTCAACAATATTCTAAAAATCCAGGAACGTGTGGAATTAGTGATTTTGTATTATAAGAATGGGAGGTGTGCAAGATCTACAGCTCGCTTATTCAAGGAAAATCACATACTCTGTACAGACCAAAAAAAAAAAAACATTTTCATCGGGTTCTTAATAATAAACATAGCGTAGAAGTTTTAGGACAGTGATTGGAAATGCAATGTCGATACAACAGGGATCTCAAGCATCAGAAGTAAGCCGGTCATCAGTTTGCTAAGAAGTTAAAAGTTGAACCCTTTAAAATTACACTTTTACACGAATTAAATGAGGACAATTTTGACAAGAGGTTGGAATTATGTGACTTAATGACCGAGCACCTCAACAATAATCGAATACTGTATAATATCTGTTTCTCGGACGAATTTTCTTTTTCATTGAATGGTGAAGTAAATCGTCGCAGCTGCAGATATTGGAGTGACGCCAATTCCAATTTGGCACGGGAAATACATATACAACGGCCACAGAAATTTAATGTATGAGTTGGTATCGTTGGCGATCACCTTAGAGGAACCCTATTCAATGGTCAAACGTATTCGAACATCAATACAATCAATCCTTTGATCACAGAAAATTGGAGCAAGATCCAGATTTGTTGGAGAATGAGATAGTATTTCAGCAATACGTAGCGCTTCCACATTACGCTGCCGGAGTACGACGATTTCTGCATCATGGTCGAAAAATTAGCCGAAAGGGCCCTATATAATGACTTGCCAGATCGCCGAATCTTACATTACCTGATATTTTTTTCTGGAGCACCTTAAATCTAAGGTGTATGCCACGCGTGTAATGTCAGGAGAGCATTTTAATCAAGTCCTATTGTACGGTGGTTATGGTCATCATTTTGAACATTTAACAAAGTAAAATCCATTCTAATCGTATTTTATTACACAGATTGCAAATTATCCACTTTTTACTTACTGATTAAAATAAGGAAAGATTTTAAATCGTGGGATGCGTCATTAAAAGTTGTTCCTCTTAAATATGACAATTGACAGATTTGCGGAATTTTATATAAATCACAGCAGTTGAGTAGCTTTAGAAAATTGAAATGGCCTGTATTATTGTGTATTCTTTTAGTTTCTTAGGAACACATGTTTTCTGCGTTCAATTAAAAAGGTTATAAACGGCAGACGCGCAAATGATAGGGGGTTGGTAGCTTCAACTTTACAATCTCTAAAACAGCCATTCCGAAAGTAATAACTTAAACCAGCAACCTGCTAAAACCCGTAAAGTCTACTGCTGACTATTTCGGCAATTTATACTTACTTAATTCTTCGGTTACGGTTTTCGTAAATTACACGTTTGCAGCACCGAAATCCAATAGTTTTCCAAACAACAATAAAGAATTTTCATTGCTAAACAGCACTTAAATGGAGGTATGAGAAATGGTCAGTTCGAGTGCAACAACTAAGTTAATCAAATCAATGCCTAAACAGGCTAAGAGTCGTTAAGAAGACCAGTGATTATTCAACCAAATATTAATTACCTATTTATATTTTTTTATAATACTATGTTCAAGTATAAATAAAATAATATATGGTCGGGCACTTTCGTGTGGCTGCTACAGTAACGGGCATAATAAAGAGCAAATTGAACTTTAGGGTTTACATTCCGAATAAAAACTAAAAATTGGCTAAACTAGAATTGTATTGCTACCCAAACCATATTTTCCTCGGCACCCTCTTTCTGATAATTGAAATCCTTCGTTTATCAATAAATTCCCCACCTGTTTAAAGCATTTGCACTAGATCACGAATTACACGCTTGCTTGGCACAATATTGCGTCCAAAAAGTGGTCAAAGTTTTCTCAATGTGCTGTAGTCGTAACTAATTGCTTATTTTCTTAATAAATTTGTATGAATTGTGTGCGTTGCTGCACATTATTTCATACAGTGCCATTGCCGTGTGTTTCGTTAGTAACTATCAAAACATACATTAAACATTTTCACAAACCAAATGGTGCGAAATGGCGGAAAACGAACCACTTCATTATTGACGCACACAATCGGATCAATCTCTCATAATTAGTCGATTATTGAACCATTAAAAATCGGTTACTTATGAAATTATAGTCAATGGATTAGATTCGATTAGGGGTTGTGGTCCTTATTGTCCTAGAAGGCGCTATCTAATTTTGCACTCATAATTAGACTTGAAAACTACTCCTTTTATGTAGTTGTTAGCTGTGAGATTTTCCATGTCCAGGACTAGAAACCTTGCCATCGCCAGGCAATCATTTTGACACAACGCGTGAACCAGGGTTTCTTCCTCTTGACTTATACTGATGCTTATTTAGTCCACAATGATCAGTCAGCAAACCTACTCTTTGCTGAGTAGATCTTTGGTAAATTCAGACCTCCGTTCCTTAGGAATTCTAAAATTTTTTTTCTTCACCAGCATAGATTGGTTTTCTTCCTTTTTCTTCATTTTTAGGTTTTCTCTTCTTCTAGGAGAAACATAGCAATATGTAACAACGTTTCGTCTTTATTTCAGACGCTTTTCCAAGTTATAAAAATGCGTAAAAATATAATAATATGTATAATTTAGGAATTCTGTTGAGTGTCTCTGTCTTCGCGATTTTTGCCACCACTTCCTGAACTTATTATGTATCCATGCATTGATGAACTTTTTTATTTGCGATTTGAAAATGCAGATGAGTCAGTTAATTTCCTTTGGGTCCTCACGTCATTTAGGCCAACACTTTAGGCGGAAGTGTTATCATTATGAGACATTGTTTTCGGTAAGCCATTTGTTCTACGTTTATTATTTATGAAATTCCAGAATTTTTTTTGGGTTATGATGTACATTATTTTGTGTAAAAGATAAGTAATTGTTGTAGTTTGTTGAAATGCTAACCTTAGAAGCGATGCGCAATTGTTTGTAAGTATTTAAGACAAATCTATTGCTACAGTTACGTCTGAACCTCTTAAACGAATTCTCTTTTATTTTGGTTTCTGGTGAGAACCAATTAGGATAGTTGCCACTATTTATATAATGTTTGGGTATGAACCTACACAGAGAAAAATCCGCATAGTAATATTTACACTTCACTGTTGGACGAAAATTGTAGTAAGAATTTTTACTATTGTGCGAAATTTTTAAACAACATCAGCTGCAGTTTCGTATATCGTAGTTACAAAAAAAGCAATAATTTGTTAGAAAATATTGTGATACAATGTTCTAGAAAATATTGCGAAATGTTTTACAATATTTTACAACTAGTAAATATAATAAATTGCATATGATGGAGTGGGAAAAAGTTATAAACGAGAATTTCTATAGTGGGAAACTTTATAGTAGTCGAACACTATATAACAGATCGAATTAATAATTCATTAACTATAATGGCAATGTTCTGATTTCCGCTAATGTTAAGAAGGACGTCTGCCTGCCAAGATCTTGGACATACTTCAAAATTTACGAATTGCTGTTTCTCAAGCAAAAAAGGTTAATGTTAAGACGGGTATCGGCCTGTCGACATAGCAGTAATAATTATAACATATTAATGTATTTCTGCTTTTAACTGTGATAATTACGAGTAATTTTCCCAAGAAAAATGTTTCTCTTCACGTAGGATTCGAACCTACATCCTCCGTTTGCCGGACGGGCACTCTAACAATTAAGTCAGTAGAAAGGACGAGGTTATTTGCATTAATTCGCCGCCCCATCGGCCTTTCAAGATTTAATATCGACATATGTTCGGTTAAAACGTTCGAACCTCGTCCTCTACTAGCTTAATTGGTAAAGCGCCCGTCCGACAAACGGGGGGATGTAGGTTCGAATTCTGTGTGAGAAGAAAAATTACTCCTAATTATTACAGTTAAAAGCAGTTAAACATTGTATACCGGTGAAGGAGAATTCGCAAACGTCACATACAGAACAAAGTAAATTAATGAGATCAAAACTTCTCAAACTAAGGATCCTTTATTCCTTGGTACAACACTCCAGCTTTACTGTACGCAACATTCTACTGAAAATTCACTATTGCATTTATACGCAATTTATGCTCCTTTTATAGGTAGGTTATGTCAACAAATTGTGCAACAAAACTAATGTTAAGACGGGCATCGCCTGTCGATATAGCAGTAATAATTATATCCACCAACTGCCAACATCCCTCAAGTCTCGAGATATAGGTATTCTCGTTAATGAAATCAACAAACAAACCCTCAAACTAATAAAATCTCGTTTATTTTAGAGATATTGCGGAAATTAAGAAAATAATTGGTATAAAAAGCGATCATATTAATTTGTTACTTCTAGTTTATTAATTTAACAAACCCATTAATTTGACTTAAACAATAAGTGCTCTTTAATAAACAAAGTGAATATTATTAAGAAATAAGGATTACGCTAACCACAATTGTAGTTAATTTAATGTAATTATTATAATCAAACTACTTCTTTTTCCAAACCTAGCCCACACTTTTGTACACAGGTTCTGTGATCTAAGCATTATTATTATGGCGAAGTTTTCTACCCATATAGTTACGTTCAATAGGTATATGTGATACAGCCATTGTTGTAAAGATGGCGCTTCTGCTTTTTCATTCAAACACGATTATAAAAAGTTGATTTGGTGCACTTATCGGAAAAAAAACATTTCTCTTTCACCGGTATGATGAAAGAGAAATTCGCAAACGTCACATACAGAACGAAATAAATTTCATTAATTTATTTTGATCAAAACAGTCCAGCTTTAGTGTACGCAAAATTCTACTGAAAATTCACTATTGCATTTGCGGCAAGCAATATGCAATTTATGCTCCTTTTGTATAGGTAGGTTATGTCAATAAATTGTGCAACAAAACTACACATTATGTTTCAAAAAAACACATTATACAGTAGATAATTATTCACAACTAGGTATATTAATTATAGCAACAGAGTAGTTAATCTGTACGTAAAATCTCAATGTCGGTTCACTACATACGTTTGTAATAGCAGCAAAAATACTGTAAATATTTTGTTGACGATTAGTTGCAACTATTACTACCGACCTAAACGTATTATTTGCGACAAGTAATCTGGACTTAATGCTACTGTAATTTATAGGTTATGTCAGCATAAATTGTATAACAAAAGTTTTTATTTTATTGCAAAAAATGCGATAACTTTCGTCAACAATTTTGTGGCAAATTTTAATACAGGTTGTGCTCGTCGCTATATATTCAACAACTTGTGCAAAACTTTATAATTGTTTGAAAATTTACATTTTTTTTTTGTGTATCGTAAGCACTGTATATAATGTCATTAAAAATAGTTACACATTGATTAATATCCACATTACTGAGCATAATAATAATAATAATAATAATAATCTTTATTCATAGCCAATATACAATTGGATTGAATGCGTCATAAAACTACAAAACACAATAAGTTCAATAAAAACAGAAACAATAAAAACAAAATAAAATAAAAGACAATCAAGAAGATAAAACTCATTAAAGCTGTAGAAGCAGTTCTCGCTAAGATATTTCTTCAGATGCGTTTTGAATACTTTAATTGATTCAGTATTTCTTATTTTTTTCTGGGATTGGTTGTGAACCGTCATACAAACAAACTCAGGAGACTTACGAAACAGCGCCGTACTGTGATGCGGGATTGATCATGAATTATAACCCCTAGTAGAATACCCATGTTTTGGTAAGAATTTATTAAATGTATCTAAGTTCGCTTTAGCAAATAAAGCACATCGGTAAATGTATATTAATGGGTAAGTCAGAATTTGGTTTTGTTTAAATATAGATTGGCAGCTATCCCGGTGTTTGACATTAAATATAAGGCGTATGATGCGCTTTTCAGCTACAAATATTCTATTCCAACTAACAGATTTAACCCATATTACTATGTTATATGACATAATTGAGTAAGCTAGGGCGTAGTAGACGCCAAGTAAATTTTTCGTGCTAAGACTCGATTTTAACTGCATAATTGCGTAATATGTCGAATTTACTACTGTCGAAAATACTCAATATGTGACTCGAAAGTTAAGTTCTCATCTAGCAATACTCCCAAGACTCTCGATGACGCTACAAATAAACCATCGCGCGGCGGACTTCGCCTTTTGTGTGAAATAAATGATGGCAGTCTTCTCATGATTCAAAATCAATTTATTGTTGTTGCACCAGGATGACATTTGCATCATAACCCGCTCAACCTCAAGTAGCAATTCTTCACTGGAATCAGAAGATATCGCCACCGAAGTATCGTCCGCAAACAATATCAGAGAGTCAGCCGATATAAAGTTCGGAAGATCATTTATTGCCAAGAGAAATAATAGAGGATCCAAAACAGAGCCTTGAGGAACCCCTAAGTTCATATCAAATTCATTTGAAAGAGTCTTATCTATTTTTACTTTTATTTTTCTTTATTTTTCGATAAGTAAGATCTAATCCATTCAATTGGACATATTGAACCAATTAAAAGTAGAAAAGTAATCATTCATATATATTATTTCATATGGTGCTTTTTTTAAATTTATAATATTTTGTCATCATATTTTATAATTTTTACCTCTCAGTCGGTATGAAGGCTCATGTAATTTTTATACATTCCCTTATTAAGTTCCCTACATCGCCCCATTTCCCAAAACTCGTCCTCTTATTCTATGGAAATTTTCTGCAATTCGCCTTCGGTACGACTTTTCTACGTTCTGCTATCGCCTGATAGCGATCTGGCCGCTTAGAAGTTCGCGTGGACCGTAATACGGTATTTTCATGCATGGGGAATTTAAATTTCCTCGTTATTCGTTGATTTCCCTGTGCTACAGAGAGAATGGTGTATTGACCGGAGGGCGGGGTTGAAGGGAGGGCCGGATTAGAGGCCCGTTAACCTTCTATTGGACCGGATTAACGGCCGCGATGACTTTGTGCTTTTTCCCCGTTTCGGAAATATCCTGGAACCGGGACAGCGTGCGTTTAATGCAAACGATATTCCCGGCTTTATTAAAGGCATATGCCTGCAGTATTTTAATAAAATAATTTTTCAGCTGGATATTTAATATTCTCCATATGCTTTTATTAGAATTTTTCCTATTATTCCTTCATTTTTCTTCTGATTTCAATATTCTGAAGTAAACTAGTATTTAGGTAACACGCAGAACGATTCAATAATTTACATGAAAATTACTTCCTAAATTAAGCAATAAAATGTCCTCTTATTTAATATTTAATAGCTTCGAACACAGATGTCATTATATTTAATCGTAATTACTATTTGACCTTTTTATATATACACCCACATGCACACACACAACCACGGACAAAAGGTGCACGAAACCTGCGTCCACCGCAAACGGATCGCGTGACCCACTTTTGGAAACGGAAAATCATGCTGAATTGGAAATTTCGTTAAAGTGTGCTTTAATTTACTTATTCTTCCTGCCCCCTCTCGCGTCGATATTTCCCTATGTTTTCCCCTTTTTGGATAGGCACGACACAATGACACAAACAAAAATAATACATCAAGACGATGTGGACGAAAATAACTTCCTACTATAATTTGTTAAATATGTAGGTATGTGAGTGGGTTTGTGGGTGTTGGCTTTGAAAAATGACTTTTATTTTTGGTGCCGAGGGCATGGACGTAGTAAGTAGCTGCAGTTGAATGAAGTGAAAAATGTGAGGGCATGGAATAAATAGGTGATAGCTTGAAAAAGATACAATTATGTGTGCAGGAAATTCTGACTATGAAAAATGAAGATTAATGACATTGAAAACCGTTTGAAGATAATAAATCAGGTATTAAGAATAAAGACAATGTATTAAAAACTGAAATTAAAGAAGTGTTAGAGACCTGGGCAGATAAATGCCCGGAAAACAGAAATGAACAGGATATAAATGTAGTAGAGAAGAATATGGATTACTTTCTTTTGGCCTGCAGCATAATATACTGCCTATTCAAAGTTATTGATATTGCAGCTACGATGTTGGTTAAATTATGAAAGATGTAGGATTTTTTACGCTGATTAGAACCGTGTAATTAGAAAAAACAATTGATAATCGCGTTTACGAAATATAATACATATATTTTTTTAATGAACACCCTGTATATTTTGTCACCAACTGATAGAAAACTAGGATTTGCACACAATATTACTATAATAGTATGACCCTAAAATGAAAAACCAAAGAGCTACGACTAATATAATGATGGATTCAATGTAACAGCCAAAATTTTGTTGTTTGCAAGTATAGAAATCGAAGCAAACTTAGGTTGCTTAGTTTTAAGTAGTGATATGCTGGATCGTTAAAAACCTAGATCCACGGATATGGACACGGACACGAATTATTACTATCGAGATCCGCGGATACGGATACGGATCTTGTATTTCATACATTATAATATAATGAATAATTGAAGAATACTATTTCTCTGTTATGTTTCATTTGCGTAAAACATGTCTCCAGCTTTAAGGTCACGCGCACTCGTCAGCGTATAATCATTATACGTTGACGAATGCGACTTTATTTACCCTCATTAAACTCTCAATATGATTTACCCTACTGCGTTGAAGCATACACTTGTGACTACTGTGCCTAAGAAAAGCACTCGTGTTGAGTTAAAAGATATAAGACCAATTAGTATATTGCCAACTGTTTTAAAGGTTTTCGAAAAGACTGTTGAATCACAATTGTGGGAACATCTTGAAAGCAATAAACTGTTGCCCACAACTCAGTCCGGGCTTAAACCTGGGTATAGTTGCGAGACCGCTCTGTTGAAAATTGTGGATGCTGTGGTGCGAGCAAATGACGTGGCTATGGTTACGATATTGGCTGCTTTGGATTTCTCTAGGGCGTTTGATACAGTGGATCATTCAGTCATTGTGGCCCTTATGCCTTACGTTGGTTTATCTGATAAATCGTGTTTACTTGTTAGAAAATTTTATTGATCTCATCATGTGCAGTCTGTGAGATTGTCTGATCGGGTATCGTCACCCCTGTCCCCCGCATCTGGAGTGCCCCAGGACTCCATACTTGGCCCTCTTCTGTTCTTCATATACAGTGACCGGCATAAATATTGCAACATATGGGAAATTTTTTTATTATTAAAATATACTAAAACTTTTTTGGGGGAATAGGTTGTGCATGTCTAGAAACCTCAAAATTTATTTTGACACACGTCACGTGACCACTAGTATGGCGATAAATTTAAAAACTATGCCGTGAATCTGCAAAAAGTGAGGTTAGATGACATGATATCGAAAAAAGTTATTTGAAAAAAGTTGATTAGAATTCAATTCTGAGGCCGCATGCAAATTTTTGTAAACATATTTAAAAAAAATAAAAATCACAATTTTTCCAAATATTATTTCATTGAATTACATATTTCCATTTTTTTTTCGCTCTTAGCAGCTCAACTGTAGTACTATTTCTAAATATGGTTGATACTCAAACAGTTTTCTCAATTTTTGCATAATTAACATAGCGAAAACTGAAAAGTACGATTTCAGTGTGACAATTGTTGTTGCAAGGGACTGTATCTACTAGTAATAAATAAAATTTTACAAACATTTTCTGTCTAAACCACTTAGCAAACATTATTTTATTGAAGATTATCCATATTTTTTTTTGTTTCTGCGTTAAAGTAAAATCGGTAGTCCAACTCATAACATAAACATTAGCCCTCACAATATTATTGCACGCAACGAAGGTATTTATGTAGGTTTCGAATTACCAAACTCAGTAGAATAAATAACCAGTATTTTTAGCTAATGATAGGAATACTTAATAAGTAAAAACATTTAAATAATAACTAATAGTAATGAACAACTAAGAAATGAAACTCTAAAAATGCATACCTACTTGTTAGACATACATATCCTCTGTTTCTTATAAGTAAGGTAGGCTTTGAAATTAGAACAACAACATAATGTAGTAAACTATTTGAATTTTTGGCAATAAGCAATTACTTACTATCCATTTTTATGTTAGCTTATTGTTTATTATTCGTTCTTCTCCATTTCAAATCTACTTTAAACCTTCAGTGCGTGTATGTAGTAGTATCGTTTTTGACTAACCAGTTTCCACTTTAATGCCGAAACAAACAAGAATATATAATTTCAATAAAATTAATGTCTGCTAAGTAGTTTAGAGAGAAAATGTTTTGTAAAATTTTATTTATTACTAGTAGATACAGTCTCTTGCACAACATATTGTCACACTGAAAAGTACTCTTCAGTTTTCGCTATCTTAATTATGCAAAAATTGAGAAAACTGTTTGAGTATCAACCATATTTAGAAATAGTACTACAGTTGAGCTGCAAAGAGCGAAAAAAAAATGGAAAATGTAATTAATGAAATAATATTTGGAAAATTGTGATTTTTATTTTTTTTTTAATATTGTTTACAAAATTTGCATACACCTCAAAATTGAATTTTAAGCAACTTTTTTCAAATAACTGTTTTCGATATCATGTCATCTAACCTCACTTTTTGTAGATTCACGGCATATTTTTTAAATTTACCGCCATACTAGTGATCACGTGACGTGTGTCAAAATAAATTTTGGGGTTTCTAGACATGCACAAACCTATCCCCAAAAAAAGTTTTAGTAATATTTTAACAATAAAAAAATTTCCCATTGTTGCAATATTTCATGCCGGCATGTATATAGGCAAGATTTTGGCAAGTTTATTAAATATTGTTCTATACATTTTTATGCTGATGACGTACAAATTTATCTCTCGTGTTATCCTTCAGATGTGATTGCGACCTGTAGGATGATTAATGATGACCTTGATTCCTTCGCAAAACAAGCTAAACAGCATTCATTGATTCTTAATCTGGAGAAATCGGCCGTTATTGTATTTGGACATCGGAATGATCGAATTAGGGCTTTAAACAGCATCAACATTCAAATAGATAACCATAAACTAACACCATCCGGTTCTATTAAGAATCTGGCTATCACTTTGGATTGGTCCTTAAAATTTAAGCAACATGTTTCAAATTTACTAAAGCAATGTTATACTAGTATGAGGATAATATATGCTAATCGTCATTTATTTGATAAAAGAATTAAAATTGTACTATGCAACGCATTCATTTTAAGTAGATTTAATGACTGCTATTCGGGGTATGGTCCGTTTCTTGACTATGTTGATAAGACAAGAATTCAGAAAGTTCCAAATTCGTGTATTAGGCTTATTTTTGGTATTAGAAAACACTGTGTTTCTTTCAAATTAAAAGAAATTCTTTGGCTTGATATGGAGGGCCGGAGGAGGTTGCACTCTTACCGCTCATCCATTGCATTTAAAATATATACAAAGATGCTGAAGAAGGAACTACAGACATACAGACAATGTAAACATAATTAGAAACATATCAGGAAGGGTAATAGAAAGTAGGCACAACACACGATGCATTTTATCGGGCCACAACTCATACGGGTTAACAAAGCGGTACACACTGTAAAAAATTACAGTAATTTTGCCATGATAAATCAGGAATATTACACGTAATAACGTTGTGAATTTACCACAATAAATCATGTAAATTTTGTTTTACATGGTTTTTCTAGGATATTTAACATGGAAAAAGAAATTTCGGCAAAATTTATAGCTTTTTCATGTAAGTTTAAGATGTAACAAAAATTCAAAAGGAAAATACAGGAAAAAACATGTACAATGTTGTATTTACTCTCAAAATTTACTTAAAAGTGTAAAATTGACATTTCTTGGGTATTTAGTGTATTTAAAGTATTTACTACTGTGAACTATTAATTTTGCTGTAAAAATATGAGGATCTTTTATATTTACTTGGTTTTACTTGAACTTTCGGGTAAAACTATACATAGATATCATGGAAAATACGAAATTCATACGCCGCAATGTGATTGGTTATTAGGTATATAGGTATTGTTACCAACGATTTTACATGTAATTTTACTTTTTTTTACAGTGCAGGAGGTGTATAACAAAGAGCAAGAAACAACAACTTCAATCTAAGAAACCTTTGAAGAAATTAACAGTGTGATCAACGAACGTTAAGCCAAAAAGTAATAACACCACCAGAAAGTATACCTTTCACGTAAATATTCTAAGCGATCTATTTTCCATAATGAAAATTTTTGGCGAATGTGTGGCCGATGTTCAGAGGCGGTCAGCCATCATACGTAAGAATGGCCACTCTTTACCGTATTCCCATAAAAAAAAAGATTTGAATTTACAGACCTACACAGTCCAATTAATTCAGTACCTTTTACTAAGAGACAATGTACTATGAAGAGAGTTCACCAATTGGAAAATTGGAGATAAAACTATGCGACGGAGCCTGTTTTCACATCGATGGCTTGATTAATGGGCAAAATAGTTTTCGTGCTCAGAAAACCAACGAATGATTCATGGGAAACAAATTCCCAGCTCATCATCAATCATTGGGGGAATTACTAAATCGGTTTTCTTCTTAAAAGAAGGTAGAGGTGAGGTGAGCGGTGTAGGTTATCGGTGCATAATAATCTGGTTATTTGTGTCGCAGTTGCAAATGTTGTTCCAGAAGGCAATGTTTCATGAAGATGATGCTAATTGTCATATACGTCCGTGATGTATAGACGGTTTTACACGAATCTCCGGTCATGATATCTCCCCTTTTGCTGACCAGAATTAAGGGCCAAGTTCATGGGTTTTAACATTAGTAGACTATTCTAAAATTTATACTAACAAACCCACGAGCATCCAAGCACAGAAGGTCGTGAAAGCTGTATCAACAGAAATCGTCAAATTTATGAACCCAGAACAATATGCGTGTGCCAATAAAACCATGGTGATCGTTTGAAATTATACTTCTGGACACCCTACATAATTCCCAAATGTCTACATTGTAAATTAATAAATATTTCAATACTTTGCTACAGAAAACAGAAATGTTTTAGTTAAGGTTACACGTAAACTTGCGCCGTCGTTGTCAATACTCCTACACTGCTTCCGGGTTGGACACGATTCCAACCTGGAAGTTATTACGCGTTGTGATGGTAAATTAGCAATAAGCATTATTGGCAGGTTTCATATATGGTTATTGCCAGCATTTATTCCATTGTCGGCATTACTAATCGTTTCATCGTTTGCTGAAATTATAGTAATTCTATACTTCTTAGAGATAATATTGTTTCTTCTTTCAACCTTCATCAACGCTTAAACTACAGAATAAACAGAAATGACAACCGCTGATTTTTCTATTGTTATCCAGGGATTTTGTTTTGAGAACAATTCGCTATGTTCTACGGTTATTTCGTTCCAGAACTCTCTCGAAATATAATGTATGTAAAAAGCAGTACGCATGTTTGAAAAGTCGTTGACCTGACGTTTATCATAATGGAAATTTGTAATATTACATGTACAAAAAAGCGCATTTAAAAATATGCAACGTATATATTTACATATGTATAAATTTTGATGCAATTTCGATAACGACAAAATATAAACAAACCTAAAAATTTAAACAGATTTAACATTACAAAATGACGATTTAGGATCTGCCCATAAATCCTACAATCGGCTATTGTCATATCCGTTTATTCTGTGCTTAAACACTCACCCTAATAGATTAACTAATACTTGGCTTATTAATTATTTGCAGTTCTCTCAAAATAATTCCTTTATTCATTGTATTAGAAATATGTAATCTTCCTGGGGCAACTCCTATTAATATGCTAATCCATTGTTCATGTTAAGCATGTTTAAACGGGATTTCGGTATATAAGGGAATCAACTTGAGAACAAACATCAGAAGCACATTAGTAATATTTTAGTGAAGGAATGTTTAATTCTGTGTACTTAATAAATATTCCTACTTTGGTAGATTGCTAGATGTTCAAGTACCAACAGTTGCCGCCAGGTAGCGACACCTCGCCTATTTTTAAATTTCTGATTACCCATAATACGTTGCATTGAGAGAGAGTTACTGTTAGAATAGAGTTCTCTCGAAATCGGTCGCCTACAATAAGTTAGTAATTGTGGAGAAAACCTTTTATTAGGTACATTTCATGTTATTTTTTACATTTTAATATTGAATTTAAGACGCCATTATATCAGCGTTCATGGCAACTGTCCATAGTGAACCAGGAAATCTCCAGGGATATGCCCTGGTGGAACAGCAATCTTGAAAGCATGAAAAGGAATCGGGATAAAGTTCAATAAGAGCTACGAAAACATCGGTCTGGGATGAATGAAGAAAGGCCCTTACGGATGATAAGAAATCTGTGAGGTATTCAAAGAGAGAATCCTGAAGAAGGACATAGGGCTAGAATGTGTCAGACTCACTAGAATATTATCTAAAGAACCTCACAACTCAATACATACTCTGAAAACAGAAGGCGGAGGCTATACTAAGACAAGAAGTGAGACCATAAGAGAACTCTCCTGGGTTCACTTTCCGGGATCTAGAGTTATGCTACAAAAGGGTCCACAACTTTTGTTGCAAAAACTTAGTATGTTACTCAGGGGAAGTCTGACACTGGGATACATACTAATGGCCTGGAGGCTAATCAGAGTTACTTTTATTCCAAAACCTAAAAAGAGTCTCTGAGACCAATAAGTCTGATGTCATTTTCAGTTTTAGAAAAGGTGCTGTATCGCTAGATCAGTGACCATATGGACGTTTTATAATTTGCTACCGTCTTGTCAATCTGGTTTCAGGTGTAATTATAGTTGCACAACTGGGCTTCTAAAAGTGACTGATGATATAATTATTGGTACTGCTCGATTACAGTCGTGCGTTTGACACTATTAACCACAAAATTTTGCTGTCAATTTTGTCACACTTGTGGTTTGGAAGTACTTTGGCGTTACTTTTCTCTTACTTGAGTGACAGGTCACAGTGTGTCAGACTTCGAAGTGGTGAATCATCTGCTCGTACGCTGACAAAGGGTATTCTGCAGGGGTCGGTGCTGGGCCCACTACTTTTCTAGATATACACTGCATTTTTACATAAATGTGTGTGTTATTCCAATATCCTGATGTTTGCATATGACACACAAATTTGCAAAAGTTTCACTGTAGATAAGCTCCCTTTAGCATTGAGCCAGATTAATGATGATTTAGCACGCATTTATACGTTTTCTTGTGGCCATACGTTATTTCCGTCCTATTCCGTACTGATGTGCAACTCATTACACCGCCGCGCCGTGGCGCAGAACAGCGCTTTTTAGGCGCACCTTTTCGTTTAATATTTATTCAGTTTACGATGATTTACCGGTAGCATATAGACTTTTGGATGAGCAGGCGTTTGGATGTGCTATTCGGCAGTATTTGTTTGCGCACCAACAGTAATAGCTACTCTCAAATGCAATGAAATTAATGTTAGTTTTCTGATTATATCTCTGGCATTGCAGAGTTTAGGTAGAATTTAGGCATTTCGTTATTTCGAGAAATTTACTGTTTGATTAAGGGGTTGGTGGAAGAGCAGGAGCTGATCCAGTATCTTCTTCCTGAACCACCCCTTACGATTTTGACAGTATAATCACGCATTATTATTTATTTGTATATATTTTCTCGTTGTAGTTCAGTTTATACTGTTGAAATAAATACGATTATTATATATTGACCAAATGTGATGTACTGGACAGACATCACAGTAGTCAGACCTATGATCACTCTGGTAATGGTGGACAAAGATACAGCAATAACCTGCTATAACCGAACTTAGCAAGATACAGAGACTTGCGTTTCTAGGATAGCATGCAACGCTGAGGAATGGATATGCCTACCTAAACCACCCTCCTCTCCAGCTGGTGATAATGTAAAATGTAATAATGCCCCATTTTAGATTGCAAAAACCACCAAGCGCAGATGTAAAGGTTTCAGACATAATAATATTGTGTACATCATGTGGAAGGTGGTTGGCATTGAGATCAGACCACATGATTTCGACGTATCTATTTAACAGGACATTCAGGCGCAAATCACTGATTCGATAAGTTGGAATCAATCTAGCTGCAGAAACCGGTACGGGGAATTGATATGGTTTACAGACGGTCAAAAACCGAAAGCTTGACTGGAGCTAGAATCTATAGTAAGATGAGAAACACAATGATCGCCCTTTCTGTAGGAAAATATGCAACGGCCTTTTAGGCAAAGACATATGCAATGTTGCACTGCGCAATTGAAATCAATCCGAGAACTTATAAAAATAAGCGGGTCTTATATTGCAACAGACAGCCAGACGATGCTGAGGGCATTAGTTAATCCCAAAATACAACCAAGACTGGTTTGGGAATGTATTTGAGAATTAATTAGCCTGAGAGATCACAATAAAGTCACACACCCACGCTGAGGGTGTTCGGACATTCGGCAATCGGAGGACACGAGAAAGCCGATGAGTTAGCAAGAAAGAAATCATCGGCTTCATGTATAAGCCCAGAACCTGTTCTGGGAGTTTTCAAAATTGTAACACGAGTGCAAGTAAGAAGTTAGGTAGAAGGAAAACACTGAGATAAAAGAACCAGACAAATTCCTGGAAAGACGTTTATTAAGAGACCATCAAAGAAGAAAACTGAAGAGCTGCCACAAGACAGCTTAATAGGAATCATCTTCGCGCGTAACAGGTCTTCTTTACAGGGCACTTGCGCACTGAAAGGGCACCTACAAAAGATTGGGATCAACACGGTAGATTTCAGTTCAAATCAACGACAACATATAAGAGGGCTTGGACCCTGGCAGCCATTTTTATTACTGTAAGAAAATACATAAGTGCAGCTAAAGTTAAAGTGGTGATCGAAATAAAAAAGTACTTGTAATAATTCAGAATATGTGAATGTTCCAACATTGTTACATAAACGGAGATGTAACCCAGAAACCATCGTAAAGCATTTTAAAAATCCAATATATTTTGCCAAAATCCAATATTTTTTGCATTAATTTATTACTAACATATAAACATTACTTATATACTGAAAAACTGATTCATTTGCAGCGACAAAGTGTATTTTGTCAAGAAAAACTCAATTAATTCAACAACATTATTTCAAATAAACTAGGATTAAACCGAATGTTGCAGCAACAAAAGGATTTAATCAAAAAGTTTAATCATCTCAGCCAAATTATTTAATAAAGAACTGTAACTACATCACTTTGTTGTTTTAACGAAATATTTCAGACGTTCAGTGCTCTCTACTTTATACACAACAAAATATTTCTTTCGGAAAGAACATCATAAGAACATAGTATAGCAAAATAGTAAAATAGGTATGTGTTGTACGGAAATTGTCGCATAGATGGCCCTTCTCGTATTTCATTCTAATAACGGAATTTGTTTAGGACAAACTAGCGTGACAAATACAATTATAATATATTAGTCTGGTATATTTACGAGATAAGCATTTAAACGGAGCCATGGATATTGAAAGGACGACTTCCATTCTCATTCATTGCACATTACGGTGGTGGAGTGTGATCCCTGCAAATAACCCGCAATACGCAGGGCAAAACGCTTGGCATCTACAACATCTTAACCGCACATCGTCCAAGAATTTTGGATCTATATCTCCATATCTATCATATATCCCAGTATGTAGGCAAACATACTGGGGTATGGCATACCCCACCACACTAACGAAGGGATATATGATAGATATGGAGATATGGATCCAAAATTCTTAAAAATAGTTAATAAGCGGTTATTGTCTGGATTACCTACATCAGTTTTTCTTTTCTGTGCACGAGGACTGCTGCTATAAACGGGAAATAATCATTCTTTATCCCAATTACAATACCGAACTTCAAGTGAAAAATTCGCCTTCATCGATCAGGTGTCAAAATATGCGGTAGGCTGTCTCTCTCATTCTTATACATCCCCTCCAGTTTGGGTCTTACCGGTATTCCATACAAAGAAGGTTGAAATTTTTCACTTAAAATTTTTCTCCCTTTCGCTAGTTCTTATTCCATCCTATCTATATCCATTTCAAATAGCGATGTTAGCCCGTAAGGCCCACGAAACTACCACTTAATGCCGTCTGCCTCCCACTGGAAAAGCGCCGGAAAATAACACGGAAAGAATTGGGTCGATATCCCTGCTGCCCTCGACACAAAGATTTATGATTGGTATTATTTATTCGTTGCGTGCGTTAAGAGGCAGGTACGCCTTATACACGGCGCGCCGCGACGGCCTCCGTCGGTGTGCGTGTGGGTGGTTTCGGGCGCGTTTGGTCGACCTCGCCTTCCTTCCTTTAGAAATCGTATTTTGTTGCGTCAAGAAATTTTGAAATTCGCTAGCGGATGTAAAGATCGGACGACAAATAAATGAAATGCCGTTGAGGAAACTGTATTCAACCATGTGACAGATCATTTGTTGCTCTTACGACAGCGCACCGACGAATACATATATAGAGATCTCCTATTAAAGCGTAATCATGAAATACCACATATATTTCATTTTAGAGAAAAGGGAACGACAATGTAATCAAAATAAAAACAGTGTAATCATAGATCTAGTCTCTACTCTTAAGTAGCTGCAATCACATGTAGATTAAGGAGAACTTTATAAGATTTAAAGCGTATTATCTACCTGATAGGAAGATCTTACTGGGCTGGAAAAAAAACAACTAAAGAAGTAATCATCAACAGTGGCGCCCCACAGGGGTCAGTACTGGGCCAGACTTTGTGAAATGTGCTGTACCAATGGATGCTCATTGACTGGTTTTGCGGACGTCATTGCCATGTTAGTGGTAACGAAAGACAAGCAAACCTTAATGAACGCTTCTACCACGCTCTACATAATTGGAAACTGGACGAAGCGCATATGACTGCAAGTATGTATGTATGTATGTAAATAGAAGGGTGGTGTTACATTGCGACCTAAAAGATCTATTGTGTCCCCTATTCTTGCTGCTTTACAGCTGGCCTTCCAATCCTATTCCTTTTAGAAAGTGTAGTATGTCAGAGGGCCACAGTCTAGGTAAGCCTCCCTCTTCGATTTCACATGCTCCCAGGTGCAATGTCCTCGAATTGCACAGTGCTACGCAGTTTGAGAGGAGGTGGATGGATGTTTCATCCTGTTCCCCACAAAATCTGCATTCAGGATCTTTTTCCTATCCAAGCTTAGTCAGGTGTCCTTTCAGTCTACAATGGCCTGAAAGTATTCCTTTAATATGCGAACATTCTCTTACTCAGGTTGATGCATCTGTAAAACCTCTTCTGGTTACAAGTTCCAGAAGAATTTTACTTTGCCTCATTCCTGGAGATTTTCCCAGTAACTGGATTTTCTCTGCTCCATTTCCATTTTTAGTTTCTTCATTCTTGTACCGCTACTTAACCCGCAAAAGGTTTAGGGCCTACAAAAGGCATTCCAGCCCTTTTTTGCGAGGTTATCGGTTATTTCGTTTCCTTCCACTCCTGTGTGACCCGGAACCCACAGGAGGGTTACTTTATTTCTTTTGCCTAGCTCATTTAGTTTCCCTTGCCATTCCCAGACCATCTTGGAGCTGATTTCATATGAGTTCAGCGCCTTGATGGCTGCTTGACTATCAGACACGATGATAATCTCCTGCTTCCCATAGTTCCCATCCATAATGAACTGAACACATCTTCCAATAGCGTGTATTTCC
This sequence comes from Protaetia brevitarsis, assembly GCA_004143645.1. Classification (NCBI taxonomy): domain Eukaryota; kingdom Metazoa; phylum Arthropoda; class Insecta; order Coleoptera; family Scarabaeidae; genus Protaetia; species Protaetia brevitarsis. The sequence continues at coordinate 1,415,513 of RXPK01000125.1, forward strand.
GCCTGAAATATACTTGGGTATTTTCCCAAGCTTTCGAAATATGTAGTTCTAGGCCCATATATTCCTATTCCAGTTCATTCTGCCGTTTTGGAGCCATCAGTGTACCATTTGACGGCATTTCTATTCAAGTTGAAGATGGTGTTATGATCCCACTCGCTCCTGTTACTTAGCTTTATGGTGAATTCTTTCACAAAGCTAATTTTTTTTAACATATCATCCCGGGGCATATCCTAGGTTTGATCACCGTCAGGAGATTGAGGCCTATGCCTAATATGCCATTCTTAGTGCGGTTCTTTTCGCCACGCCCTCTACTACAATGTGGGGGGGGGGGAGATCCAATACTACTTCAATAGCTGCTGTTGGGCAGGTTCTCATAGCTACGACTGCAAGTAACACACACACAACATATCGAAAAGGATGATAACTCCCATGCACTTTAAGTATGAGGATGCTGTAATTGCGCTAAGTAGGCCAATGAAGTACCTTGGAGATTTCGAGTTAGTTTTTCGAAGAACGTTGACAAAATTATACAGAAAGCCGAAAAAAAACTTTACGGCTTTGTCGAATTTGACGCCACACATTAGGGGACCCAGAACATCTAAGAGTAGGATTTTATTTAGTAAGAAACTTTTTGAAAAAATGATCAGAATCTAATATAAAAATATATTCAATAATATATTTTAAAGTTCTTTATTTATTTGACATGTGTATTCTACATAAACAAAACCAGGTCGTTGTCACCACGCGACGGTATACAATATGCTATATTCCAACTATCCATTAAAATTAATATTAATTTTGTTATTATTACTTGTTCTTCTCTTTTTTGTAAATGCAAAAAAAAAATAATTTAATGTACAGTCAAAAAGTTTTCCTGGTACTCGTTTAACTTTTTGTGGTCTGGTCGATGAGGGTGTGGCTAAAGAAATTCTCAGGAGTATTAGTGGCGGTTGTTGAGGTTTACTTACATGCAACTTAGAAATGTCAGTCACAGGGCAATCTTCTCTTTGATCTACATCCATGATTGAACCGTTTGGAAAAGGTGCATAATATCCCTTCATATTATCATATAATTTGTTTGGAGAAAGCAGCAAGCTATTTGGATTACTTGTGATAAGGAAACAGTACCATTAATGCACGTTCACTAAATACCTGATATATAAAAGGTAATGGTTTGCTACAAATATGCAATATACTTACTTTAAATTTGTTGTTCAATGATGGTTAGTGCCCGAAACGAGCAGGTTTAGTAAATATTTATTAAGTAGCTTACTGTGTACTCTGTGTGAATAACTGATAAAGTACAAAAAAAAGCTCCACAAATTTTAGATTATTTATGCAACCGCAACTATAAGTACTGCGTGCCAAGCAATGCGTAACGCAAAATTGTGCAAATAATTTTTAATAACTATTTCAGTGTGCTGTAGCTTCGATTGCATTAATAATCGAAGATTTGTGGAGCCTAAATTCGCATTTAATTTGCTAAAGATGGTACATAATACTTATTACTTAAGAAAAAAAAACAGTATTATTACTAATAGTTTTATTTTGTATATGACAAACACAGTGACTACCTGATATGAATGTAATATAATGTTTAAGCTACATAATAACAAAACCTCAACAGACGTTTCAAAACAAGCTTTAGAAGGACAACAATTACCCCAACTGATTGAATGGAAACTTGCCGATGCTCGTAAATGTTTAAAACATTCTAATATATTGTTTATGGTGATGAAGGGTGCATATCAAAAGATGATCTACGTATGTTACCTCCGTAAAATTCATTTAGGTGGTGGAGTTGAAGCCTTAAGATGAAAGCAATTCTTCTATTTCTAACTTCTAACGCAGGTATTATCGAGTATTAATAAGCAAACACCTTTATTAAGCATGAGAGATTTATCCGTCTATCGCGTGTACGTGATTCAACACTAGTTATAACGGTTATGCGCAAAACACGGTAAGACTACCAAGGTTTCCACACGAGGTGCAGCAAAACTCAAATAATCATAGTTATGGCAAGTTGCTATTTATTTATGAAAATACATGAGTTTAATAGCAATTAGTATTATTGTTCTTGTACTAAGTATATGCTGTAGTTAGATACAGTACCAATAGTCACAAATAATGCATTACTTACCACATATCAACAGTTTGATTACGATTATTACACAAGAATTGGTCAGGTACGCTGTATGATAGCTGATAATAAGAGCACTATTTACAGTAAGAACTTACATTCAGGAAACTGCGTTTAGTTGCAGGTATTAATTGAGGAAAATAGTTGCAAGTAAAACTTTGTCTATTATAAATGATTTTTTATCAAGTAAACACTTTACTTAACCCATTTTTCTCATTTTCAGTGTAGGATTATATAGAAAAACAATTGTAGGGTGGTTCTTTTCAGAAAATGTGCAGAACATTGTTTCATATTGTCACATAATTTGTTTAGAGAATAAATACAAATAATAGTATTAGATGAACAATTTCTACCTAAAAATTGTTGCTGTTCCTATTTGTTCCACAATTTGTAGGTGCAAGTGCTACGATTGTAATCATTTTTGCTACAATTTTTTCTTGTGTGTAACATTAAAGCAATAAACAAAAAGAAGAAAATAACAAAAAAAAACTATTTGTAAAAGCACTTCTCTTGCAGAACATTATAAAGTATTTATCCTATTGCCAACGTTTTATATCGAAGAAAAACAAGGTAAAAAGAATTACTTCGATAATATTTAGGAATAATTCAACGGTTAGTTAATCCTTTCTACAAATAGATCTCATGATCCGCCCCATCGTATTTGTATTACATGGGAAATTCTTCACCTTTCTATTGGACATCGCTTTGTCAAGGCGACATTCACGAACAGCTTATGCGAAAAATCCTCATCCGAAGCGTTTGACGTTTTATTGGATACACGGTTTGGTTTGACCGGAATAAATACGAGTTAGCGTCCCCAACTGGCGATCTCGATTTCCGTCACGCATGATCTCTCTTATATATATATAAACAGACAGGACAGGATTACTTTTCACACAACCATTTCGCCATTCACGTCCAGAGGTTTCCTAAAATAGATTTTTTTACGTCAGAAAACTTTCTGCCCTGCTAAAAAAAATTAAAACATCTCCACTTGACATTAATGCCGCAACAAAATAAAAACAATCCCAACGCATCCTGTTTTACTGTAAATTATATAGGATCCTCGTAAAATGTTACGATAAAAAATTTAAATGTATGCCCGAATCTGCGTAAAATTAAATTAAATCAATTCCGGAATTAGCCGCAGCGGTTTCCGGGTAAACGGCGCCAAAGTTCTATTGTTTTGGCCTGCGTAAAATTGACAAATACAAACTTTACGATATTACCACGATAAAATAAAAACTGATACTCTCGTAAAATTGTTTTATTTCAGTAGGAACGGTTTTAAGCAGGCAATAGTAAAAAATGAGGCTAATAGTAAACGTGCGGTTAGATAGAGATCTGCCTAAATATTTATGATGGTTGTAAATAAATTTTAGTATTGCGTTGGTAGTTATCAGTGCTAGTAATTCTTCCATTAAGGGAAATATATGAAAACGTCATTCAATTTTAATGTATGTACAGTGAACTCAAAATGAGAAGTACATATGTCGTCATCGTAATATCGACGTAGAATAAAGAAACTAAAGTCATTAGTGGTAGGGATGATTTTTTTTACGATAGAAATGACATTAAATACTTCTGTCAAAGTGACAGGAACACCCCTAAAGCTAGTATAATAGACTCTTCCGGCGATTCCAGCGCTCAAAACGGATATGACGACATATGTACATCTCATTTTGGGTTCATTCTACCTTTGAGAAAAAAAGCTCGTATTTTGTGTTCTTTCATGGCTTGTTCATTTCGAAGGGCGCGGTATACTTTATTTTGTTCCTATACGGACACGTGGAAAACACGCATGAGAAACTACATGCAGACAAGCACTGTCTAGTGTCAATTTCTAATGAATTGTAGTATAATACGTAATTGAAGGATCAAGTAATGTCTTGAACTAACAATAAGTATGGAAATGAATATTAATTTCGTTCTACTAAGAAAATTGGTGAATTTTTGCCCCATTTTTGCTAAGATGGTTGCCTAAATGTAAGAATGCATTAGCTAAGCTACAAATCGGCGAGTAACTTCCTTTCAAAATTAATTTTCATTAAAAACTGGCTTAATTATAGTAGAATATGAAATTAGTATAATTGTTACATAATATCGCGCGCCTACCGATTATGTCAACGTTATTAAAATTCTATGCAGCTCACATACTATGAATATGTGTGTGCGAGGGTGAATATCATAAATTACGTGACACTTGATAGGCGCCTTGGCAGATGTGCCTAATAGAAGTATCGAGTCGAGTGCCCGACCGTGGTTATGCGTCTTCGGTAATCGCAGGAATGAAAACAGAATCATATACTGCCAGTTACCAATAGTAGTAATAACAATAATATCCATTTATCGGTAATTATAAAAAAATACATGTAATCATATATGTATAATAGCCAGATTCTAAAATGCTCTTCGTCACGAGCGCTTTCTCTTGCACAAATCCATGCATTTTTTCTTTATATAGTTTCCGTATCGTATATATTTATATGTCAGTCGAATTCCTCACACATAGTACAAACGACACTGTATGGTATTTTGGGAGCTGTAAACAACCTATTCGCTCCTACCCTTCTGTAGAGTAAATGCCTCCGTATAACACTGAAAAACCGATTTGTTTGATGTTACAAAATTTTGTTTAAGCTAATTAATATTGAGTTAAATTGGGCAAACAAATATTTGGTTAATCGAACAAAATTATTTACATAAAGGCTAATCCGCCTTATATTCAAGCAGCTAACCTTTTGTACACCCAATTGTATGATTGGTTGTCTTGTAACCATCTTGTGGTCAACACTAGTAAAACAAATTGTATCTTATTTAAGAATAACAACAAATATAATATTAGTAATTTTGTATTAAATAGTAATTCTATTGAACTAACTAAATCATCGAAATTGCTCGGTATCATTATAGATGAAGGCTTAAAGTGGAGGGCCCATATTGTCCATCTTTGTTGTGAATTGGCCAAGATATGCTATGCTTTATACAATTTGAAAAAGTCGTGCAGTACCTTTGTTCTTAAAACTTATTATTTCTCACATTTTCATTCAAAAATGACCTATGGAGTAATTCACTGGGGATCTCGTTATGGCGTTAAGCGAATATTTCTATTACAAAAACGTGCTCTACGTATCGTATTTAACTTAACATATCAGGCTTCTTGCAGAGATATTTTTAAGACTAATAAAATATTAACGTTTTATGATGCTTACATTTTGGCAGTTCTGTGTTTTGTTTTTAAATATAAATTGGAGTTTTCTACTGACACCTCACATAGTCACAATACGCGTCAAATAAATCATTTTTTACCTCCCATGCACAAATCATCGTTATTCCAGAAGAATTTAACCTATGTTGGCTATAGGTTGTTCAATAAGCTGCCCAATGAAATCAAAACATCCAATAATTTACACCATTTTAAACATAAAGCTAAATCGCATTTAATGGAGTTGTTAATCTTGTTATTATGATATATGATAATTTTTTATAATTTTAAAGTTTTATGTCACTCTTATTTCTCTATGGATACTCTCTTTATTGACGTTATTTTGTTTGTTTCATTGTTTATATGTTTCACAGTTTGAAATAGATAGCTATTCCTTTAACCCTTTATTTACTTTAAATAACTAGATTTTCGTGATAACATTTTGTTGAAATTATTTTCTTGTCCTGAACAAATTGGTTTTTCAGTATAGACATAAAGAAATTTTACTCCTTACTATGCTACTTCTAAACGCAAATAATGAACAGAAGAAATAAAGCTAGCGATTTTAATAGGCGAAGAATGTTGGCGCTATCAAAAAATTTAATTTCATCAGCGGAAATTTCGGCCAATACAAATAAATCTACATATAAATTTATTTAAAAGAAACTACTTATGTACTGGAATGTTTTATAATTACCTAGTGGTCTTGTAATTACGTAATTCTTCAATGTTTTATGTTAAATATTTAAAATCTATTTTGCCGGAAAGAATTCCAGAAAAAACATCAAACGTTTTCAGCTTCAGAATTTATTCACTAGATGAGTATTTTGTAACTGTCTTTGAATTCGTTTCAATTATTTATTGGTTGTTTATTTCCTTTTGTGTATCTATGTTGACATATGCTATACATTTACTGTATACAAGGCAAATAAATAAATAAAAATAAAATGCGTCCAGCCCAAAACAGCTGCTTCCTCGAGTATATCTTGCAAACAGATTCTCGGGGAAAACTACCACCTTATTTGGCAAAGGCGATGGTGCAAAAGTAATGAATGGGGTGCCTTTGAAATGTTACTGACTGACTGATTTATTATTAACTTTAAATAAAATGCCAATAAAGTGTAAAAAACTTGCGATTTTGGCGGTTCTTCGGCTCTGGGTGTGGTCTTGGCGTAGTCGGTATGATTTTCGGCACACACAGCGTTACAAATACGTTACAAATTGTACATGTTTTTATGTTTAGATAAATAGGATGAAATGAAACATTTTTTATTAAGGAAAGAAAAAATAAACCAAATTTAAAATAAAACGTATTCTAGATGCCCTATTACAGTCTCTCTTTTTTTTTAGTTTGCAAACGCGAGCTGGAAACAGTCGCTTGGAGTTACGATACATGGAAAGTCGCCTAACTTAATTCCAAACTGAAATTCTTGACGATGGGTAAGAAAATATGAGTTGATGTTTGGTTTTGTTTCCATAGTCAAATACTCAATAGCCAACTGTAGAGGGAACTGAAACCGTGGATCTATCCTGAACAGACTCTAGACTCGCTAAGGGCTTATCTCAGCGAGATTAGTGTTATAGAAACAAAATTAGCTCATTCTTCAGTACTCAAAAAACGTTGATGAGTAAATGTGATTTTTTTTAAAATAAAATGTTTGTTGATCCCGTTTTTGTCGTAATTCAGCGATCAACGGCATCTTTAAAGACAATCTATGCCGACGGCCAATTGCCTAAATACGGCTAATATTATGAACCTACTAAGGCGCATGCCTATTACATGATATTAGCCAATACTAAGAGTTTACCTAAATAGCAAGACTATATTCCTAGAATTTTAGAAGAATGTTCGAAATCAGTCAGAATACTTATAAAATGAGAAACTGTCTGCCGAAAGAATATTTTTAGATGTATTTTTAAGGAACTTGATAAAGCCTAAATAATTTATTGCTTGTCAGACCCCCCGCAGAGCCAAATATCCCCCCTTATCATCATTACAGGCCGGAAACAAAAAACTGGTTAGCGCAACTGACCAGAGTTAGATTCGAACTCGCGGCCCCTCGCACTAGTCGACACCCCGCAAGGCAGCTGGCTAAATCAGAAAGATATTCGTGAAATATGTTACATAGAATAGAAGTGTTCATATAAATATAGGTAGTACGACGCCATATAGCGTTAATATTGGTTTTGTGCAAGTCTGTACCATGTATTTTTAGGATGCTACAGATATGGATATAACACCACCATTCATTTCTTAAAAATCTTAACTTTGAGTTAATAATAATAATAATTCATTTTATATAACAACATTTTAACTTTTAAATTTTATTATTATTATTTGAATACGCTTCACTCAAATGTTTTTCACAAATTTCGGACGCTTTTCATTTATAATTTTGTAAACGATGCTTATGAAGATGGCCCCTGGCCGAAATATGTAAAAACAAACATTAATATAATACCTCTGATTGGAGAGGGCTACTTATTTCCCTCAAATTTTAAATAATAAATTCTTATATTTTAAAATTATTTAAATTTGATGGTTAGCATCGCTAAGTTTTTTATCTTAAATGGCATTAGTTCATTCTAGGAAAGATTATTCTCATTTCGAAAAGCTCATTACCATGCATTTTAATTTTAAGCAGTGACTTTCGTTGTGGCAATAGCCAAACTTACGCGTTAATGAAATTCATTTTTCCTTCATATGCCAGCATGATGAAATATCAAGACTGATGGCATCTAAAAACAATTTAATAAATTAAAAACTCCCATTTCTGCTTGAGTTTAATGATAAATGAAACCTAAATAGTACGTTTCTTCTTACTAGGATAGGCATATTACCTGACACATTGGCAAAGTCTTTGCTAAGAACATTTAAAAATGTATTGACGTTCAGATTTTCAAAAACTAAAGGTCCTATATCTTCTTAGTTTAAACACCGCACATCCTTACGACATTCACTCTTTCCTATTCTAGATTTTCGCAGTTTATTATCCATTGTGGATTTGAGAGCGCTCCATTGCTAGTGAACGTTGCCTCCCTGTATACAGAGTATTTTTACGGAATTGTCTGTTATTTAGGAAATTACCTTGCGCTCATAAACAATATTTCAGTCGTCTAATGTTATCACCTTCAAACAGAATATGTAAAACCTTTCAGTCGAGTTTGTTTGGACACCTGTTAACTTTACATTTATTTAGGATTAAATTTGGAGCCGTATTCCACATACTTGCATGAGGATCTTGTCTAAATGTTTAGAATAGTCGATTATCATTGGGGTATCGTACGCTATTATTTACAACACACTTTTTTTTGGTCTGGGATTTTGAATATTTCCAATTGAATTAAATAAGTCATTAGTTAGTTTGCTGTTTTAACATGAACATTTGCCCTTTCTGGGTGTCGAGCATTAAAAATCATCGTAGGTTCAGGAAAGAAAAAATCTATTTTGACCCACGATATGAACAATTTCAACTTTTACATTAACTTTTAAACATACCATCGTCTTTGTAGTTATTTATTTTGTACTGAATTAAACTAGAAATAACAAATTCTTTATTTATTCCATTGTTTTTCTATATTGCAGCGATCATTGCAAATGTGGTAAATCAAGAGAATCGACTTACGTCAGTAGTAGGGATCAAATAGTTCGACAACGAAAAAATCTAAAGAAGGAAATAACTTTCCTAGAATCGAGTGATGCCAATTAGGCCAATTGTGTAATTAATTTTAAGCATCCTTAAAATTCTATAGAGAGAAGAATTTATTATTTTATTGTGTGAATACGCTGGAAGGCACTAGTTTAAAAGTTTTTACAGAGGGGTTCCTGGTTATGCTAAACAGAATTATGACATGTCCTAACAGTTAAAAAAATATGCTTTTGTAATAAAATGGACCTATTTTTAATTATAGCGACGAACACCACTGGAGAAAATTCCATTTTGTTGTTGCTATTTAATTCAAGCCGGCACTTATAATGCTTCTGCACCTTTATATAGAACACTCTCAAACATTAACATATGTACGTAAGTTAAAAGTCATTCAACGTTTATCTCATAAACGGAGACACATAGAATGGCGAATGACAAAAGCGTAATCTCCGAGCACTCCAAGTAGCTGCAGAGTTCTATTTCCTGTGTCCTACCCTTATCTTCACTGCAAGATTTGTCCGACTTGTTTGTCTGCACCAAAATCTGAATTCTAATGTATAAACACATTCATATACACATATCGAGACATATATATTAACTATAAATTTGTTTACATAGTTTGTGCAAAACGGCGAAAATCGTGTACATTGTTAAGAGCGATATAATTTTCGAAATAACGCAAAAAATGCGCAAAGATTTTTTTCTTTTAAAGGAACCCTTTGAAATGAATTATAGGTTATCGGTAAAAAAATCTCTTCAAATTTAAAATTTAATGTAATTTTAAAATTGGCAGTAATTTTTTAAGCATTTGTGCAAAAAATAAAATACGATGTAAATAAAGCCGTACTATTAAAAACACGAAAAAGTTCATAGTGAATTCTGCCTCTGGTGGTAATATTCGGCATTACCCAGGGATTTCGACAGGTTACTCAATTGGCAACGTTATAAAAGCAATCAGATATTAGCGATAAATAGTGCAGAAATCGCACACAGCCTTAAACAAAACATAACGGTCTAACCTAATATAATAAGGGAACAGCTAGCGCCAATAATATGATAAATGTGCTTGGCGCAGCAATTGGGTGTGTTTAGGTACATTGCTAGTGAAAAGGATTGAGTTGGTTTTAAAAGGACACGTATTGTTTTTATATGTGTGCTATTTGCAAAATGTATAGTAAAAGGATGTGCACACATGTGGTTGCAGAAGCGTGCTGTAATGTATTGCCTTCTTCGAATTTGTTGTATACCGGTCTACAAGTTCAAGTTTCCTTATAAGAACTGCTCGACAACCGTTTACTAGACACTGCATGCTGCCTTCATTATTGGGTGCGTTCATTTATTGTGTGGAACATATTGGGTACGAAGTGTAATAATAATAATGGCATATTTGTCCAACAGTGCTGACATCAAAATAAGGACAAAGCAAGGCGAAATAGAACAATAAGTGGAAAAGTAAATACAAATTAGAAAAAAAAAGAATGAGGACATACATATACCAACAATTTAAATTTATATAGAATATATAATAATACATATTAAGCATGGCAACACGAGAGCCTTAATCCGATCTTAAAATGCAAAAGGAAAAATAAATAACATTTCATTTCATTGACAAAAAGACACGAACTAAAGCTTCTACAGTAAAACAAAAAATTATCACATGTAAAGCTAATGTTATTATAAGTTTCGCGTATAAACCTTACAGGAGAGTAAATAATGAATTAGTACGTAGTGTAGGGAAAGAAAATGATATCTGGACGATCTTCTCGCGACCAGAAACAAAACTTTCTTCAAGTATTCGGGGGCAATAAATACTTCCATGAATAATGCCGAATATAAATTTTAGTGCTTGTAGTTATAAGAGAGTGGGTATTAAACATATTTGAAAGTTGCTCTTGAGAATGACCACGTTCAGAATAAAAACCAGTTGTTCGGAAGGAAACATATTTAAAAAAATCTATGAACATTTTCCAGGCGTACCTTATTAATGAAATACAATGGATTCCAAACTGAGGCAGCATACTATTTTAGGTCTTACAAGAGAATTGAATAGGCTATCCATCCATGTTAACGTGTTGGAAGTATTTCAACGTTTGCAAGACAAAACCCAATTTGTAGGGGATGGTTTATAAAAGTTTAAGAAAAGTATAAGAATGTCAATGTCTTCAGTTTAGTGTTATATAAGCAGCCTATGCTATCTATATGAATTTTTCGACATAATATTTTATAAATACCATAAGAGATAGATAGATATTTGTCCAAAAAAATACAAAAAGTATAGTAGATAAATCAGAAATGTACACAAATAATGTTTTAGGGATCTAATTTCCATTTTTATTTCATTGTGTACTTAAGGCTTTTTTTTGCCGACGAATATCTTTAAACCGTATTCATAAATATCCAAAACCTTACATTTTATTGTCGAAAGTAAGACGTTATAAGCATTAATGTTAGAATAATTTTCTCCGTGTTTGAAACCGCTCAACCCATCTTGGATAATATAATTAAAGGTGCATTTGGAGCAAAAGCTGTCAAAACTTGACGTATTGAGAAATGAAAGTTGTAGTATTTGTAGTTTATTGCGCGGAAATACAACGAAAATAATATAGATAAATTGTAAAATTAGATTAAACAGAAACGAAATTAACATAAAAAGACATTAAACATTATTGTACTCCTGGGATAACCTAATATTCGTCAAGTGAATAAACGCAATTTTCAAGCAAAAGGTTTCGCAAAGTAGATTTAAATCTTCTAAAGGTTTGTGGTAAAAAGGCGAAGTCCTACCGAAACCAGAGATCTCTTAGTTATTTCGAACCGATTTAGGGACAACCTAAAATTTGCTCTATTTCGAGTGTTATATGAATGAACATCAGAATTTAGCCGAAATTTATTGCTATTATTATAAACGTAAGCCGGCAGTACGGCTGAGAAAGAAGGGTGCATCATTGCCAATCTTGAAAGTCAAGCAGCAATATGCGGTACCGGTTGTTGGTTGGGTCACCCATTCGACAGACGCTTCTCAGTGGCTCGGTGTGTTCCGGCACTCTAGCCAAGGGCCTTCAAGGCCTGTAGTGCTGAGTTATTATTATTATAAACGTATACTAGGGTTTCTAGAATATATACACTAGGCAGGGATAATATACCAAATTTTTTAAACCATGGTCTAGATGTTTCATTGCTAGTTATGTCTGCGATGCAACGAATATTCGTTTTTGGGCAAGAAAACCATTATCCACATGCGCCGAAGAACTCTAAAAAACAATACCATAGGACATTCTGGTGAAAACCTGGCCGTAATTAAATGTCACCAAGCAGTTGTGATTCAATACTGCCTTAAGATTCCGGAACTGATAGCACGACAAATTTAAACTGTGTATTAATTGACGGCAACGGTTGTAGCAGCTAAGTGTTTCATTCAAAAGCGCTCCAAACAGGTTAGCAAAAGTTCGCGTCTTAATAGATTGCCATTCAAGGTAATGTTCAATAATAATAGTTTGTCCAACAGTGCTGACACCAAAATACAGATAAACCAAGTGCAAAATAGAACAATAAGTACAAAAGTAAATACAAATTAGAAAAAAAAATGATTACATGTATATACTATTAATACTAACAATTTAAATTTGTATAAAGTATATAATAATAAACATTAAACATGGCAATACGAGAAAAAATCATCCTTGATTGAGAAGTGAGAAAGAAGGTAAACAAGTTTTGAAGCATTAATGTGCAGTCTTTTACATTGAAACTATTCATACAGCTCAACCAGGAGAACATTTGCGCGATCACGAATCTGCGCAGGATCGGTCCCAGAGACTACAGCAATAGTGTCGTTGGCATATAAAAACAAAGAAAAGTCAATTAGTTCCACTTATTAATAAAAAGTAAAAACAGTACGGGGCCCAGAACCGAACCCTGAAATACTCCCAAACACGTCGGTAGAACAGAAGAATAAAAATACTTGTTGGCATTTCTTGATCAAAAGAAACTTTACTTTAACATACTGGGCACAATCAGACAGAAAATAATTAGGCTGTTAATATTCCTCAGTAGAATAGATTGGATGATGGAAATTTTATCTTAGGAAGTAAATTTATCTAAATTATAATTTTTATAATAATAATTTTATGCAGTAAACACTCACACCGTAGCAACAATGTTCTGATGCAATTCGAACACCTAAACAGTTTCAAAAACTTTTAGGTTTGCTCCATTTATTGATCACAAATTTGAACATGCACCCAGAGCGCAAACATTTGTCATGATTTATTTAAATTCTAGGGAGTTATTAATTAGCTTTCAAACGCATACGGTTCATGAATAACGAATTTTAATAAAAATCAGTTTCCTACCCAGCGAGCCATTCAAAGTATTTATCACACACTGCGTGTTTGAATGTTGCAAATATGCTTTGAAACAAACTCATACATAAACAAACATTACGGTAAACCGCAGTTGCGAAAACGTATATATTTGTTCATAATCAAAGGGTAAACCGAGAAAATATGAATACTTAATGCACAGTTCTGCAACCGGCGCCGCCACCGTATTTTAATGAAATAGGTTTATAACCACGGTAAATACAATATTTACCTTACAGTCAGCGGCGGCCGGTGCATCGAGAGGCTATGACATGATCGAAATTTCTCATATGATAGCGTGTGTAAGATGCTATGTTACGAAGTAGTTACGAAGTTATACGAAGAAATTCGATCTATATCGTAACCTTCTCGATGACGCATGCACCAGTCGCGCCTGCTTACAGTTTATGATATTCACAGACTGTTTAATAAATAATCGCTTGAAAGCAACACCTTAAACGATTAGAAGGTGTCTTCCATCTATTCACTCTAGAAGGACAGACCGGGAAAAGAACATGGAAACTATAAGAGAGAAAATATAATTATACGCATTGAAAAGTATGTACGAAGTATGTAATTCAAGCACAAATTGAGAAATAAACTGTCAGAGCAGCCAATTTCGCGATAGGGAAAACCAACACCTCGATAGGCAACAATTATACCCCTGTCAAAGTCAATAACACGATAATTTTGACGTCTTCCAACTCTAGACATTGTTAAGCTTAATACTCGTAGACGAACGCGCAATAACTTTAAAATAATAATAATAATAATAATAATAATAATAATAATAATAATAATAATAATAATATGTTTATTGATCCAAACCAAAATACAAAAAAAAAAAAAAAGTACAATAAAAAAACAAATACATAATTGTATGGATCAAATGGAAGAGAATGTCAGTCTCCAGCATGATGCTGTTGACTGGTTTTCAATTCTCTCCAAAATAAACTAAAACATAAAAAAAAAAAAAAAGTTGAGAATACTTATTAGTTACAAAAGAAAACAACAAAACAAACAACAAAAAAAAAGAAATATACTTGTTACCGTACAATAAAATGCTCGGATCACATAAGACCTTCACTGCTGGCGGCAGAAGATCCGTTTTAATTTTCTTTCTAAAGCTAAGGGAGACAGCTGCAGAGTTCCAACGGTTATCGCATTATAGACATTGGCTATATTTATATGAGAAGCACCTTCTATAAAGTTCTAAATTGAATCTCTTTACGCAAATGCAGTGTTTATACCGTACATTAATATTGTGAACATCGGTGCGATACGAAATTTTATTATATAAATACGGGGGCTTCTTTTCTAAAATGATCCTATGAAACCGCACTGCCTCATGCAATCTTCTTCGCGAATCCATGTTTAACCAGCCCAGACCAACGCAGTGCCATAGATATGTGTGTGATATTTCTAATATTATAGATAAACCTCAGACAAGTGTTCTTGAATTAACTGCAACGACGGCGGATGCCGAGTCCAGACAAGGTCCATATACGACGTCACAGTAATCTGCACGGGAAAGCACTAAGGCCTCACACAACGTCGTTCTCAGTTTCGTGTTGAAGTAGTGTCTGTTAGCATATAGGACTTAAGGTAATGTACGATTTCTAAACAATATCCGACACATCTCTCGAAACCGCAAATCTACATCTATCCGCAAACCCAGCACCCCAACCGCCGTCCGCAAAGGAATTCTTCCCCTCTCACTCTAATGGCAACTGCGCCGGGCAGACCGCATGGGCCCTTTTCGTAAAAACTATCGCCGCAGATTTTGAGGATTTATCTTGAGGCAGTGCTGTTCCGCGGCGGCTACAACTCGTTCCAAATCGGTCTCCATGGTCTCACCGCCCTCTGCAGATCTCCACTATCACACACTCAAATATATTAATATATCGTCAGCATAACAGTGGTACTTACAGAATTTTAAGTGATCACCAAGACAACAGGTATATATAATGAATAATAATGGCCCCAATACCGACCCCTGCGGCACACCAGACTCAACAAATAGTTGATCTGCAACTTTATCATTTACAGAAACCACCTGCCTCCTATGACGCAAATAGCTCCTGAAAAATTCTACTGCCCCCTCAGAAAAACCAAACATATTGCAATATACAAATCAACAAATTGTGATCAATGGTATCGAATGCCTTCGTAAAATCTAGTGACACCGCTATAACCACATTACCATCATCCAAAGCTGATATAACATCATCAGATACATGAAGCAAAGCGGTTACGCAGCTATAACCTGATCTAAATCCTGATTGTGTCTCAGGTATAATATCATTTGCCCCCAAGTGCTCTCTGATCTGAAAAGCTACAACCTTTTCTAAGACTTTCGATAAACATGGAAGAATGCTAATAGGTCTTAGATCTTGAAATTGTGCTGGCGAAGTCTTTTTAGGCAATGGCACGATCTTGGAAAGCTTCCAGTTATCCGGGAAAGATGATGTTCGAAGGCACTCATTTATCAAATGAGTAAGAGGTGCCAAGATCACAGGGCAACATAATTTAATTAACTTAATACTTAAGCCATCCAAATCGACAGCATTAGACCTAATACTAGCTATGATCTTAGCAACCTCTCCTTCACTCACTTCACGAAATTCTAGCAAAGTACGCAAAGTGGGCTTTCTATTTAAACTGTAAAACGCCATTTAAATTACGGTTACCAGGTGAACATAGTATTGTGAATATCAGCAACAGATGTAACAAAATATTTGTTAATAGCATTAACATCCGACAAAAATTCAGGAATCATATTGTATTTATTTTTTCCCACACTTAACGTTGCTGTACTAGTCAGGTCTCATAAACAGGTTTCATCACAAAAAAACTAAGAGATAATTTTCAATGGAGAATTTAATGTGCATTTTGAGAAAAATGACAATAAATGTCGGTCTTTGCTACAGATGCTGTCCACATTCAATTTAACTAGTGTGATAAGTATAGGTAAATAGATAAAAATTTTACCGACTTTACTGGGGTTAAAAGGAAATTTTACCTTCTCTGGTCTCAGACCATTATATATAATATAATTACATGTTGCTGGAATGTAGTTGGAGTGATCATAAGAAGTTACCAGTTACTTGTAAAAAAAAATCATAAGATTGTTCAATGAGGAATCTATTAAAGAATTTGAGAGATACATTGCTTAACGAAGTTTGGCCAAATTTTAATAGTTTTGATGATTTTGATAACGCTTTCCTTTTCTTTTATTCCACGTCTTTATTTCGCTTTATAATGTATTTCCGGAAAGGTTGGTAACCTTATACAATAAGAGTTTAAATAGAAAGGATTGGATAACAAATGACATTAAATATTCAAGCTCTAAATTGAAAGATTTGTGTTATCTACAGGCAAAATGTCCAATACTTAGAGATCATTGCATTAATGCTAAGCGTAAACACAATTTATTAATAAGTCAAACAAGGAAATCTCACTATCAAAAAAAAAAAAAAATTATGAACTCAGCTAATAAAACTAAGGCAGCATGGTCGATTAGAAATTAATAACACCATAATTTCGGATCCTCACTTAATTGCTGAAAATTTTAACAAGTTTTTTATTAGTGAATCTATGAATGTTGTTTCAAAAATTTCATCACAACTCACGTTAGGGTACATAAAATATGTTAACAATAGCATGTTTGCTTTCCCGTACACTCAGGGTGAACTGTTAGATGTTTGTGCTTCATCAAAGAATAAATATAGTTCCGGACCTGATAGTATACCGTCTTTACTTATAAAAAGAGTTTTTCCGATAGTAACTGGTCCTTTAACCACTAGTTAATTAGTTAACAGGTCCTTTGAAGAGAGTATTTTCCATGATGCTCTGAAGTTGGAATATGTGCAACCAATTTTTAAAAAAGACTCGCCCCTGCAGTTACAGAATTACCGTCCAATTTCTTTAACATCGTGTTCCTCGAAAATTTTGATATATGCCATGCTTTCACGGCTGGAAAATATTTGCGGTTAAATAATATTATTCATGATGAACAGTATGGTTTTAGAGGTAACTGTTCCATCATTACAGCAATACATTCTTTCATAGATGATGTGGTACGTGCGATTGACAGAGGTAATTGCGTTGCAGGTATTTTTTTGCGATTTCCCCACGTGCTTTTGATTATTGTTAACCTTGATCTACTGCCAGCGAAACTAGAGAGGCATGGGGTGCAGAAGTTATTGCCAATTTGGTTTATCATATTTGAGTAATCGTACACAATTTGTTAAAATTTACCTATAGTCCACTAATACTATTAGGAGTTCTACCTCAACAATATTGTCAAGACTATGGGTGTTCCACAGGGTTTTGTGCTTGGGCCGATTCTTTTCCTCCTATTTGTCTATGATATTGTTGGTTTTGTTAATAATTCGTGGTATCTGTATGCGGATGATACATCCACGGTGGTAGCGGGGAGAGATATCTTTAATGTAAACAAAAATTTTAATAGAGTATTAAAATAATTAATCACTTGGTTTTCTAGTAATAGTCTTTATCTCAATGTTATCAAGACTAATTCAATTCTGTTTCGCTCGCGCCGATCGCAAATCAATGATAAAATAATTGTTGACATTAATGGATTAGAAATAGGTAAAGTGAAGGTCACTACTAAGTTTTTAGGGGTTCTAGTGGATGAACAGTTAGATTAGGAGAATCATTGCAATTATTTACAACAGTAAATTAAATAGTACCTGTTTTTAATACGCAATCTAAAAACTATTCTAATAGAAAAGTATTTGCTTTCTTTTTATTATGGCGAGGTGCATTCATGTTTATTGTATGGTGTTGTGTTCTGGGGGCATCTCAATATCCTTCTAATTACTGTATTATAGCCACAGAAGCGTTTAGTAGGTATTGCTGTTGTTGTGGGGGAGTCCGTCGTCCACGTTTGACGGTTCAGACGCTTCCCGTATATTCTAGATGTGCTTTTTTAGGGACAGTTTTGAAAGAAATTGCTATACTCATTCTTACAATACCAGGAGCAAAATGATTATATTATGCCGGCAAATCAAATGGCTATGACTAGAAAGGCCTTGTCTTCGGAAATATGAGGCTAACTTTAAGAAATTTAAACATAAAGTTTAAAAAAATCTTGTTGGATAGTTGTGTGTATTCTATTTATGAATTCCTTTCTATCACGGGTGAAGCAGATCGTGAATTTTATAATGTATATGTGAGCCTAATTAGTATTACAACCTGACATATTGTATCCAATTTATTATATTCGCAACACAATAAAGCATCTATTTATCTACTAAACTTCCCCTTTGGATGGCAATAGAAAAGCAAAACATTGATCAAAAACTCACAGTTGCAATAGAAGTCGTATGCCGAGAAAACTATGTTGTAAGTAGTCAAAATTATATAATCGTGTAATAAGTTAAATTCCACGAGTGCACAATAAGTTAATTAATTTACTACGTCAGCTTACGTCTTGTAAAAATTCCTTAACCTCAAGTTTGTTCGCTAAGAGCCGGTGAAGGGCAAAGTATCTTCGGAGGTAGTATTACATGGTGCAGGCTGCAGGTGAAAAAGGCTTCCTCATAAAAAGTTTTGCTTACTTTAGAAAGTTTTATCGTAATCTAAATGTTAATTAAACATTGACTGAAAATTAACAGAATCTGAACTGCGTTAAAAGTAACCTATCAATTACTGAAGAGGAAAACACATACAGAATAAATCGAAATTGTTTGGTATATCTTCACAACTTCAGATATGAAATTGGCACGTTATTCTTCATAGTTGGTATTTTTGTTAGATCTGATTTTAGTTTCGTTAGTAAGGCGTGTAAGAAAGATAGCGGATATCATGCCTATGACTAACTTTAATGCAATATGGGTTGCCCGTGTTATATCTAAACGAAAGCTAATAGGTTTATAAAGTAGGTACTTTTAATAGAATATCTGAAGTAGGCAAGGGGCGATTAATGTTAAAATTAGAAAAAAATAGTATAAAACATCACGTGTTACAATGTACAAGTCAACAACGAGTCTCAAGAATCATTGTAACACGTGTTTTTATACTATTTTTTTATTTCTTATTAATTTAGGTTTTTTTAAATGGGTTTTCTTATCCATTCAGGGAATCTCAATGTTTTCATTTGTATGACACAATCCTTGTGAACAATTCCATGCAAAATCCTATATAAAAGTGTCAAATGTGAAATGTTAAACAACGAGTTGCACTACCAACCTCACATAAAATGTCACCACAAACAGATTTACAAAGTGGAACTTTGTGACATTGTTTTTTGGTAAAACAGTTACACAAAATGCTTATTACCTTTCATTAATCAGCAGCAGCTATTATATCAATTTTTTTTTCTTTTTTACTCCTCATTTTATGTCAAATAACACAAGTTTAGATCTACTGTGATCTTTGTCCTTTTTAATTAGACCTATTATCTTTGAGAGCGGCTCCTTTATGTAGGAACCCTGTCCTCGCCAGGCCTTCGCAGTGGCACAGCAAGCAAACTGGGATTTTTTTCTCTTGGCAGAATCTGCAAATAATGTCAACTGCTAGGTCTACAGAAACCACAGGAGAAGAAAAAAAGACCATAGCACAGAAGAAGACTGCAAGAACACTATTCGCAAGACAAGAAAGATGGTGTTTAATATGAAAAAGAGCTGTTTTCCTGAAAACTGCGAACACCCTTTGTAGTAACAACTATTTGCAATATATACTTATGTCGGCCACCGAGGCAAAATGCATATGTTTAAAGATTTTTTTTTTCAGAAATTTAGAACTTACCCGACGGTGACATCGAAGATGTTACTTCCGACGGAAGAGAGACGGCCATGTCTCCGAAGCCCTTCCTGGCGACGATCACTGAGGTGATGAGATCTGGAATTGATGTACCCGCGGCCAGGAAGGTTAGACCCATCACTTCCGGAGGAATCAGCACCGTCTCGCCCACCATATTGGCCCACCATACCATCAGGTACGAGTAGGCAGCTATCCATAGAATGCTTCCAACGAAGGTTATGGGGAAGAACTTCTTACCTAAAAAACAAAATATATACCATGAGAAGCTGTTTGTTGAAAATGCTAGCAATTCCCAGTTGCACTCACTAATAAGCTAACATTTCTCAATAGCTAATATAAATCGAAAGAAAAGCAAAAGAAAAGGAACACATCTTTTCATTCGTTTCTTAATTTTAATTATAATTCTGTCCCCCTGTCGCTACAAAATTCAGATTTTCCTTCTTTCATAAATAATGATTTTTTAAAGTAAGTTTAATAAAAGTACATACAGGAACTTATGTACTTTTATTATATAATGCATTATCCTTATTCATCACAATAATTTACGCAATAATAAGGTTAAAGCAAATTCTCACTTTGTTCAAATAGTCACAGTGAGAGTTTTACACCAACGCAGTGTGATAATATTATTAACATGGAAAATACAATTAACAATGTATCCGAAAAGACTTTAAATATCTGGAATTTTGTTTTCAAAGTTAATACCAAAACTTATCGGTAGAGAGAAACAATTTTTCCGTATATTTTTGAGTCTGATTGTTGAATAACCTCCTTATCTTAAGGCCTACGTTTCTGTATACCTAACTAACCGCAGTCATTTCTTTCTTACCATACAAATTTCTGTAATTTATTTAAAAATATTGGTAGCATTTTAATCTAAACCGGATCTTTAAAGGATGGTGATAACTTAAATGACGTTTTGTTATATTATTTATCAAAATTAAGATTGCTATTTGTCCATACTAAACTCACTATTAAAAATATTCTATAATTTCGAAAAAGTTACTACGACAAATGAGGAGGGGCGTATGGTAAAGGGATTGCTTTATCCTTTAACTGCCTTCGTTGAAATCCAACATCATATTATTGCATTTAGCGATGGTTTTTGTATATTTTTTGCTTGCGCTATAATAAAGGTATTCTTGATAGATTAAATCATCAAATCTAATACTCACGTGATAATTACGTTGGCGTTCTAAAAATATTTAGACCGAAAGTCACATAACGAAATAGATTTGGGAGTAAATAACTGTCAGGCCGTATAATGTATGCTTATGTTGCGTTATTGTGCAGCACGCAGTTCAAGTCGGAAAACACTGACTCGGCATTTATTATTACAGGGTTAGAATTCTCGGTGTAAATTTACCAAGTAAAGATAAACTGCATGATATTCCTCAACATGCAACCTAATCGTTCAGTAGCTTAACGACGCTAATTTTCTTTACTATGTGTACAACAATTTTTTTTCATGACACCTACTTTTTTTCCTGTTTGTGGCTTTAAAATAAAAATTGCCAATGAATTAGCAAATAAAATAATTATACCAGTTCTTTTATTCTTACATTTCATTAGTAATTATTTTTTTATTACATACAGCCGTTTGCACTGCCGTGATTAACTATTTGATTAGCTAATCAAAAAATTAAGTTTCATTATAAATTAAATGTGAATGTGTGTGCCTTGCGCGCAGGCGCACGATTTCGAAATAGTTGTAGTTATTATCAATGTTGTCTTTGCTATTGGTTTTCCATACCAAGCAAACTAATTAATGATAAGCAATAGATCAGTTAGCTTCACTAAACGAAACAGCATTTCTGAATATTAGAAAAGTATGAAGATATATTAGAGAACAAAGAAACTGGACTAGTAGTGGTTATTGAAAATAAACTTATTGTTAGCTTCAAACAATTCGCGAATGTTCTTAAACGATTCTATAATAATAAAAAAACAAGAAAGCAGACAGCTTTAGAAAAGAAGCAATTTATCAAAACAGATACTGGAGAAACGGCTAAAATGACCAATGGATCTATAATTTAATTTACCAATGGACATTATAAACAATATATATAATTATTCATGGTCTACACAATCTTTATGATAATGATTGTCAGGTATTTAGTAAAATATGTTGTTTGTATTTTTTAACTCATGACCTTTTACAGTTGTAAATGCCACGAATAAAATATGATTGAAGCACACGAAACATAGTAGTCAATATACATGACATACCTATCTATAGATACTCATTAACTTTTTCTTTTTGGTGTAATAGCGAGGAAGAAATAATTATTACAGAAATCAGTGGTGAAACTAGGTAGATACACTTTCTGTACAAAAAAAATGACCTTTTTATTCTACTATAAAACTATAATTAAAATAAGCACACAAATGTACAGGGTGGGCCAAATTCGATACTTTTAATAGGAAACTTTATATTTCTGAAGGAAATTAGACAAAAGTCTGCACCTATGCTTCTGGAGCTCGATTTTAAAAGAAATCGATTAGTGAAATCCGTATTTTTTATCTTCCGTATATAAGAGATACAGAGCGTTTTCGTAAAATATGCAATTTTCAAAGCCCTTGTAACTTTTTAACTTGTGAAAATGCTTGATTTATATAAGAACTTTATTAGGACACTTTTTGACGTAGAATTCAATGCTCTAATTTGTTTTTTTAATTCGTTTTTTTTTTTGAGATAATTATTAAGACTGTGTTTTTTATATGGAACACCCTATATATTTTTACACTATTCAAAAGCAGATAAAATTGCCTGTTAATATGATAAACACACTTGATATTTTATTTAAAGGATTTTCAAGATATTTGATTTTTGTTTGCAATTAACAGTATTTCAAGGTGGCTCTGGCTGTAACTAAGCAATACGCGTATTTGTTTATATTGTCAAAATATTTTGAAATGTCAGTTTGAATGAATGTTACTGGTGGTTTTATTATTCAAGATTTCAAAAATGTATGAAAACTATGAAAAATACGACATGTTAAAGTGTTTTATAGAAGCAGGTGAAAATGCGGAAGCTGCATGTAATATTTACTATGAACGATATCCTGAAAGACAACAACCATTCAGAGACATGTTCACTAGGTTAAAGAAAAATTTAATAAATTTTGGATCCTTTCAAAAACCGAGACCTAAAAATATGTGGCTCAAATAGAGACAAAGAATTAGAGGAATTTGCCGTTTTGGGGGAAACTGTAAATAACCCAACATTCCACTCGCGAGATGGCACAAACAACAGGTTTTTAGCAAGAACACCGGCAAGGCGGCATTTTAAAAAAGTATAGAATGAAACCCTATCGGACAAGGAAAGTGCCATTACCTTTTTGCCGCGGATTTGGAGCGTCGTATGACATTTTGTCAATGGTTTTGGGAAAATGTGAAGAAAATCATAATTTTGCTCTAAACTGTGTATGGACGGATGAATGTAACGTAAGCAGTGCGGGAATTTTTAACAGATATAATTCTTATACTTAGTCGCGTGAAAATCCCATGTTACTATTGAAATGAGAAAACCAAGGACGATATAGTTTCATTGTGTGGGTAGGAATTTCGCGTGCCAGGATAATTGGACCCTACATATATAACGGAATTTTAACTCGAAAGCTATTTCCATATTTTACAACAATTCATTGAACCTCTCATAGATGAAATACCTTTAAACCAATTGAATTCGTTTACTTCCAGCATGACGGAGCACCCCTCACAATGCTGCTCGGTTAATGAGTTTTAAAAGCAACAATTCGGTAACAATTGGATTGGAAATCAGGGACCGATACATTGGCCGGCAAGGTCACCAGATCTAATCCCATTCGATTTTTTCCTTTGGGGAAAAATTCAAAATCTTGCGTTTAAGCATTCTCTCAATTCAAGACAGGAATTAGAGGCTGCAGTTTTGCAAGCGTTCGACTCTCTATCTTCGCTTGAATTGGTGAACTCAGTTCAGAATGTAAGGAAACGGTGTCGATTATGTTTACAACAGAATTGCGACAATTCGAACACTTACTATAATTCATAATGCTTACGTATTTTTTTGTATAGAGGGGTATATTCTGTAAATATTTCGCTCAAATATGTCTATAAGAATTTTAGAAACCAGCTGATTTTAATTTTAGCCATGATAAATTTAAAAAAAAGTTGAATACACTACAAAATAAACCACCTTAGGGTGGAATTCTATACATATCTGTAGCGTCTAAAAGATTATCTGCAAGACTGTAAACATGTATTAAGGATGCTTACAGACTTATAAATAACCTTACAAGTGCTACAAATACGCACCGAATCCCACCATTAATTCCTTACAACAATAGTATCAATAATACTGTTAATGGTTTCCTTAGTTTGTTGGACTTGTTATTTCTAACATTTAATATTAAAACCACTTTTTTTCTGCTTTGTAGAAATCTTTTATTTGCTTATTTACGAGCATTCACGGCCAAACAAAAAATAAAGAAATAAAAAAAAACAAATACGCGCATTGCTTAGTTACAGCCAGAGCCATCTTGAAATACTGTTAAATGCAAACAAAAAATCAAATATCTTGAAAATTCCTTTAAATAAAAATATCAAGTGTGTTATATTCATATTAAAGGCAATTTTATGTGCTTTTGACATACTTGTAAAATATTCTGTGTTCATATAAAAAACACCAAGTCTTGATTAATATCTCAAAAAAAACGAATTAAAAAAAAAAATTAGAGCATTGAATTCTACGTCAAAAGTGCCCTAATAAAGTTCTTATATAAATTCAAGCATTTTCACAAATTAAAAAGTTACAAGGGTTTTTTAAAAATTGCATATTTACGAAAACGCTCTGTATCTCTTATATTACGGATGATATAAAAAATACGGACTTCACCAATCGCTTTCTTTTTAAAATCGAGCTCCAGAAAGCATAGATCAGATTTTTTTAATTCCTTTTAGAAATATAAGTTTCCTATTTAAAAGTTGTCGAGCATATTGGCCACCACCCTGTACACTAATCAATTCAAAACGCATCTATATTTCCTCTAAAGCTTATTTCCCAGGTACTAAAGGTGCATCCACACGCTCGGAGTGTCGCCGAAAACCGCCGAATGTTCCGGCAACTACCGAATCGTTGTGGACGCGACCGTCCACACGCTCGGAGTTTCGCCGAACTCCGAGCAGATACGGTGGGAAAACGCCGAACGTTCGGTATGAGAGTTTAGTGTGGTAGCATTGAGTGATTGAATGAATTAGGTTGGTGTTGGTACAGAAATTATGACTGGTTATGAACATTGCTGTCCACTGCATAACTTGAAACTCTTTTTTTGGGTTTCGCGGAAACCCGGCAAATCATAAATATTTGAAGTTCTGTCATTTTTGTTGAGCATGACAGAAACTAAATATGAATCACGGATACCAGTAATTCATCTTTAGGTTATAAATGATTGACAACTTTACGCTATTTATTAATTTTCTGTTATTTTCCAAGTTACGATGATGAATACCCATACATTCATTTTGCGTATACAATGGCGAACAAACTCGAACAAAAAAAGTAGTTTTATTGACCTTCTAATATTGTTATGACCAACGTGATTGTTATCATTGAAACATTCATCGTAAAAATTATAGGTGAATCAAAAGAATATATTTTTTGCTCAAAATTTCTTCGCCATTTTTATATCCAATTATCTACGAGCATCAATACACCTGTATGAGTAATATTTACAATGAGGCGAATATGTTTGCACTGTGGATGTATGGATTTCTTTATCGTTTCAAATTTGAGGGCCGTGAGGAATGAGGCGGTTTCTTTTAAATGATTATATATTAATAAATATCATCTAATTTTTAATTTGTTTGCCAATTTATAGACAAAAAATCATTATACGCATTTTAAACCAGATCGTCAACATAACAATATACCTTTTCGACCCTCTTAATAAAATTCAAGAAATTTGATGAATTATGAAGAAGAGTGGTAAGCTTTTTAATATTTAGGCTAACACTGCATTATTTAATTACTTTATCTACACATTAGTTTTAAAGATTTAATTTTTATAAAATTTAAGGATCTTTAATTTAACTTAAAATGCATCAATTTATGTAATAATGAATACTAAAATTGCACTCCTCATCAATGTCAAAAAAAAAAAAACCACTTTTGAATTGTTTATTATCTTTGGCAAGATCTGTCATTTCAGCAATACGAGCATAGTATTTCAAGTAAATAAATTTGTATCTGTTACCCGCTGTCATATATAAACAGTTATTTAAAAACTGTAGGTATTATAGTATGACTAGTAAGAGATGAGCTCACTGACAGCTGTCAACAGCTTTCCCTCTCACTCTTAAATACCTTCCCGAATGTGTCGGACGGGTGCACGAACTCCGTCTAGCCGAACATTCGTGGCGCCATTTTCCAATGCAGATCGGGAATAGGCCAAACAGTTTGCCGACTAGTTCGCCGAACCCCGAACTGCCCGTCCACACGACTAGGAGATCGCTAAACTAGTGCTCGGAGTTCGGCGAACTCCGAGCGTGTGGATGCACCTTAACGTTTTACCTAAATCCATATAAAGGACTCCTGAAAGGCAGATATTTGTTCGAAAATTATTCTTAATGTTTTCAACAAATTCGAAACAGGCGATGGTGCTCTAAGTTGTCACAAAAAGAAAGAAATAAAACCAATCATACACACATTTGATAATTTTTCTTGGTAAAAATCCCTTTTTTTATAAGTTTCCGCACTGAATGGGGGTAAATGTACAGGAACTTAAGGAAAATGTCGAAATGTTAGAAAATTTCCCATAATACAAGTATTTTACGTGAATATTATAGGAAAATTCCGTTTTGTTAGAAAAAATCTCTATCGTTCTAATATTTCCAAGAAAAATATTAATATATCCTAGGAAAAACTTAAAATTTCTACAGATTTGAAGAATTACAGTCATTCATTCATTCATTAAGTTAGGGTGGGCACCTAAACTCCGGGCACTTGAGCTAGTTGCTCATTCTACCATTCCTATTAAGTCTCTTATTTCCACTCTCTATAAAGCCCAGTAGCTTGCCCAGTGGAAACTTAAGAACCATCGAGGGCTCCAATAGATCTCTCCCGAAATATTTCTGCCCGAATACCTTTAATTCCTCACATGTGCAGATTACATGTAATATCGTTTCCTCCTGTAGTTCGCATCTTCTGCACCATGGTTTGCTTACTCGGCTTGTGTTTGCATAGATGCTTTTTCAGGGGACAGTGTTCAGTTACCAGCCCAGTAATGGTTTTAGCAAGAATTACAGTCATAAATATAATAATTTTCAAGTAATAAAGAAATAAGCAAGGCGCGTTAACTTAAAATGTTCTGGTTCAAGTCAGACGTAGGCAGAAATGACATGGTGTTCGACCATACGTGATTCTGTTTTCTTGTTACTTTAAAACTATTATACTGATTACTAGTAGGTGGTATTAATTCATATTAGAAAATCTGTTGGTGTTCTTTAAATGCTTTAAAGTCTGTAACGCACTCTGCTACAATTTGAATATCCGAAGTACCAACTTTGCATGCACGTTGGAATTACTTCAGCGATGTCTGTTAAAAACTCACCCATCCACTAAAAATTTTAGGTACTTTTTCTTAGTAAAAATCACTGTTTTGGATAATTTTCCGCATTCAATGGGGATAAATGTACAAAATGTTTTACATGAATATTAATGGAAAAATTTCGGTTTCTTAGAAAAAAAATCTTTAACATTGTAATATTACTAAGAAAAATATTAATATCTCTCAGGAAAAGTTTAGTATTTCTTACAATTTAGAAAATTACAGTTAAAAATAATATCTTTTATTGAAATAAATTATCTTGACAGCAATTTTTTTTTTTTGATATATGATATCAAACACTTACGATTTTCTGAAAGTAACCATTTATTTTATACAAAGTCAGTACAGTTACAGATAAAGTAGTAGTAGTAGATTTACGTCAATATTGTATTACAAAACTGTAAATCATCATGTCATGAAGTTCTAAGCGTATAACAGCAAAGTTTTATGGCCTATAGTAGCAAATACGTTAAACATATTGCTGTAAGTACAGAAATTGCCGTGAAGATGGCGATTCTCCTAGTTCACTGCTAACTTTCCATAGTCGATATAAGTTTTCCACATGGCAGACATAGTTATCAAATATTTATCTATTACTTGCTAGATAAATATTGCCACAAATCGGACTGATTGAGTGGGGATAGATACTACTATATATATATTGAGTGTCCGGTCTCGACTCGGGACTTCTCGTGTAGCGACGAGACGGTCAATAAAGAACTTAAGTGTATTGGTCTTTGGTTGATTCCTGCCCCTGCAACCCAAAGTAGGTACAATTATTATATAAGTATTGCCTCTGAACTACCCGACTACCCGCTTCCACCAATGAAATTGAATTTATAGCATCTCTAATACGATTCTTCAATACTCTACATAATTTGGAATCCTATTTGAATATTATAATACATGTTTTGTTCGGTCCTAAAATGAAAAATCCGTGATTGTTAGATCAGGAGATCTGAGCGGCCACAAAATTTGATCATTGTCTATCTATTTTTCTTAAAAACGTTCATTCAGCCATTCACAAATTCTCTAAGTCGATAGGAAAACTCGTGTGAATATAAAAACATGAAGAAAATCGTTTTTCTTATGATTTGATGAGTTCGTTTATAAATCAATTCAAAATATTTAAATATGTGCTGAGTGCAAGTCTTCCCTAAGTAAAACGTGGGTCAATAACATCACAACGATAAGAAACTGCACACCAGACCTTAACTTTTTTCGATTATTTGGTTCTGTTTGTTGGGTAATTGCAGAACAGGAATAAAATTTATTGATGACAATTTAAATACGTTAATATTTTTAAATACGTAACTGATATAGTTCCATTGATGACAGTACATCGGCAGTTATGCTATTTTATACAAAACAGTTGTAGACACTACAAAGCCCTGCAATGTCAAAAAAAAAAATTAAGTAGACACTCTTCAAAATGGATTGGTACCCATGGAAACGTAAAGCGGCCACCACGTTTTTCTTGTTTAAATCCACTGCATTATTTCTTATGGAGTACTTTGGCGTATATTACGATAAAATACAAGGTGTAAACTAACTAAGGCAAGGAGTAGTTGATGTTTGCACTCAAACTTCGCCGGAAATTAGTGCCAAAGAGATGAAATAAATCTTCCGACATGTGACAATGTTCTTATTAAAAAGTGGCCGCCATTTTTTCCAGTACGAATTCTACTTTTTCGACCGAATTAAGTGTATTTTTTTTGGCGAAAACAAATAAATCTATTTGTCGTCCAGAGCATTCGCTTTCCATTCTCGATAATACTTTTTTCGGAATACGTATTTATGATCTTTCTGTTTACGTAGGGGAGCCGTATTTTGAAGGCATTACGTCCTCTAAATTGAATGTAAACAGATGGAGCGCAATGTGAGTCTAGCGAGTTCCCAATGTCGTGTGATATGCTTTTAGTGCATATACATCAAAATGAACAGAACAATGGAGTTGGTGAAATAACTTTCAGGAAACGGGCCAAAAAGGTGCTCATTTGAAAACCATCTACGTAAATTCGGGTTTAAATGGCGTTTTAATGAATGCTTTAAGTTGAATTAACCAGCTGCTGTTTTACCCAAATATTTTTCTTTATCCACCATGATCTCAAACTACTAGAGAAGAGGAAATTGTGGCGAAAATTACAACTTCAGGTGCTATTCGTGTCAAACACAAATAAGATCACATTACTACGGTTGATATTTCAAAATTTGTGCGTGTGTGTTAATAATATCTTCCCTAACTAACACACGAAATACAAATACTTCTGCCTCGCAACAGTTTTTAGTCTTCACACTATGTATGTTTCATTAGTTGCGCTAACATTATCAGGTGTACAAGTATATTGTCAGAATACTAAATATGTGTATATAATAAGTATATTCTAGGTTACAAAATCAAGCTTCAGAATTATTATCCTCAATAAATTCTAAATATTTATAATTAAGGAGTATTAAATCTGCATTGAATATATCGCTTACTGAAGATAATTTTAAAAAAAGAGTTAGAGAATATATATGCCATGTAGCAGAAATTAATGGTTATAAGAAAAGTGTGGTAGATAAGATTAAAAAGAAGTTAAAAAATAAGAAGTCATTAAAATATAAATATACTTATTCCAGTGAAACTAGTAGAGAAAAATTTTGCAGATTTAACTTTTAATAAATCACAGTTTAACCAGATATTAAACTTGTATAAAAAAATACAACCTTAGTCCGGTTTTTTAAAATTCTAATACTTTAAGAAACAAATTAAAATGTTGGGATTTATAAGAACAAATGCAGTGTTTGTAATAAAGTAATACCTAGGTCAAACAAATCGGAATGCGGAAATTAGATTTAAAGAACATTTATATCATGTTAAGAATCATAATGCTGATAAATCCCCTTCAGCATATCATTTTGTTAATACAGGACACACTCTTTCAATTAATGATTCAGATGTAATTAAGTCTTCAAATTTTAAAAATCTTAATATGTAGGAAATTATTTATATGAAAAAACATAGTAATAGCTTACTTGATATAGATTTAACACTACTTAATTATAAATATTTAGAATTTATTGAAGATAATAGCCCTGAAGCTTGATTTTGTAACCTAGGATATACTTATTATACAGAGTGTTAGGTAAACATGCGGCAAAAATTCAAGGGGTTATTCTAAGAATATTTTGTCCTATGACGATTTATGGAAAATCCCATTGTTCGAAGATACAGGACAAACAAAATTTGCGACAACCATATTCGATATTCGTTGAAATTATTATATATATATCTCATCGGTCACATTTGTTTAGATTGAGTGATGTTTGGCTGTTTGACGTGTCTTTAATAGTCAGTGAAATCCTCTGTCACGGTGTATACGAACGCCGAGATGACTGGCATATATTTCATGTATGGAGTTGCTGATGGCAACTCACTAGAAGCTAGGCGATTGTACATTGAACGATTTCCTGCCCGTAATGTCCCCAACCGAAAAATCTTCGAAAACATTCTTCGAGTCTTCGTGAAACAGGCTCAATGAAACGAAGTAGAGGGCCAGGAAGATCAATGAGTGCAAGAACGGTACAATTGGAACAGAATGTGCTGGACATGATAGAGAAGATCCTGGTAGTTCTACGCGAAAAAATGCAAATACTTTGAATGTAAGTCATTGGACATTTTGGAAAATTCTTAAGGACAATTTGTTCTATCCATACCACATTCAACGCGTTCAGGCACTACTACCTGCTGATTTTCCTCCACGTATTGCATTATGTCAATGGATATTGCAAACATTAGTTCGCATCTCTCTATTCCTGACACAGATTCTTTTTACCGATGAAGCCAGTTTCTTAAGAAATGCAATAAGGAATTTTCATAATAACCATGTGTGGGCAGATGAAAATCCGCATGAGGTATTTTAAGATCGTTTTCAACATCAGTTCCCGCTGAATGCTTGGGTTGGAATTATAGGTGACTATCTAATTGATGGTGCACCACCACATTTCAGTTTAGTTGCTCGTAATTTTTTAACAGCAACATACGGAGATCGCTGGATTGGTCGAGGTGAGCCACACACAAGGCCTGCTCGATTCCCAGACTTAAACCCCCTAGATCCTAGATTATTTCTTGTGGGAATCTCTGAAGTCAATAGTTTACCCTACTCCAGTGAAGAATTTGGACGATTTTGCGAAATCAAATAATTGCTGGGTGTAACTCAATTAGAAACGACCCTGGTGTGTTTGAATGAGTTCGACAGTCAATGACGAGAGTATTGAATGCTTGTATCTAGGTTGGAGGAAGGCATATCGAACATTTATTGTAGATTGAGCAACTTTACATGTACTTTTTGATAATAAAATGTTGTTACTGTCGCAAATCTTGCTCGCTTTGTATCTTAGAAATAAAGGGGTTTTCCAAAAAACCTCATAGGACAAAATTTTCTTAGAATAGGCCAAGGAATAACCCCTTGAATTTTTTCAGCATATTTACCTAACACGCTATATACACATATTTGGTATTCTGACAACATATGTACTTGTACACCTAATAATGTTAGCGTAGTTAATGAAATGTACATAATGTGAAGATTAAAAATTCTTGCGAGACAGAAGTTCATTTGTATCTCGTGTGTTATTACCAGTAGTATATCTCGCAGTGCTCGCTCAACCTTTAATTTAATTCGTAATGTCTCTCCTATTGTTCTTTTTATCTCGCTTTAACTCATTTTTTAAAAGTTCCTCCTAAACAACCGTGCCAGTAGTTCTTGACAAATTCCTCACTTATTATTTCTCCTACACGGGCAATAAAACCTCTCTTATGACCCTTCATATTAAATAGGTATACATTTGAAAAAAAATCGCCCCTGATAAGATGTCGATATGCTTTTTTTCCGAATGCCTCTACTATTTATTGCAAAAGAAATATCGTACCCCAACAGAGGTGAAATCACACCTTTATCTTTCTGGGGAGTGGCTTATGTGCCAACCAATATCGACACTCCCAAATAACATACTGTAAACCGGAATAAAATATCGTTTTTTGCAGATATCTTCTAATAACATCCTGATGTACAATTCTACACCTAACCAAATAGAAGCTACAGTGCTTCATTG
This sequence comes from Protaetia brevitarsis, assembly GCA_004143645.1. Classification (NCBI taxonomy): domain Eukaryota; kingdom Metazoa; phylum Arthropoda; class Insecta; order Coleoptera; family Scarabaeidae; genus Protaetia; species Protaetia brevitarsis. Next base: position 1,448,344 of record RXPK01000125.1, read on the forward strand.
CGTACAATACCTACGTTCTTCAGATGTACTTAATAGGAACATTTGTTTCCTTAGGATTTTTGCTTCTTTCTTTTTTGATTTTATTTTAGAAAACTTAGCCATTCGTTATTGAAATGAAATACATATAAAACAAATCTGTAGGTAAATTTTGAAACAAACTTGGATATTACTGAATGTGCAGTGTTAAACTGTCGCACAATTCTTCCGACATTAAAACGTGTGCAAAATTAAATTTCCTTGTATAAAATTGATTCTTTTTCATAATGCCAATAACATTATTACATAATTTGTATGCCTTAAGTATTAGGTGTCATATGTTTCCCATTTATACGTTTTCAAGTATGTGTAAAAACGCAGGAGTGTAAGTTAATGCATTTTCTCTCTAAAATGATGCAGTTTCTTGCCAAATAAAAAATATATTCTGCCCCGTGATGCCCAAACACGCAATGCTTTGGACTTTACTAAGGGCACTTATAGCATAGCCTAGTTTGCTTAATGCCACCAGACTAGCGAGGCATAAGTTACAGAAAGTACTATAATTTTCAAGTACATCCAGTGTACCATTAGGCTTTAGGCCCCACGTTTTACCGAACATACCTCTACGGGCCCAGAAGTTCCTTATGGTTTTATTCGTCACATGTTCTAGGTGTGATTTGTACAGCAGTTTGGCGTCCAGGACAACACCCAGATATTTGACTTAGATGATATGGGTGTTTTAGAGACGAATATAGTGGCACGCTGGAGTTTGGGAAGCTTCCTCCTCCATGTGAACGGAACCACAGTCGTTTTGTTAGAGTTGACGTTAAGACTCTCTCTTATACACCATCTCTCTATGAGTCTGAGCACGACCTGCATCCTCTCGGATACCATGCCCTCAAATTTCGCGCAGACAATAATGTTGAAGCAGCGTTACGGAAATACCGTCTGAGCCAGTTGCCTTTGTATTGTTTAGACTAACAATGAAAACTTTTTTAACTTCTCGAGAGTCTGTACGACCCAAAACAAACGATTCTGGTATGTATCCAACAGAAGCGGCAAGATTTTGTTAAGTAAGTGTATTAAACTTGAGGTATAAGCACATCTGAAAGTGTAAGTAGATCTGTACTCAGACATTTTAAAACTTGGTTCACTTATTCCAAGTGGTAATAAAATTACCACCGGCTTTAAATGAGGTGGGCACCCAAAGGAAATTAACCTTGGCCTGGGTTCCTAGCCACTCGGGCGTGAGAGGAAATGAGGGCGGTGGACGCGCTGGCCAGGCGCGGTTCGTCAAGGTCATTCGTTGCAACTGGCCCTTCTTTCGGTACTACCAAATCGCAAATTAAAAAAATCCATCAATGAATGAGTACATAATCAGTCCAGAGAGTGGTGGCAAAAAAATCGGGACAAAGACAGGCAAAACAGTTCCTAAAGGAGGAGAGGCCTGCATTCACGAGAGATCTACTGAATAAAGATAGGAAGGCTATCAAAATGATTGTAGATCTGCTGAGTGGTAACTGTAGACTAAATAGGCATATGTAGAACATAGGCCTGGTAGATGATGCAACTTGCAGATACTGCCAAGAGAAGGAAGAAACACCAGTTCACGTGCTGTGCCAATGTGAAAGCCTGGCGAAGACAAGGTTTCTAGTAATGAGCGTGGAGAACCTCACAACTAGTAGCTACACAAAGAAACCGCTCTCAAAAATAATAGGCCTAATTAAGTGGGCAAAATTATAAAGCGTCGTCTAGCAAAAAGGGGGATCACAATAGGTCTGTTACAAGAATCGCAGTGAAAAAAACAGGTCCCATAAGGCCACATACTTTTATACAGGAAAATTAAAGATATCGTGGAAATGAACGAGCTTACACCTTAGGTATGCTATATTTCGGTTATATCTTACTTAAAATCTTACTTAAAATTTACTAATATTTCTAAAATTGGAATAATAATATAGATCTTAAATTTAAGAAAAAAACTTGAAGGCTCTATCGAGGTTACGAAACAGTCTATACAAATGCTGATAAATTGCAAAACGTTATAAAAACTTTTTTCATATTTGTTACTGTTTACTAGTTATAGTAGAATCTCCTGCCATCAGTGAAATACTCTGTATATAGATACGTGTTTCGTAATGGCCGACATAATTCGTCCAGATATTTGAGGGGAAGTATACTACATTACGAGACCCTCTTCAATTAGAAGCCGTATCTGATTACGGCACATCTTGAGATACACGTCCATTGTTTACGCAAATCCCACTGTCGTCAAATTAAATTATTCCCGCCAACGAGGAATTGCAAAACGCGCATTAAGAAATCTCCCGTCTACCACAGTCTCGTCCGAATATCGATTCGCCAGTCCGTCAGCCGCAAACGCGACGCAGACGTGTTTACAAATTAATGCGACATCTTCGTGGTCGGTTATCTTTAGCACGCCGATAGTTTGGCCCAATTCGGACCGCGGTTAATATTGTTTGTGCTACGAAACAATATTCCGGTCATAATGAAATGCCTAAATGGCACTGCCGGAGGTACGATTTATGCAGCGGATTACTTATGGTGTAGTGGGGATTAATTAAATTTAGTACAGTGGTCCAGACCGCCAGCCCTTGTAAATTTTACATTAGTATATGTAATTTTAATGGTCTGCTTTCGGATGTTTGAAAATTATGCATGAAGAGCTTTAATGGTTTTGGAAGTAGGCCACAATAAAGCGTAACCTATATCAGATTGATAAAGTTATTTTGAATTTCAGTTATTGTTCAACTTGAAAGGTTGCTTGACTCTCAACGTCTTTTCACTCAAATTTTATTGACTCTTCATGATAATAATAACAATAATAATAATTTATAACCATGGATCATACATACATGATATTGGTATTATCAACAATGAAGTACAATATACACATATATAAAAACATTACATTATAAAACAACACTCACACATTAAAATAATCATTGTAAGAATAAAAATCATGTCCTTTAATTTATCGCATTAATTTGCCTCTAAATCCACAAATATGCCCCTATTTCTAATATCACATTGCAATTTATTAAATACTTTTATAGGTCTATATTCTTGTTCCCCTTTTGAGCCTTAAATGCTCGATGAAAGTCCGTAGAAGCCCCCAAAAACAATTGCGTAATTCAATCTACTCTGTACACAACCATAGTAGATTGACTTCAGAACATCAATCATAACGTTATCTCTCATATTATAAATAATATATTATACAGGATTAAGTTTTTTACTAACGCGTCTATATGCGAATTCCAAGAGAAGCTTTGGTCGATGTTTAAGCCCAAAAATTTAGTATTACTGACTTTAGAAACATCTTCAAGAGATCTATTATTAAAAAATATAGTGAAAACGTTTTCTTTATTTAAAACCAAACCATTATCCCTACACCAATCACTAATCTGATTATTAATATTATTACTCGCCATCGATATATTTTGTAAATTAAATCCTTTGACAATACATGTTGTATCGTCGGCATACTGGAAAAACAACTCATCTCCCACTCGATCCGGTATAGTAAAAACGTAAATTAAAAATAAAGTAGGGCCTAAGAGTGATCCTTGAGGGACACCTTTGTTAAGTGCTTCAGTACTTGAAGAAAACTCCTTAATCACTGTTTCCAGTAACACTTACCATTTGCACTCTGTCCTTCAAATATGAGGTAAAGAAATCCTGATAAGGACTGTGGTTTGCTAATTTCATAGTTGGAGATGGAAATATATTAATTCTCGAGTACAAATTGCCTGTGCATTTCTTCTGTATTGATACAAATCCCAATTGCTGTCTTTTTAAACAATATTTTGATATATTCGAATCAAAGGTGTATTGCTTCTTATCTTACTGGCATCCAATTGTTACCTTCTTTAATAGTATTAGTTGTATACAGCGTAATTCACGGAACCCGTCCACTAAAAGTTCTTGAATTTGTAATGATATCTCGATTTTGAAACTTTGGGGCTAAGCATAGTTAGCTATGATCTATTTAGAAAAATATAACTTCATGTACGTCGCACTTCCGGCTACATCGAAAGTCATGGCCAATTTTAATATTATAAATAGAAACCTATCCTTTTTTAGTGGATTTTTAGGTTCTACTAGGCATTTTAAAGCCAGTTTTATGAACATGTACTTGTGTGAATCTTCTATTAAGAAGTAAACAAATTATACAGCAATATACATTCGCTTGCAAAAACTTTAAAATCCTTATGTAAACTCATATTGTTATAGCCTGTCAAATGCTTTAACTACTAATTTTTCTGATTCTACTTTGGTTTGTACTTTGACCGAATACACCAATGATTTTTTTTATGTCACCATAAATCAAAATCCAAGGGCGTTAAATTAGGAGATCCTGTTGGCTAAGTTCAATGTCCATTGCGTCCAATCCACCTGTCATTAAACATTGTACTCAGTAAACGATTTACCTCATAGGAAAAATGAACTGATATCCCATCCATTTGGTACCAGCAATATCTCCGATCAAACACAGGCAACTGAATGTTTGCTACGCATTGCCGCAGAATTACGGTATGTCGCTAGTGTAAGTGCCATACATTTGAAAACGTGTCCTCTCATTCATTATTACGCCAAATTAAATAAAACTAAACATGTATTTTGAAAGCTAGCCTCACGAATGAAGCGAGGACTTTGCGGGGCCCAGTAGTGCCAATTGCGTTTATTAACAATGTCCTCTCTGGTAATATTGAACTCATATTTTTTTTGTAAAAACTTTGGATCTTCTGGAGCCATATTGATATTCGCTCGCAAAGAGCAAGACGGCAAGCTTTATCGCCAGGATGAAGCTTGCACGATGTTAAAGCCCTGTGCGTGCATTTTAAGTTTTGACAGAACGCGCTGTATTTTATTTTATTTTATTTTATTTATTTTTTATTTATATAAACATTGTGAATTACACAACAGGACTAAATGTCCCAATAACAGTGTAACATATACACATATTTCACAAGTGCACATTGTATATACATAGATAATATATAAAAATGTATCTTACTCAACTCACCACCACCACTCGTCCCATACAAAATTATAAATCTACATTATCGGAGCATATTCTTAGCCAAACGCAATGCATTTCCCATGCCGACGTGGAAAACGTCGATGGAACTAAAATTGTTTATATAATTTGTACAAAGTCTGTACAAAGGTGAATTCATGTAAGCAACTGTATTACATTTGTGTAAATAAAATGTAGACCCCAGTCTCGTACTGTAAGATGTCACATTAAAATTTATATTTTGGATGCAATAAAAGCTATTAATCTTATTATTTAGTAGTTTATAGAGAAACGCAAAATCTAAAAATAATCTTCTATTAGCAAGAGACAATATCCCATATTCATTTAGGCACCACTGGTACGACACTGAATTTCTATCAGGAAAAAATTTAAAATTTAGATGCTTTACGAACCTGCGTTGAATCCCCTCAATTCTGTCTATATATGTGTAATAACAAGGACTCCAAACGACTGAACCAAATTCAAGGCCACTACGTACGAGAGTCGTATACAAAGTAATAATAGTGCTAACATTTTTAAACTCACGAGATACACGAAACACAAAACCTAGTAATCTAAATGCCTTTTGAACCATGAAATCAATATGATAACGAAAAAGAAGTTTACTGTCTAAATATATACCTAAATCCTTAATACATTCAACTTTTTGTAAGCTAATACCATTAAGCATATACGAAAAATCCAGACCAGCTATATTTCGTGTAAAAGTGATTGCGTGGCATTTATTCACGTTTAAAGCCAACCTGTTCATTACACCGTAATTATAAAATTTATCTAAATCTTCTTGAAACAATTGGCAATCTTGAGATGTAACTATGGGTGCATACAATTTAGCATCATCAGCGTATAACAAACAATGACAGAATTGGAAGACCTCGGCAAGATCGTTCACAAAAATACAAAAAAGGAGCGGGCCCGGGTATTGATGAATATGATTTTTCATCGCCTACGGTTAATTAAAAACTACATTTTCTGAAAATCACTAATCCTAAAAGAAGCGATAGAGGTAGTTTACTTTATTTTCATATTGTTTGGGTCAGTAACACTGGATACAATGTGTCAAAATACAAATGTAAAATACAACAAACAAAATTTTAGAAATAAATAATTTACAGAAAAACAAATAGAACAAACAAAAACGACAAAAAATGTGTATAGTCAAGAACAAAAATATTCATTGATTGACTAATAAGATTTTTCTATTAAGAACGCTCTAACCTGTTTTTTAAATTGTTTAATGCAGTCTGTGCTAGTTATCTGGCAAGCTATTATATATTCTTAGGCATTGAATTATAGGCGATCTCTTTGTAGCTGATAGGTAGTGCTTGGGTATCGTCAGTTGCTCTATATGGCGGATGGTATAAGGGTGATGTTTTTTGTATTTATTAAATATTTCAAAGTTTTGTTTCACATAGACGGCCGATTTATAGATTAAAATGCTGGGAAAAGTTAAAATTTTATTTTCTTTAACAACATCCTTGCAACTGTCGCGGTTATTAATGTTAAAAATCAGTCTTATGAGTCGCTTTAGTGTAATGAATACTCTCTCCCAACCAGTTGTTACGCTCCATATAATAACATTGTACGAAAGAACAGAGTATGCCAACTCATAGCAAATATCTACTAGGTCTTTCTTTCCAATGTATATTTTAACTGATTAATAATATAATAGGCTTTATTCAATTGTGTGCACACGTTTGCTACTTGTTTTTTCCATTCCAGCTTATCATCTATGGTAACACCTAATATTGATGCACCATCCGTAGGAGGAATATTTGTAGTAATATCTGGGGTTTTTGTCTATGGAAATTTAATATTTTAGTTTTATTTTTATTTAAAATTAATCGGTTTGTTTTGCACCACTCTGCCATATCTTGAAATGTACGCGCTATCATAAATGAAAGGTCCACAGAATTTTCACCCGTTACTATTACCGTTACATCATCAGCAAAAAAAAAATCGTGTGACCAAAATTAAAGTATTGCGGTAGATCGTTTATTAATAATAAGATTAATAGGGGTCTCAACACCGACCCTTGAGCTACTTCCATGTTACACGCATACTCCTGCGAATACACGTTACCTACTTTGACTTTCATAGACCTACCGTTCGAAAAAGATGGCAACCAATCCAGCGGGACGCTCCTAAAGTCCATGGAATACAGTTTTTCAATATATTCAAGCCAACACAATTAAAAGCGCGCGTTAAATCGAAAAATATGCCAACTACGTATTTATTTACGTCTAGAGCGTCATTTATGATTTCTAAGCTCTGAAATAGTGCTGTTTCCGTGGAAAGTTTTCTAGTAAATCCGTGTTGTTACGGACATAAAAGATTATGATGTTCTATAAATTTCACCATTTGAGCATATGCAACGCATTCTACGACTTTAGATATTGAACGTAGCAAGGATACTTATCTGTAATTCTCCATGTTGTTTTCTTTAATTGTATGGAAAATCTACCATCTACAAACGACTTATTTATAACATATGTTAGTGATTCAATGAAATGAAAGGTATAAGAACACCTACAGCTTTTCGATATCCACACATTTATCACATGGTGTAAAAGTACACAGGGCGTTCCCCAAGTTACCCCAAATTAACCCTAGATTATAGGACGGCCTCTACAATTTTGTCTACTCTTTATTCCTTAGTTAAATAGTAGAGGACTCACGCCCTGCATAGTCAACATAAACTCTCTAACTTGTACTGTATAGTTGTTATACGCATTTAATCCACCATATTTTTTTGAGCTCCTTTCCACGGTCTGGAAACTCAATTAGTAAGTATTTCCTTACTCTGCAATGAAACAACTATTGAATGTATGAAATGTTAAGAGTTATCGAATTAAAGTTGCCGTTAATGAGAAACATAACAAAATTCTATAATAAAGACAAACATTGATAAAGAAAAGTTTATTACCAAAATTGTTATTGTACTGAAACGTAAATATAAAGACGACCGAAGCAGGCAGCTTGCAAAGATATCCTCCCTGTTTTTTTCTTTGTTTATCAAAGTAAAATAAAATATAAAAATGAATAAATAAGGAAGTTCCGTATATTACCGCATTTAAAAATACTCATTCTTTTAGAGCGATGTTATAGCATTCTGAAACCAAACAGATCATAAAAAACAAATGCTTTCTGTGTGCCATATACAAACTTTATTACCCAATTAAATGTGCGAAAGCCCCTGCAGTTCTTCAGAAATAATTCAATATTTGTGTTTTTTTACATTTACTTTTTGCGAAGTTTTATGTTCCACTTATAATAAAACTTAGTAATAAAAGTAATAGGGCCTTTTTAAACTTTGTTAATATTAAATAATAAAAGCTTCCACGCAACGTTAAGTACTTATATAAAATCGATAATAAAAGTGAAAAGAAGGTAGAAAATACTATAAGATAAATTATTTACTTTGTATATTTTGGAATTCAGAACAGTAATGAGCCCGATTTCTTAATAGAGTATTTATTGAGAAGATGAGCAGCTAAATTATTAATTTAAAAAAAAAGAAATAAAGGGAATGGAAGTCATGTTTGGAGATCAGCAGGGATACATAAAGGAACTACATTTTGAAGAATATTTCTTTTTATTAATATTTTTTTTTAATTAACCCCTAAATAATTATCCAAAATTAAAACATTCTTTTATTTATATTTCTTTATTTTTTTTAGAATATTTAAATCTTCATTCCTTCTTGGAATATAGCATAATTACATACCTCACTAAACAGCCTGAGTACATCCGAACATATCTAAATATTTAGCTATCAGAATTTACCTCCCTGCATAACTATTCTGCATATCATTGGACTGAAATTTGTTTGTTCTCGCCTACCTGTTGTTATATAAGTACGAAGTTAAGGTTTGCTTGTTCAGTTTGTGTAGTATCTATGTGTTTACCGCTAAGTCTGGGTACACATCTGTTGAAGTATTTATTCAGTTGCACACAAAGTTAACAACATTTGAAATTATTTTGCAAAGTTACAAATATGTGAATAAATTTTATAATATATTCACGTTAGTAACCGCTATGAGTAGCCTTATACACTACAGCAAATAATTCTTTAAACCAAATAAATATTTTGTATTTAGCAATTTGTACTTGTAGGGTTTGTTTAGGATCTTGATATTGCGGATGCTCCAGCTAATTGCGACATTTCTGGAGTTATGAAATTTTGGCTCAGGTGAGGTGTTTAGCACGCATATATGGACGCTTAGACTTTATTAAACCCCTTAAAAAAATAAATCGAAGCCTTCGTTTTGAAACAAAACTATTTTCTTTAAATGGACGTTTATTTTCTTACACTTAATGAACACTTTCCTCATACTGAAAAATCATTTTTTTTTATAAAAATTAAAGAAAAGCTCTTTTAATTAAAAATATTTTATAAGTATAAATAATTCAATCAAATTTTAATTCAATATTATAATATTCTTCATACTTAATTTTTCTATTCTCATAAAATATCTAAAAAGAGTTGCTAAGAAGGTTACTACATTACTAGTAGATGTGCTTAACGAGATAGATTTGAAGCTTATACACCCTTGACCTCCGCGGTAAATGTATTCTATTTCAATTGATATATCAAATGTTTATAGATATATAGACTGTCCACCGAACAGGGTCATTAATTCTTCGAAGTTCTAGTAAGAATTTGATTTTGAAACTTGCAGAGTAGTCATGATTGAATGATCCATTTGTCGATCCAGGTGTCGATATCCACTTTCTTATTTTAAATGGAATGTGTTATATGTATACTTTTATAGTGAGTTTCCTGAACACGGCTGGTTATTAAAAATTAGAAAATATATGTCAGTTGTAAAAGTACTTCAGTGTTTTAATCTAACTTAAATATTATATTTAAAAAACGTAACATGGTGGCAGCTGGTAAAGCGCGCTGAAGTGCTTTTGAAACGTTAAATAGAAGCGTTTGGTAAAACTGAAGAAACTGTATTAAAATGAGTGAACATAGCAGACCCCCGAAAGAATTTCACTTCACTGGTGATGTTGCTGAAAACTGGTGGTTGTGGAAGCAGAAATTCAAACAAGAGCGACAATGTAAAAATTGCAATACTTTTAAATATGTGAGGGGATGAAGGCCTGCAGGTGTACAATACATTTCAATATAATGAAGGCGAAAATAAGGATAAATTGCAGACTGTCCTTGAAAATTTTGATCAATACTGTATTCCAATAAAAAATCTAGTGTATGAACACTATAAATTCTTCAAGGGAGACCAACAGCAGGAAGAAACGGTTGACCAATTCATAACGTCTCATAACGCAAGCTCGCATCCACTTGTGAATTCAAGGAGCAAGATGTGTAAAGCATCTAAGTATACAACACAGGTCAAGTAAGCGAACCGTGGTGCAGAAGATGCGAACTGCAGGAGGAAACGAGTTTACATGTAATTTGCACATGTGAATAATTGAAAGTACTCAGACAGAAACATTTCGGGAAGGATCTATTGGAGCCCTCGAGGGTTCTCAAGTTTCCACTGGGCGGGATACTGCGCTTTATAGAGAACACCAAGCTGCTCGAATGAAAGTAAGAGATTTAATAAGAACGGTACAATGAGCACCTAGCTCAAGTATCCGGACATTAACTGCCCAACCTAACATTAAAAAAAAAATCGTATCTAGCCAATATATAACAGATAGTTACAGTGGATAGCGTGGTCTCATCTGAACTTAGTGTGAAGTCAGAGGTGGCACAATGTAACGTAGTACAGGTGGTATTGGTTACTTACATGCAGCCACTAATATTGAGGAATTAAGGAAATATATGCAAAGTATGCTAAATGCATTTGTGCAGTGGTTTACCTTTAGTAACTTGAGAATAAACATCGACAAGGTTGCTTTCATTATTAGGGATATTAACCGTAGCCAACTATTGCGAGTTTATGGGCATTCAATTCGACAGATTACTTCCATTAAATTACTGGGTCTACATATTGATAATGATTTAGGTTGGTCGACAACATACATTAATACTTTATGTTCTAATCTAAATTATCACAGCCATACTATGTGATTTACTGATTAATGGAAGTAACAAACATACATGCCACTAAAATGTATTTCTACACATGTTTCGAAAATTGGGCGATTAGGTCTTATATTCTGTTATTCGCACAATATCGAGAGTAACACGTGACCAGTCATGTCGCACTTTGTTTAATAATTTAGTTGTTATGTTCTTACCGACTTTATTTATATATGAAATACTTACACTTACTAAAAACGTAGAGCCTAATTTGAAACAGAGTAAGTGTTTTCATGGCTACTTCACATATAAAGCTTATGATTTTACTGCTCCAAAACATAAATTTGTTACTTATAAAAACAATCCCCTTATACAGTTCATTCAAATCTGAAATGAAGTTACTAAGTTGTTAACATTAATTAAATATTATTATTATTCATTTTAAAGGTGCACTAAAACATTGTTTAATTAGGTAGTGTTATTATTCTTTGAATCATGTCAATTTTTATATCACATCTTCTTATAATATTTAAACATTTACTACTAACTTCTATTTTTAATTATTATTTTTCGGTTGTGGTTGTTGGACTTCTCTTATACCACATGCACGTGTTCTGTATTTTCGTGTACTCTTGGTCATTTGGATAAATATGCGCGTATTAAATAAAAAATAATATTATAATGGCTTTGCCAATTCTCTCTAGAAACATTGTATCCTTGCTGGATAAGCAGAAGAATATCTTAGCACCCAGTACTTAAACCTAGTAGAAATGCTTGTCTAGCCGTACTTACTATCAGAAAGTGATAAATTGAATGTACTCAGTACTTTACTAACGAATAGAATATGTAACGAAAAAGAAACATGTATTTTCCAGACAAGCGTGAAAATGTGAAAAATAGGTAAGTGTATTCTTTCACGGCTTAAAAACCAAATTAAAAATTGTAGCAGTTTATGGTCAAAAAGAAGCTATCATAATAAATAAAGTTCAATGAGGGAATTAAAAACACAATATCATATAATTAATTGGAAAATGTAATTTATATTACGAAAAGCGTTTCCTGCGAATTCAATTTCTAGTCAAAGAATTGTAAATAACACGATTTCACAGAGCCCTCATATAACCTGGTGTCCAGAGTAAGAAAATACTCTAGAGACAGCCGCACTATATGGGCGTATAGAGAGAAATCTTGGTTTACTATGACGAAATTAAAAAATCCACAATACTCTATTAAACCTTTAAATTAATTATAAGAGATGTTTTTGCTATCGGTGGCATTTCACCTCGAAATAACATTTGACGAAACTATTTCGAATGCCTTGTACATACAAAATTACAAATACAGTATTAATGCAAATTATACTAATATAACCATGCAAAATTCCAATTTACCAATGATTAAATTAATCCATACCCTTTTGTTTCCTTAGGGCCGGTTTCATAAAAAAATGTCACTTTAGAGCTTTAACAAAAGTCTGTGTATTATTTATGAGAACTTTAATTTAAAGTAATTTTAAAGTTGAAAAGTGATATTATGGAAATCAACCTAACCCTATTATCTTCGACACAAACGCGAAATTATCTCATTTTAATTTTATTTTGCGGTCAACAGAATTCAATTCTTACTTCTTTCTCTTTAGTCTGCATCTCTTAACTGTTTCGTCAAGATGCCGACAACAAAACACCATTGAGTATTCTCTGAGAAAATGCGCACCTGCGAAATTATCAAACAAAACTTTATGTAGTCGAGTAGGGCAATCTAGTCTTCTATCGATACCACTCACCTTACCTCGAGGTTAATTATTTTGCTGAAAATGTTAGATATATCCATCAGCGCGAAACGTTACTTATGTAGGTTATTTATATATTCGCATATGAATAAATCTCAACGTATTTCAACGTCAATCGCCGAGAAATGCGGCAAATGACTTTCCTTTAGCGAAATACAAAACCGACGGAAAATTGAATCCATTAGGCACAAAGAAGATAATTAATCACGTTTTAGGAATATACCACTAGCACGGTATAGTCTCTCCTAATTACTACGGAATACAATAAAGATTTCTGCTTGGAATAAATAATAACAGGCGCAGGAGACAACTTTGAGACGGGATAATCGATAAAAGATCCCCTCTTCTGTTAATCCCCTACAACGGTTTTCCATCATTTTTGCGGGAAATATATACAAGTAGGTCAGTTGCGCAAATACGGTAAGACAGCCTTCTGGACTTCGAGTGATTAATTAATTATGGCGAGGCGAACAATTATGTCGAAAATCTGTCAAACTGTCTAAAGTATAGTGCGATTATCGCCGGGAGGAAAATTAAAACTTCCCATTGGTATCACATTATAATGGAAATCGATTTATTTTAAGTAAATTCGAAGGTGTCAGTTGAAAGCCAACAAGAATACTGCGTGAGGGATTTCAATGAAACTTTCACATATTGAAATGCGGAGTTGAATTTAACCTAATTTAAACTAATAAATTAATTAAATTTAGTTCTAGTTTCTTTCTGTAGTTCTCTTTCCACGTTCGAAAAAGTAACACTAGACGATAATTCAATGGCCCAAAACCACAAAATCTTCATAATAAAACAGTAGAATTTGATTAGGTTCGAGTTAAAGCTTCTCCTTAAAGCTTGGTCTTTGACACAGAACTAACTTGAGACCCGAACCTGGAGAAGCTGACAAGTAGTGTAGAAACAGAACCTAATGACAACCCGCGGAACAATTGGGAAAATAGGAATACGAGTATGCCACAATCACAGCAATTAGAAACCCTATCTTTGGAGTGAGCAGTGGTAGGAAAAATGGGAGCATCTAAGGGACATATTGAATTGTTCCTTGATGTATTGGGGGGTATAATTGGAAAACCAAGCAAAAAGCAGGTCATCAAACTCCAAACTCGCATGTATATAGATGGAAGGGTGATGTTACACTGCTACCTAAAAGATCTGTTGTGTGCCCTATTCTTGCTGCTTTACAGCTGGCCTTCCAATCCTATTCCTTTCAGAAAGTGTAGGATATCAGAGGGTCCCAGTCTAGGCAAGTCTCCCTCTTCGATTTTACATGCTCCCAGGTGCAACGCCCTCGGGTTGCACAGTGCTACGCAGTTTGAGAGGAGATGGATGGGTGCTTCATCCTGTTCCCCACAAAATCGACATTCAGATTCCTTTTCCAATCCAAGCTTACTCAGGTGTCCTTTCAGTCTACAATGCCCTGAAAGTATTCCTGTTAATATGCGAACATTGTTCTTACTCAGGTTGATGCATTCTGTAAACCTCTCTGGTTATAAGTTCCCAGAAGAATTTTACTTTGCCTCATTCCCTGGAGACTTTCCCAGTAACTGGATTTTTTCTGCTTCATTTCTATTTTCAGTTTCTTCAGTATTGTATTGCCTTAACCCGTAAAAAGCGTTCAGGCCCTACAAAAAGTATTCCAGCCCCTTGGGACTAGGGAATGCCTAGGGAAATTAAATGAGCTAGGCAAAAGGAATAAAGTAACTCCCCTGTGGGTTCCGGGTCACACAGGAGTGGAAGGAAACAAAATAACGGATAACCTTGCAAAAAAGGGGCTGGAATGCCTTTTATAGGGCCTGAACCCTTTGGCGGATTAAGTAGCAGTACAATACTGAAGAAATTAAAAACAGAAATGGAGCAGAGAAAATCCAGTTACTGGGAGAATCTCCAGGGAATGAGGCAAAGTAAAATTCTTCTGGGAACTTATAACCAGAAGAGGTTTACAGAATGCATCAACCTGAGTAAGAACAATGTTCGCATATTAACAGGAATACTTTCAGGCCACTGTAAACTGAAAGGACACCTGAGTAAGATTGGATTAGCGAAGGAACCTGAATGTAGATTTTGTGGGGAACAGGATGAAACACCCATCCACCTCCTCTCAAACTATATAGCACTGTGCAACTCGAGGGCATTGCACCTGGAAGCATGTGAAATCGAAGAGGGAGACTTACCTAGACTGGAGTCCTCTGACATCCTACACTTTCTGAAAGGAATAGGATTGGAAGGCCAGCTGTAAAGCAGCAAGAATAGGGGACACAATAGATCTTTTAGGTCGCAGTGTAACACCACCCTTATACCTACATACATACATACATACATTCCAGCCCCTTTTTCTTGCGAAATTATCCGTTATTTCGTTTCCTTCCACTCATGTGTGACCCGAAACCCACAGGAGAGTTACTTTATTTCTTTTGCCTAGCTCATTTAATTTCCCTAGGCATTCCCAGACCATCTTGCAACTGATTTCATATGAGCTCAGCGCCTTGATGGCTGCTTGATTATCAGACATGATGATAATCTCCTGCTTTCGATAATTACTATCCATATTGAACTGAACACATCTTTCAATAGCGTGTATTTCCGCCTGAAATATACTTGGATATTTTCCCAGGCTTTCGAAATATGTGGTTCTAGGCCCATATATTCCTATTCCAGTTCCCTATGCCGTTTTGGAGCCATCAGTATACTATTTGATGGCATTTCTATTCAAGTTCAAGATGGTGTTATGATCCCACTCGCTCCTGTTACTGAGCTTTATGATGAATTCCTTCACAAAGCTGAATTTCATTAACATATCATCCCGGGGCATGTCCCAGGTTTGATCACCGTCAGGAGATTGGGGCCTAATCGTTCCTTCCTTGACCATTCTGAGTGTGGTTCTCTATGCCACGCCCTCTACTACAATATGGAGAGGGGTAAGATCCAGTACTACTTCCATAGCTGCTGTTGGGCAAGTTCTTATAGCCCCCGTTATGCATACACATGCTAATCTTTGCACTTTCGAGAGGTTAATTCTCGCGGTGGCCAGATTAGTTCTTTTGCTCAAGCTACTGATGCATAAATGATGATCGGTCTCACTATCGCTGTATCCAAACTAGCATGCAATAGCTCCAAAAGAGGCACAGATTTTGGCACTGGTATATATAAAGAAAATCTAAATCAAAGAGAATATGTGGCACTAAAATAATATGCAATATCAGACGGAAATAACGGCGGTACAAACTTGGGCCTGTAGGGTACTGGAAAAGCAACTCCAAAATCTACTAGCTGGAATCCTTTGCCGTAGCTTTGTAATCTTTAAGATACAAATTTTATCAAAGGACCTTCAAACTGCTTTGGTAATATTCACACTGCTCAGCAGAAAAATCAGTATCTGTCTCTTTGATTAGTTTAATATTTGATTTAAATATCTTTTAAGCCTTAAAAGTGTCAGTAATTAAGAGAGTAGTAGTATCAGTAAACAAAGTCGCAATAAGAATAAGAAAAAGAGCCGTAGGGGGTTAAGCTAGTGAAAACAGCGCTTAGGTATATAGATTTGGCTAATTCTTTTTTCTGAAGTATTTTTACATCTAATATATCAGAAAGTTTCTTGGTAATACATATTAGTTTTCGAGTAAGTAACTGTTTACAATAAAAACAAAAAGGAATTTTTTCATTAACCTATGTGATGTATTCTTTTGAGTTCGTAGTATGTTGTAGTAGTTGTTGATGACGGTTACCTATAGTTTTTGACGATCCGTGTGTATTCTCTCAGTAAGCCAAAAATATTTTAATAAGTTTTTTTTTTAATGTTCATGATCTTTTCACCAAATATACCCACTATAGCATAGGAGTATAACATAGTAAAATAGAAGAATATACTTTGTGTATTAATACAGCTAGAGGTGATCCAATGCGAGTTCCTATATTATTAGCTACATTTTAAATTAGGCAATTGTCATTAATGTCGCGTGTCTGACACATCAAAAGTTAATTTGAAATAACTCAATTAAGAAATGGATCGTTTAATTATTGCTCAAAGTCTTGAAATTCTCCAATAATTGTGATACAGCAATAATAATTCCAGGTGAACTGTGTATTGACTTTTACGGGATATATTTGGTCAATTTAATCATCCAACTGAACAGCCAATTTACAATGTAGTGAAAATTTTTAAAAATTGAAGTAGCGTTCGTTGGCTTTGGGTCTTTCTTATGGTCCCCTTTTGCGCATTTGGCACAAAGGCTTGCACTTACACCTCTATAAAATCTAGTTAACAGGAGAACTGAACCCAAAAACTGATAGACAACAAAGAATTTATGCAGATTTGGTATTAGAAGAGCAAAAAGTTGACACTGATTCTTCAAATATTTTTTTGCGTTGATGAGGCATATTTAAAAGTCTCCGGATGTGTTAATAAACAAAATTGCCGCATATGGCGTGAGAAAAATCTGTATGAGGAAAGCCAAGGAACATGTAAACAAGCTAGGACAGTTAGCAAATTTTAACTTCGCGGAATCGTCACTTTTTCTGAGTTTGTTCTAACCAATAGGAAGCCAGTCTCGGCTTTTGTCAAAACAGTTCTTGACAGTCATTTAACAATCTTAGAGTTTTTACAAACGCACATTCGAACGAATAACAACTGCAATAAGGAACATGTCATCCTTACAGCTAGCAAATCGTCATTTTTTTGTTCCTTCTCGCCAATAGCAGTCAATGAGCGCACTGAAAGTCGTAAATTCTTCCACCTGAGATCAAAGCTGCCGACACTGTCCGTTCTTGTTGAGATGTTCCTCGGGAAAGCAAATGTTTGACAGCTATCCAGTGTTGCCACACCACCAAATCATTATTTCCCACGGTCACTTTAAGCCTAATTTTAGTTATTAAGATTAAATTAGGAAGGTAAAAAATAGGAGAACTAGTCCACTTTCTTCTTCTTTTTTACCTTTCTAATTACATATATTATTCACACAGAGTCAAAAATGGATTATATTAAGATTAAACAGTGTAATTTGCCTTATGTTTAGTTAGTATACATAATTTCAAGTGAAATCTGTTACTAAACTGCGTGTGATAGATTGTTTGTTATGTTTTTCCTACCACTGATTATACAGGTGTCCCACCGAACGGGGACATTAGATTTTTTTGAACTTCTAGTAGAAATTTGATTTTGGAACTTGCAGTGTAGTCATGGCCTACTGTGATCTATTTAAGGGAAATAATTTCAACTTTATAGCACTTTCGATATACAGGGTGTTGATATCAACTTTCTTATTATAAATGGAATGGTATATTTTTTATCGGTCTAATGAATTTGGCAAGTGATTTGCAACTGGTTTATATAAAGATTCCCTAAACTCGACCGTTTTTGAGATATTTTCATTTTCCTTGATTTTTTGACATTTGCACTCTCAAATAAAATCAAATATTTCATGAGATAGCAGATATTTAGTGGTTCCACTAAAGTCGATGTAAATATAAGGACGTAGCTATAAGGTGTTATAGCAATAATGACTGAATCACATACAGGGTATTCAAAAACGCGCCTCCAATGTGGATACCTTTAAGCTAACAAAACTTTTTCTTTCAAATGGAACATGGTATTTTTTACTACAGCATTGAATGCAGCGAAAATTCTACATCGATTGATATTAGGCTTTGGTATACCTATTCTTAATAGTTTTTGAAGTATTAGAATTTCTTGCAAAGAATGCTAAAAATATGCCTAAATTCCAAGTTTCAACCAAATACAATGAGTTTTTTCCTACAAAACACTCTGTACATTATTTGCTTAACTTATAGAAATATTTATGTTTAAATATTGTGAATCGAAAGAAATAATAAAAACATTGAAAGTTACATATATAAATAACATTTTAAACTTATTCTATATTCAAGAAGAATGCAACAATGATTAGATACCTACACATATTTGCATGAATAAAAACCTCAAAAAAAATATATACAAATAGAAATTAAAGCAGATATCCTAAATACACCCATAATATTTCAAATATTGTTCACTTACTAGACCAGGTATTTTCTTTGTAGGGGAGCCGTCTGACATGGAGTCTCCGAAAACAATGCAGCCTTTTGGCTTTTTGTATTAAACTAGGTATTAAGCGATACAGACAGATAACATAAATAACATAAATCAGGAACGAACTATCAAAAGTCTTCGAAAATGTCCAATATAAATGTTCTTTCAGAATAATAATCTCTTAGTTTTTTTATTAATTTGACTTATTTTCGATGTATTTAATAAGCAGGTAAAAATATTAACATGTAATTTACTGTCGCATAATAATTATGGCTTATTAATATTTTATAATTACAATTACCTAAAATTTGCTAATAACTGGAAAACTTCCAATGATAAATATCGCAGGTATAAAAACCAAACAATGCAAAAAAATTTTAGGCAATAAACGCTAATATCTGAAAAACTATCAAAAATAGGTAGACCAAACCCTAATGTTAATCGATGTAGAATTTTACGCTGCATTCAATGCTGTAGTAAAAAATACCATGTTCCATTTGAAATAACAGAGTTTTGTTGGTTTAAAGGTATCTACATTGGAGATGCGTTTTCGAACGGCCTGTATATGATTCGGTCATTATTGCCATAACACTTTCTACCTACATCTTTATACTTACATCGATATTAGTAGAACCACTAAATATCTAACACCTTATCAGTTATTTAATTTCACTTGAAACAGTGCAAACGTCAAAAAATCAACAAAATTGTAAATATCTCAAAAACGGTTGAGTTTAGGGATAGGGAACCCTCACGTAAACTAATTGTAAATAACTCGATACATTCATTGTACCGATAAAAATTCTACCATTCCATTTAAAATAAGAAAGTTGATATCAACACCCTGTATACCGAAAGAGCTATAAAGTTGAAAATATTTTCCTTAAATAGATCACAGTGGGCCATGACTACACTGCAAGTTTCAAAATCAAATTCCTGTTAGAGGTTTAAAAAAATCTAATGGGCCAGTTCGGTGGGACACCGGTATTCTAAACAAATCTTGCATCACATCAGGCTTGTGTTATCTCCAATATTATCTACCATTTTTCGACGTACAAATTCTCCCATTCAAAAACAATCACAAGTAATTTGCAGCATTTCTGCATGATGATTTCCCAGTTTTAATTCTACTCTAGTTATTTAATTTTCTCACAATGTTCAAGATTAATTATCAAAACTAACAAACGTACCGGGTTCAATCATTAAAACCGCCAACCTCCCAATTTTGTCAACTAATTAGTCGCTTATTAACACGGTGTACTACATGGTCTAAATTCCATAGTTTTTTTTTGTATTGCAAATTACTTTACCACCTGCTAAACGGTAGTTAGACGAATTAACACCTCCGTCAGCGATGTCAGCAACACCCGTTAATTGACGAACTGATGAATTATTACCGCATTCACGCCAGACTTCTGGCCTCCCGAGTTCGAATTTAATTGAGTGGGGTACAAAAGGGCTGCAGGGCAACTGCCGACGTTCAAAACGTCGACAATTACGGTGGCACAACGTCATCGACTGCTAGTAAAATCCAGATACTGAAGTTTTCAAAATTAGGCCAAACTGACAAGTCGCACGGTTAAATTTCTGCGAAAATAGCGCTACTCCCAGCAGATAATAATACTACGTCCACGTTTGTTCCAGTTGAAAAGTTTTTAAACTCGATTTCATATCTGAAAATTTAAAATTGCTGGAATTTCTAATAGACGGTAAAGCGAGCAAACGCCTAAAGCCAGAGAGGCGTTACCTGTTTTTTTTTCACCTTTTTATTGCCCAACTCTGAAAGCCAACCGCATTAAAAGCCCATTTTAATCTTTAATAACATACTAATTCAGTCAAAAACAATTCAACCTTTCAATGCTTTGCTTTTTTTTTAACGGCTGTGTGAAGTGTATTTTTTTCTTTGCATTGTGCAGTCTCCTATTATTACTGTAGAGAAATGTTATTTTGTTCCTATTTAATAGAAAAATATTGGTTTCGCTTTAAACAATGCTTTAAAATGCAGAACAGATGTATGGACACTGCTTATAGGGTACAATAGGAATAACAGCCGACATGCAAGGTGTTCCATCGAACAAGATTATTAGAAAAAGAAAAGTGCCAGAAATAACTCGAATAACTCTCTAGAACAATCCTGCTCTATCTAGGAACAACCTTAACAGTTCTTGCTATTTCTGACAGTTGTTCACATTGTTCTAGAACTGTAAGATTGTTCCTACATGTAACATGACTACTCCAAAGAGCTGTTTAAGCTGTTCCGGCTTCAGAGTGATAGACATTCGAAATTTAGTTCTCTTGTGTAAACTTTACGGGATTCTGGATTAGAACTGTCCTAATTATTCTACCAATCTTTTCTTAAGCAAAAAATGTTTAATTTTATGACATAGCCGAGATACAGGTGTTCATATTAACATTCTTATTTTTTGCGGATTGATGCAATATTTGCAAATTTTGGAAAGTTTCCATTAATCAAGAAAACGGATTCCAAAGCAAATTTAGAAACGGAATGATTTAGTAGTAACTTTATTAACTGTAGGTGCAATTTAACAATTATTGACATATTTACGGCATTATTTATCTGTATATTCAAAAAGGAAATCCTATTTTATTTTTTAATCAAGTACATTGCATTTCAAGTATCGGATCACACACTAAAAAAAAATAGGTAATTTTTCTAGGTAAAAATCCCTTTTTTTGATAATTTTCCGCATTGATTGGGGATAAATGTATAGTAACTTAAGGAAAATGTCGAAATGTTAGAAATTTTCCCATAATACAAGCATATTACGTGAATATAACGGGGGAAAATTTCTGTTTCTTAGAAAAAAATTTCTAACATTGCAATATTACCAAGAAAAATATTAATATCCCTTAGGAAAAACTTAAAATTTCTTATAATTTGGAAAATTACAGTCGTAAATATAGTAATTTTCAAGTGGTAAAGGCACGCATGCCTTAACTTAGAATGTTCTGGTTCAAGTTAGGCGTAGGCAGAAATGACATGATGTTCGGCCACACGTGGTCCTGTGTTCTTGTTATTTTAGAACCATTGTAGTGATTATTAGTAGGTGGTATTAATTCATATTAGAAAATCTGTATGTTGTTTTTTTAATGCTTTAAAATCTGTTACGCACTCTGCTACAATTTGAACATGGAATATCTGAAACAACTTGCATGCATGTTGGAATTAATTCAGCATTGTCTGTTAAAAACTCACCCACGCACTAAAAAATTTAGGTAATTTTTTATGGTAAAAATCACTTCTTTGGATAATTTTCGGCGTTTAATGGGGGTAAATGAACAAAATGTTTTACGTGAATATTAATGGAAAAATTCTGTTTCTTAGAAAAAAAAAAATCTTTAGAATTGTATGTAATATTGCTAAGAAGAATATTAATATCTCTCAGGAAAAACTTGTAAGTATTTCTTACAATTTGGAAAATTACAGTTAAAAATAATATCTTTTATTCAAATAAATTACTTTAACAGCAAAAAAAAAAGATTTTTGGATTGTATGATATCAAGTATTTACGATTTTCTAAAAGAAACTATTTTATATAAAGTCGGTACGGTTACAGATAAAGCAGTAGTAGATTTACGTCAAAATTATATTACAAAACTGTAAATCATCGCGTCATGATATTCTAAACATATAATAGCAATTTTTTCTAGCCTATAGTAGCAAATGCGTTAAATATATTCTACAAATGCAGAAATTGCCGTTTCCATATTTTGTTAGTCTTTTATGGATTAAATTCTAATTAAATATACTCTACCATTTTTAATTCGACGATATTTTCCTTTTGTTAGGAAAAAAAAACAGAAAACTTTTCTTTGCAATTTTACTTTTAAATAAGTAGAATTTCCACAGAAATTGTCACTACTTTAGAAATTTTACTTGTGAGTATTCCAGACTACATCAAGAAATTGCCCCAAAAATCGTATAGAAATTTTACCAAACTTTTTTTTAAGTGTACAATTGCTTCTGATGTAACATTTGTGGACCAGCTGACTCTCACAAATACCCGAAAATTAACTGAACCAACAATAATATGATAAAAAAAAGCTTCTTACTGATCTTCAGAAATATCCAAACAATTTGCGGGTGTAGGTTTTCAATTGCAGACAGCATACATATATGCTTTAACTGGTGTTCACCCAAGTATTGGGCCAAATTCCCTCAAAATATATTAATTTGTCCTTAATATTGCCTAAATACCACAAAACATAAAGAAATACAACTTTACGGATGGGATCAGATCGATAATAATCATGGTATCGCCACTGTTATATCGAATATGTTGTAAACAAAAGTAACTTATAACCTATAAATTATATTCATTCTGTAAAACAGCTAAAAAATTAGTTATTCTATTTTCATGCATCTGCCACTTATTTCAACAAACAGTAAAATTGCCTCATCGAAAAATATAGGTAGATGGCTACATAAATATTATTTAGAACAGAAACTGCTAACGATTATTATCTGCTTCATGAAACTTATCCCTAGGGTTAGCATATCAGAAAATGACGCTATTAAGTATATGAGGCGCGTTTCCGTAATTGAACACTCTAATAACAGTTAAGCTTACCTCATTTGACGGGACAAAACGGCAGATTCAGTAGAGATAAGAAGAAAAACAACCGTTTCCTTTTGGCTCCAAGCTTAGGCGCAATTACCCGAACTGTTACCTCAGTACTAACTAGAGCACTTGGAAAATTGCTGTTTAAGTGTTACAAACAGTACCATCCAGAAAATGGTACACAATATACATACGTACAGGAAGATAGTCCTTTAATATAACTTTACTCTTGTGTTCTCAAACTTAAAAGATAGAATGAGGTTATGCTTTGCGGTAGTATTTATTCTTACAATTCCCTACCAGCAACATTTCGACCGTGCACAAAAATTTAATTTCCAAGTCCTTTAACAGTTTCTGGTAACTTATATAATTATAATAATAATAATTTATTTGTCGTAGGTTGTAATCAACATAGACATTGTCAATAAATAACACAATTCACATACGCTACCCTACATTTTAGGGAGAAGGAGGAAATAGTGGACATCAAGTAACCTCTATGAAATCGAAATCGAACTGCACCTATAGTTCTAATTGTTGCGGTTTATAAATTCCTCAATAGTATAAAAACAATACTGAGATAAATAATTTTAACAGTTTTTTAAATGCATTTAGAGAAGCGGCTGATCTTATACCATCAGGTAGTGCATTAAAACAAGTTACACTGGTACACTTAGTTGATTTCTTGAACGTGTTGTCATAAGATTATAAATATCTTAATTTTTAACAAATTGGCTTTCGTGACGTTTATAAAAGAGTAAAAGCTCATATAAGTACAGTGACCCCAGAGGCATGATTTTTAATTGTTTAAATAATGGTCGACATGATTCTCTAGTCGATGCTCCCATCATGCATCTTATTAGGCGCTTTTGATGGATAAGCAATCTGTTTGCCCAAGGCGTCGATCCCCAGAAAACAATTGCATATCGTAATCGCGATTCAGCATATGAAAAGTAAAACATACGCAAGGCGCCCACACCGACTGCAGTCTTCAAGTTTCTGAGGCCATAGTACGCCGCACAAAGTTTTTTTTCTATTGTGTAACAATGCTCTTCAAATTTTAATCGACAGTCAATCTCCAATCCTAAAAACGACGCTGACCTGCTCTCAGCGATCGACCTGCCATCACATCGAACGTAAAGACTGCTAACAGCATCAACACCAGCGCGAAACTGTATTAATTTTGTTTTTCCAGAGTTTAGTAAAAGTCGGTTACCTTCACACCAGGAGCGCATATCTGAAATAGTTTTTGTCGTACTGATAGCAACGACATCAGCGTTGGGATTAGCGATACAACAGCTGGTATCATCAGCATATTGACTAAAAGGACATGCAGGTAATGACAAACACAAGTCGTTTACATATATGACAAACAACGTAGGCCCTAAGATGGACCCTTGAGGCACACCGCAGGTGATATCTATTGTAGGCGAAAGATATTGTTTACTAATCACATTCGCGCGACTGTGAATAGCAATGAAAGATTTTCGGTTCGTCAGGTACGACTTAAAGTAGCTCTGGGGGGTACCGCGTATTCCATATGCCCACAATTTACTTAAAAGGATATCGTAATTTAGTGTGTCAAATGCCTTTGACAAGTCAAAAAATACACCAAGAGTAGTGTCCCCAGCGTCCAGGTGTTTGTAAATGTGAGCCATGACATTATGCATGGCGTCCAATGTAGATTTTCCCGATAAGAAACCAAACTGACGGTTAGAAATTATCTTCTTCTTTTCTAAATAACTAACTAGACGCGTATTTATATTTTTTTCAAAAGTTTTAGTAATTGCCGTTGGTATGGCGATGGGTATGTAATTCTTAGTTTCAAATTTGTAACCCTTTTTATGAACGGGAATGACTTTACTAATTTTTAATTTATCAGGAAAAATACCTTTGCAGAATGATTTATTTGAGTACTAGACGGTCAGCGTATGAGATCGGAAGTGTACTAGTGTGAGCTCTGTGGTTTAAGAGTTTTATTACAATTATTAATTCGTTTTGGAAAGATATTTTGTGTTATTCCTCTTGGTATTTTGTAGTTACTAATCCTAATCTTATACTTTGGAGTTGTTAAGTATTTTCCTTTTTTCTTTCTTTAAAATTTCTTGTTTTATATTACAAAAAATTGTTATTCGTTTTCGGAATATAGGTAAGTTTATTTTACTTTTCTATTAATATATTACTATGGACTCGGGACAATACGGTGAAGCGGGTAATGGAAGTCCAATGTCATTTGAAAGCGATAATTATTCGTCCATTTTAATAAAAGAAAGTGGTAAAAAAAGATGCAAATTCTGATATGGTGCTCGTACAGAATGTGCCGCAGGTCAATGAAACTACAATCGTTTCTGATAAAAATGCAACTAAATTAATTGAAAATAACTTTGAAAGTAAATTTTCTCACTTATATAGTGGGCCGTACTATGCTTATATTCAACGTCGTTCAAAGAATATCGGTCGGTCCATGAAATGGCTGTTGGCCGACTCCTGCATGAGGAGTTGGCGTGAAATCATCGATTAAAGAAATAAGTAGAGTAGGTTACAATAAAATAAAGATAGAAATGAAAACTCTTAAAGATGTTATGAATTTAGTTAACAATCCTAACTTAAGATCTAAAGATCTTCATTGTTATGTTCCTAAACATTTAACGGAAGTCCGCGGAGTTATTAGGTTTGTAGACACGGCTATCTCAGAGGAACAATTAGTTACATTAATTGAATGTGAAAGTAATGTTAAAGGCGTCAAAGAATATATAAGAAGGTAGTTAAAAATGACAAATCTTTTGAAAGGATCCCTAGACAAACAGTTATAGTTTCATTTTACGGTAACAAGTTACCGTCACATGTCTTTATTAATAGTTGCCGGAGAGAAGTTGATGTATATGTAGGCAATGTTATACAATGCTTTAAATGTCTTCGTTTTGGACATATAGCAAATTTATGTAAAAGTACAGTTCAGTGTTGTAAAAACTGTGGGGATGCGCATGATGGAGCATGCAGTGCGGGAACTATGTGTGTCAATTGCAAATCTACTTTACATAATGGTCTTTCGAAAAGTTGTGAGAAATATGTTAAAGAAAAACAAATTAAAAAATTATGGCCGAAAATAATTTAACCTACAAAGAAGCCAAGTCATCGCTTGATAATCCATATTCATATGTAAATAAATTAGGCAATAATCGCTTTTCTCCACTGTTGAATTTAGATAAAGAAAAGCAATTTCCCCCATTAGGAAATAATACTATGATTCGCCCTCTATCAAAACCTAAAATTCCAATTGCATTAAACAATAATAAAAAACGCAAGACTATTTCGCCTACTATTTGTGCTCCGCAACCCTCCTTTCCCTCTACTAAAAATAAGTCAGATCACATTGTTTTTAACAACGAAGTAATTAGGAATTCACCATTTGTTAATAACGCTGAAGTCATAGAGAACATTATATCTTTTATCGAATCGATTTTTAGCAACAGTGATTATATTTTTAGTAAAGATTTAGTAAAAGAAAAATTAGAAAAAATTGTATATGCAGAGGGTAATTTGATAAGTAGTAAAAATAATCAGACTATTTAGACAGAGACTATTCGTATATTTTTTTTTTTCGAAGAAGATTGAGGTAAATTACTTAGACAAAAAAAAAAAAGTTATAATTTCTTTTTGCTAAATATTTTTCATTTTCGTCATGCCTACACAAATTAACATTTTACAGTGGAACTGCAGATCTATAAATTCTAATAAATATAGTTTTCTGAATTACCTCAGTCAAAATAAAATCGACATAATAGTATTATCTGAAACCTGGCTTAAGCCTACTCAAGTTTTTGATATTCGTGGTTTTAACTGCGTTCGTAATGACAGGTGTGATGGCAAAGGAGGTGTGGCCATTTTAATTTCTAATAAGTTTGCTTTTTCCGAATGCGATCTCGGTGATAATTATAATCATGGTATAGAGGCGTGTGCTATTCGAGTCAGGCTGCAAATCCCTTTAGATATAATGGTCGTATATAAACCACCTAATATTCGTGTATCAAGTACCGATTGGGTTAATCTGTTTCAACAAGTCAATGTAAATAATTGTTTTATATTAGGAGATTTCAATATTCACTCTATGAGTTGGGGATGTTCATATGATGATGGTTTTAGCGTTGATTTTATTAATGTACTTGATAATTTTCATTTAGGCATTTTAAATAACGGCTGCATTACTCATATTTCTCATAGTGGGCGGGATTCTGCTATAGATTTATCTTTGGCATCCCCTAATCTCACTGTAAAAACCAAATGGGAGGTGGAGAATGATACGCTGGGCTCGGATCACTATCCAATTTTTATTCAGTTTTCTTCGGAATGTCATTCGTCTATTGTGCATCCAGCTTCCAAATGGAATATAGCTGGTGCAGACTGGCAGAAATACTCTGAACTCCTGGAAAACGAACTGGAAAATGTCACTTCAGATATAAGCGCTAAAGAATTGTATGATCTTCTTTTGTTAAAAATAAACAATGTTGGGAATGAAGTGTTTAAGGTAAAGAAACCTTTTTTACGTAAGAAAAATGCAGCTTGTTGGTGGGATAGTAGTTGTAACGATATGATTGCTATACGTAAGGAAGCACTAAGTAGATATCGTTTAGACCCATCTTTAGACAATTTCTTAATCTCAAAAGGATTGCAGCAGAAACAAAAAGGTATTTGAAATCTAAAGCCAGGAAAGTTGGAGAGAATTTGTGAAATTTGAATAGAGAAACACCGATCAAAAAAGTTTGGCAAAAAATACGGGCGATTAAATCTGAAAGTACTTGTATGCAACCAATCTCAAATGATATATTATCAGAATTTTTACATAAATTAACTCCAAACGTGGTAAATTATTCCATTCAAAATTTTGAAAAACCTGAAAAAACACATATACTTTTTGAACCCTTCTCATACCATGAGCTAGATATGGTGCTTAAAGGTAATATAAATACTTCTCCAGGGCCTGATAATATTCTCTATCCAATGATAAAACACCTTCCCCCAAAAGCGAAAAGACTTTTGTTGGACTTGTTCAACAAGATATATATTAACGGAGAAGAAGTTGTAGAGCTCAAATCGGGGATTATTGTTCCAATTATAAAAAAAGGTAACCACGCTTCAACTACGGCTGACTTAAGACCCATATCATTGTTATCGTGTATTATGAAAACATTAGAAAGATTAATAAAATTTCGTCTAGAATGGTGGTTGGGAAACCAAGGATATCTCTCTGAGTACCAATATGGGTTTAAACGGGGATATAGTACTGTTGACGCTCTAGCAAACTTAGTTACAGACATACAATCTTCCTATACGAAAAATAATTATTGATGGCAGTTTTTATTGATCTAAAAGACGCCTACAACTCTATCAATCTGCGAACTTTAAAGTCAAAACTCGTTGAAATAAATGTACCTCCTACACTCGCTTCTAATATAGTTAACCTATACACTAATCGCTCCTTAATGATAAGAACATCTTCAAATCAGTTTATTGGGCCGAGGATCACATCGCTAGGTTTAGCCCAAGGAGCTGTTTTAAGTCCATTATTATTTAATATCTACACTAGAGATCTATCTTTCTCGGATGTTGAAATAATCCAATATGCAGATGACATCGTAATGTACACAGATCAGAAATCACTTAATAAATGTATTGAAATTCTAGACCAAGCCATGTTAGCCTTCAAATGTGGTGTAACGAGAAAGAGTTTTACAATCGCTTATCCGAAATGCAGTGTTGTATGCTTTACCAGACACAGAACCTCTAACTTCACCCAAGTTAAATTAGCAAACAAAATGTTTAATGTTAATATGTCGTCAAGTACTTAGGGATGTGGTTAGATATAAATTGTTATGGAGATCACATATAGCTGAAACTGTGAAAAAAACACAAAAATCTATCAATGTCTTACGAGTTATCAGTAAAGTTTTTTGGGGCTGATCTACATACTTCTAGTTTGGTTTATAGAGCAATGGTTAGATCCGTAATAGATTATGGATGTTTCTCATACGGCTCAGCTAGCAAATCTCTACTGAAGAAGTTAGATGTTGTCAACAACAGGGCTATTCGGTTATGTTTAGGAACAATGACTTCCACGCCGATAGATGCAATGTATGTAGAAATGAATGAATTCCTCTTGCTCTCAGACGAAAGCTTCTAAGCACCAAATTCCTATTAAAAATAGAGCAAAGAATACGAGTATTATATCCAAATGCAATAAATTAAACATTCATAATCTTACGTGTTCATATTGGTTTAAAAAGACATCTCCACCTCTACTAGTTCTTTTACGCATACAGCCTCATGCGATCCTAAAATCTTGAAGCCGCAATTTTTTTTACACACTCGTTACCACTTAAATGCTTAACTCATAAACCGAAAGTTTTTCCAACTTCTCAGGGATATTCATTTCAATAATTTGGAATTTAATGACATCGCCCAAAATTTTCTAGAGATATTCACATATTTACTGACGGAGCAAAAAATTCTATTGGTGTCGGATGTGCCTTTATCGTACCTAATAAACAACTTATTAAAAAGTTCTCACTGCCAAAAGATGCGACTGTTTATACAGCTGAAGCAACAGCGATAAGAAAAGCTATGGAATTAATTTGCCAAATGGAGGAAGACTCTTTTACGATCTTCACCGACTCCAAAAGTGTTTTGATGAGCCTTCAGAATTTTAGTTTTTTGTCATCTCAAATGATTGGAGAAATGCTACTAATAGATTTCAGCATAAAACAATATGGCAAATCAATAAGATACGTTTGGATTAAAGGACACTCCAATATTTATTATAATGAAAAAGTAGATAGTTTGGCAAAAGCGGCATGTGGTGAGAAAATCTCAGATGACATTCTACTTCCAGATAGCGACTTTTTCGGCACTTACAAAAAAGATATTCGTAATGAATGGCAGATTCAGTATTTCAATCTTTACAAAGATAAGCCAACCAATTATTTTATGCTCTTTCCAAATTTGAGAACTGCCCGTTGGTATGATAAAACTAGAGTCACAAAGAATATGCTGTCGCAAATTTTAAGACTTTCATTTAATCATGGAAGATTTCCTGCACATTTGTATAAAATCAAGCTAAAAGAAAACAATAACTGTAATTTCTGTGAAATCGAGTGCGGTGATGTCAATCATATTATCTTGGGTTGTAGCAAACACTTAGATAAAATCAATTTATTCCAGTTAGATCTATTAAATATGGGTATTCAGTTCCCAATTAACGTTAATAATCTGATATCTTTGGACAGAAAAGAGATCAATTCAAAAATTTATTGTCACATGAAAAATATAGGTTTTAATATTTAGTTTAAGTTTTTTCCTTTGTATTACTATCCTATGTGGGTTCTCCCTTTGTTCCGTTGGCCTACCTGTTTGTTCTAAGTCGCCCGATCGGCCCCGGGTGTGAAGCGTGTCTAATGTTTTCCCTTGTGTTCATACGGGTTGCTAGGTTTTTGATTTTATTATTATTATTATTATTATTATTATTATTATTTTTTTTTTTTTTTTTTTTATTATAAATGATTTTTGTATATTATATATAAAATATTACGTGGCTATGGCTAACGGCCAGGCCACATAACAAAACAACAACAAGAATGATTTATTTATTAGAACAGCCAATGGTTCCGACAGGTACGACGCAACAAATGTCGTTGCTTTATAGTTATAAAATCTTGGCGTGGTTTTTATGAAAACTTTTTTTCTTTAATAAATGCTATAACCGTTTAGGCTAGTGAATCGACCTTTGCATAAGTCTGACAATTTTGAAATCTGGACGAACATTATTAAAGTATTAATTTTACATCATGACGGTCAGAACCATGATCACTTATGCATATCGGGTGTGGTGGACAAAAGTGTAGCAGCAAACTTCTATAACTAAACCTAGCAAAATATAGAGGCTTGCGTGTTTAGGAATAACAGGAACAATGAGGACTACTCCTACACCAGCAATGGAATGCTTGCTAGACCTCCCTCTTCTCCATTTGGGTGAGGTAAGAATGAGGCATCTCAGATAGCAAAAACTACTACTGTGGCAGATATACGGGGACACAATAATATTGTCCATCATGTGAAAGGCAACCTTTTAAGATTGAGATCACACCAAATGCTTTTGACATATCTTCGTAACAGCAAGTTCTAGATGGAAATCACGGATCGGATAAACTGGAATCAATACAACTACAGAGACAGATATCTAGGAAACTGGAGCTGGAAGCGGAGTGAGAAATACAATGATCACCTATCCACTAGGAAAATGTGTCACCGTATTTTAAGCAGAGGCATAAGCAATATTGCATTGTGCAACTGAAATCAATCAGAGGGCTTATGAAAATAAGCGGATCTATATTGCGACAATCTAGATTGGGTGCGCGGACATTCAGCGAATCGAAGGAAACGAAAAAGCCGATGAATTAGCAAGAAAGGAGTCGTCTGTTTCATATATATACCCAGAACCTGCTCTAGGAGTGCCTACAATCACAGCGCAAGAGCATGTAAGAAGTTGAGTCAAAGAGACACACAAAGAACACTGGCATAGGACAACCAGGCAAATTCATGGTAAAAACTTTATTTGGGAACCCTCAAAAAAGAATGTCGAAGAACTACTGCAGCTCAGTATGGATCATCCTGACATCATAACTATACACTGAAAGGAGAGCTACACAAAAATGTAATCAACACTGGGAACGCCAACAGTCAACAGTTGGCGTTCCCAGTGTAATGAGATGGCAGAAAAAGGACGCATACCACATTCTGTGTGAATGCGAGGCTCTGGACGCAAGCAGACAGGCAATTTTTTGGCAAGTTAAAAGTAAACCCAGAGGATTACTTCGATCAACCAGCCAGGGGCCTGTACAGTTTACTGAGAGTACCCTAGAATGGCTGGTGTAATTTAATAGCGTTTTACCTATTAAACTACCCAAACAAATATTATAGTTCCTATTGGTTTCGTTGTATTTCACTAATAGTGATACTTGCGCTATGAATTTACCATTATAAAACTCATCCCCAACTTGGTTTCGTTGTTCAGTATAATCTTTTAGAGCTATTTATGTTGTACCCGTGACTATTGAGCTGTGCCCTTCATACCAGTTTATTTTCTTAAAATTGTTTCATTGTTCTACAGTTATAACAATTCCATGTGAACTGTGTATCGACTTTTACGAGATAATTATGATCAATTTAATCATTCTACTGAACGCAGGATTCGCTACATAATGAAAAATTTTCCAAAAATCGTTAACATTGGGGATAAATAGGCCGTACGCATCATTGTAACGCACGTTTAGCCGAGAATATTGCTGCTGTGAATGATAGTGTAGCTGAAGACCAAGAATTATCGATTCGTTACCATTCCCAGACTTTGGGCCTCTCTTATGGCTTCCTTTCGCGCATTTTTCATAAGTACTTGCACTTACGCCTCTAGTTATCACCGGAACTGAAGTCCAAAGCTCGTGGACAGCAAAAAAATTTAGGCACAATTGATATTAAAGAAACAAGAAGTCGATGTTGATTTTTCAAAGGTTTTTCCTTTTCTCTGGGGAGGCAACCGGCCAGTTGTGCTAATAAACAAAATTACCGCATGTGGGATGCGGAAAATCCTCACGTAACACACGAGATACTATTGCTTGTCCAAAGAGTAACGGTGTGGTGTGCATTATGATCAGGAAGCGAAACTGGTCCCTTTTTTTAACAATGAAACTAAGACAGTAACAGGCAGCAGTGAGCACTATAGGTTTATACTAAACGATTGTTTTTAGCACAAAATCAAACATATTGATGTTGAGGACATATGGTTTGGTGCAACTTGCTACACTTTCTGTGCAATGCCAGATATTTTGCGCTTAGAGGTAGCATTATTTCACGTAGCGGAGATGTCAACTACCACAGAGATAATGAGATTTAACAGCATTGGATTTTCCCTTGTCGAATATGAAACCGCATTTAAGTAATTAATATGCAACAAGAGGGTTGCTTTTAGAGCGGTGCGTATTCTGATTATACATACATTTCTTTCACATGGCATGAATTCTTTTATCTCAAATTACAACATTCATTGAGAAATAAATTAATGGTAATTATTTCTGGAATGATTGGATAGATTACGCATTTATTTAGTCATTTTTTGCTAGCGTTCCAAGTTAAAAACGAACCTACTGTCACTGCGACTTAATCGCGCTTTGGTATTGATTTCTCTCTGACGTACTCGAGAAATTAACGCGATAGAAGCAGAATGTGACAATTTCAGCGTAGCGCTGGCTCCTCCATGAAGAAAGGAATCTCTGAAAGCCGACAAGAAAGGCGATACGACAAGGGTTAGAGCTGCCGTATCAAGGTTGAGTGTCTAAAGGGCGATGGGACGCTTACAGCAGTCTAGGTCAATAGCGAAACTCTTTTACATACAAACGACTATATGGAACGCAGTTTGTACTACGACTTCGAGTTCAGACGAAACGTTGCGACCTAGTGCATTTGCATACCGATCCATACGTATGCATATTTAGTACGATTTTACAACACCAAGGAACAACATAATGAGTTTTAAACTTTTGTTTATGTGCATTAGAATGTTGCATGCATATATGTGAGTGCCTCATAAAGACGAATTATTAACGTGAAGAGTAAAATAAGTATATAAGGAAACTCTTACTAGGTATACAAATTTTGCGGGATAGGGCTTTTTTTAATCATTTTTGTAAAAGAGTGCTTGAGCTCAGTTTAAACACTAACTTAACAACATATATAATGTATGTACAAAAATA
The DNA here is from genome assembly GCA_004143645.1 of Protaetia brevitarsis. Classification (NCBI taxonomy): domain Eukaryota; kingdom Metazoa; phylum Arthropoda; class Insecta; order Coleoptera; family Scarabaeidae; genus Protaetia; species Protaetia brevitarsis. The sequence goes on from RXPK01000125.1 coordinate 1,482,579, forward strand.
AAACCAACAAATTGTGATAACTGGTTATTTACGATTGACAATATTTCCTGAAGAGGTGTAAAATGTATGTCACAGACCGATGGTAGTTAATTAAAGGTACGTGACATTGACGCTACAGAGGAATTCAGGGAAGAGTTTAAACATGCATAAGGTGCATAGAACGTGTATGTGTTCTTTGGCAAACCACGAAATTGAAAGCGAGATAAAAGGTAAGGAGCATCAATATTGTTATTTACCAGATTATAAACAAACTTAATTCACTGTAATTGCCGTCTAACTTCCAATGACTCAACATGGAATTGCTACAGTAGAAGCTGATAGTCATAACCAATCTCAGGGTAAGTGCCTTCTTGTTTAAAGTATAAATATTTTGGAAGCTTTTTTTTGAACTTTCTCCAGTGCTTCTTTATGCGAAGCGTAAAATGGATTCCAAATCAACGAACCACCTTCCAACTTATATTTGACAAATGAGTAATAAAGTAATCTAATTGTGTCAGGACGAAACGAAGAAGAGCTTCTAATCAAAAATCCTAACATCTTCACAGCCGACATTACGATCTCCTCTCGATGCATAGAAAAGCTAAGGAAAGTACCAAGGTAAACCCCCAAATCTCTCACAACGCTCTCACAGTTTAGCGAAGCTCCATCAATCGTATAATCAAAGTATAGCTCATGAATCTGCACTTATCGACATTTAGTTGTAGACAATTAGCGCTACACCATTCGGTCAGCCGATCGATTTAATCGTACACATAACAATATCCACTGATAGAAGTTATTTTAGTAAAAATCTTGAGGTCATCCATGAACATACATTTATCAGTATTAATGCAAACCATCAATCATTGATAAACACAATAAACATGAGCGGTACAAGATTGGAACCTTGTGGAACCCCTGAGCTAGCGTGAAACATTTGAGTTTTGTAGCCGCTATAAGTTACATATTGAACTCTATCAGACAGGTAGGTTTCAAACTGTGTTACTAGGGAATTGCTAACGCCAAAGATCTTCATTTTTTTGTTTTCGATATGTTCGTGTAGGCAGTATCCACTTGTCCACAGGAGTCAAATTGATCAAGCGTGTATTGGGTAAAATGTGCCAAATTGGTTACTGTAGATCGTTTTTCCATGAATCCGTGTTGGTTTGGAGATGGAGAAAATTTTTCATCAATGGATGTAGTCTAGAATAAAGGACGATTCAAACGTTTTAGCAAAGAATTAAGAATCGATATTGTCCTGAAAATCCGCACATTGTCTGAAGATCCGCCCTCAATTGGACACACCTTGGAGCATTTCCACAATTCAGGGAATGTTGAAGACGATAGTGCCAAATTAAAGGTTTTTGTAAGAGGATATACCAAAACTATCCAACAGTCACGGACAAGAAAGTTCTGGATACCATCCGGTCCAGCTTTCGTCTTATCTTTAAACTTTCTGATGGCAGTGGTAGTTTATGCCTCGGTAACCATAAGTATGCATGGTGTATTAGTATGCATAAGTATAGTTTTACTATTAGTTGTGTGTTTAGTGCAAACCCAACATACCAATCAAAATATTTTAAATTTGATAAAGAGATTGTTTTGAAAACAGTATTTAAAATTGCGCCAACGTTTTATTTTTTTAAATTTTCTTTTTTTTTAATTTTTTGTTTGGTTCTATTTGGTTTTCAAAAAGGAAAAATAAAAAAAGTGGTCAAGGGCGACGGTTCAACTGTCCTTACTAATACTAAAACATTTTTTTTCATTTCTTTCTGATAGCAAATAGCGTCCGAAAGAGGAAAATGCGTTTTCTCTTTGATCTCGTCCGCCGGGACAAGCATAACTAGGACGGTAGCACACTCGTCGAATTGAGTGCGCTACAGAAATGATACTGGTTCGAGTAATCAGATCTTTTCAAAACATTAGTTAGTCTGTCATATGAACTTGAATGTATAGGGTAACACTATTTCATATGGTTCTTTTAGAAAAATCAAAATTAAAATGCAAATTAATAAGATACTATCAGTAATTTTATTTGATTTACTAGGCTACACAGAATACTATTAATTCAGAAATACATAATTATAGCACTGATAATATAATCCGTATTATGAATCAGTAGAATCAGTGACTTATTTTGTAAATTAAGTAACTGCTGTTTTCCGAAAACTGAATTATTTCGAGGTATGCACAAATGTGAAGAGCTTTTGTAGAACACGTGATTGCAGAAATAAACCTCAAGCGATAGTCAGATCGAAAAGAAAGATACCTCTTGTCTTTTTGAATGGTATGAATTATTTGCCTTCTATTATTACATGTGCCCAAAATCAATTGCTAAGATTGTCTAGAGTATTCGCTACGTTTCATTGAGTTTATTCTATACCTGTATCTATGATTTTACAATACAACTTCCTATAGGGTAACTTGGGATAAATGAGTCAGAGTGCCACACACTGTCACAAACATATAAACCTCACTCAACACACACACAGACATCGCACACCTGTAGTCAAGTACCTCTAAAGTTTTTTCTCTTAAACTGACTTAGCACTGCGGTTACTGTATGAAGAATATTTAGTTTCTTACAAGTAGCAAACTGCATTATCTAAAAATGGATAAAAGATACTCGTCAAAAGGCGAAGCATCTTCGTATCGCGAAAAGAAAATAGGCTTCTTCTAAGATTTAATATTCTATTGTACAAAATGTAAATTCCATATCTACTTACCTAGACATTTTATTACTTTGTCATTGCGTATTTCAGTATTATATATCATATCATAATTCTAGGGCGGTCAATATAAATGACTATGATACGAGGTATGTAATCTAAGCAGATATAAAAGAAATGTAAAAGTAATTTATAGGTACATTTTACCTAGTCGAAAAAATGGCTGTGTGCATTTTTTTATTTGCATTTTATTGATGTTCTGTTTCGTAATACCATTGGCATCAAGGAAATTATTGAAGTAGTTTAGTATTTATAATTATGACTCGTTAATAAAAAGTAGATATAATATCTATTATTAACATTTACACATTTTAAGAATTTCCCACTTATTTAAAACATAGGTAGGAAGTAGGTTGGGTTGTGTAAAATACACAAAAAGACAGTACTGAAAGCAGAATTGAATATCCTTATATTTATGCCTTACGTGATGCCATAGCAGACCATCTGTACGTAGATACGTCCTCAAAACAAACATCGGTCTGTGCATTAGGTTACGATAGAAGCCGGCGGCCTGTCGGCATTTGATGGAAAAAAGAAAAATGAATATTTCTGTTTCGGGCGTTATTATTAGTCCAAATTCAAAAATTAAAAAAGTTTTGTCATTGAAACATTGGTCTTCAAATGCGCCGTTGAGCCGATTTTAGAAATTGTTTTTAATAACAAACTTACAACATTTAAAAATTTAAATACATAGAAAATAAAAAAAACTAAAACGTTGGCGCAATTTCAAACATTATTTTAAGACAAATACAGTTTAAAATTTCAAAATCGGTCGTACCGTTTTCCCAAAAAGCGCGGAATACTTTTCCGATGTATTTATCTCTGTCGCACACTTGGACGTCCAGATTCACCTTAAGTCTTCTAATGCATGTAAACGGTATAGCTAGTTGGAAGAAAATCCGCTAAGTAAAATCCATCCGCCAGCCATGTCTCTGCAATGCCGATGATGTCATAATTGCGCGCAAATCAGGCAGTATAGAATTCGTAAGATTTCGAACGCATACTTTTACTACAATTACTCGCACATATCTAATTAAAAGTTTAAGCTAATGATAATAAGATCGAAGCCAAGCAGTGCTGATAGCACGAGAGGCAAAAACATACACCATAAACCATCCCTAACATAGATATCTGGACATCCAGTCATTCACGGAAATGCATATGAGTTATTTAATTTTATTCGAAAGAATGCAAATGTCAAAATGTCAATAAAATTGCAAATATCTCAAAATCGGTTGAGTTTAGGGATAGGGAACAATAATACAAGCTAGTTGTAAATAATAATAAATCGATTAAACCGATGAAAATTTCCTTACTCCATTTAAAATAAGAAAGTTCATATCAACACGCTGTACACTAAGTGCCATAAAGTTGACAATATTTCGCTTAAATAGATCACATTGGTCCATGATTACCCTGCAAAGTTCAAAACAAAATTCTTACTAGAAAACCTAATGAGCCATTTCGGTGGAGCACCTGGATATTAAGTATCTAATCTCGGTATAGAAGATTCCGCACTGTGGCGACGAAACCAGGCTAGGTATAGATAATAAGATCTATACATAGAACAACGCATTCTTGTCTTTTTGGTTGATCCCTATCCTTAGAAACAGGGGTAGGTACACTCAATTCAAGGAAAGATGACATTAATTAATTGAAAATTAGCAATAAGGAAAGATAATCTCCTTTAATTTACAGCAATTGAGAATGTGTAGATTTCAAGAATTAGATACTTTTTTTATTGAATTATTTCGTAGAAACTATAAAGGTCAATTCTGCGAATGTAAATCTCTAACCGAAGAGGTTTCGACAGCTTAGTCGCTTACCGTAAAGGTATTAGCTTTTAGGAATGGTTATCAGCATATATACCTTTCTTTTGTTATTTACTTTAGCCATCGATTACTCGCAGATGTTCGGATGGTATAATTTGCTAATACTTAGTGTGGTCTGTATTTAATTACATATTTGTGCTGTACCGTATTAAAGAATGATTTAGAAATGTGTTCTTGTATAATTATTGAAGCCGTTACTTCCATTACAAAAAACTGTTTAAGGTAATAGTAATAGTTAATGAAGACTGACGTATTTATGGTCGTCGAATCCAAAAATGCATAAAAAGTTAGATCATTCTATTTAAAATAACAAATGACGTCCGTTTCCGGTCAACCCGAAGTGATATTTTGGTTGAAGTATTTCACATTTATAGTTCCAATCGAATAGATAATGGTGCCATTGTCTCAAATATAAGTAAATAGTTAATAGAACAACATAAACTTTTAATGAACCACTTACGTGGAATATCCTGTATAATATGTGAATTAGCTTTATTTGCCCTGTAAAAAAGTTGCCTGTATTCGCGTCATATTCATGGTTGAACATCAAACAATTTGTCATGCAAATATGAGGTTCTGAACACTATAAATGCAAGTAAAATGATTTTGGTAAATGATAGCGGAAAAAAATTGTGTTCACCACGGCGCGGCGGTAAGGAGTCTTTATTGAACTCGCTTACTTCATTACCTTTGTACATAAATAACAATTTTTTCGGTTCTAATTTGTTGGACAATGGCTTTAAATTAAAAATAGTTATTTGTATCACTAGGCCAGAAACTACAGTTTTGCGAGTATGAGTACGGTTTGTGGGCCGAGGCGGTAGCCGAGTACGAATACTCGCAAGAGTTTCTGGCCGTGTGATACACAATATTTTTTGGGCCGACAAATCTTAATTTTGAATTGAAAATAGAAAAGAAATTTGACACTAGGGAGTTGACAGTACAAGTTGGCACACATGTCACATACCTTAGTATTTTGACGTTTCCGAGAATAAATCTTTTTCTGTAATTTTCCTTCTAGTTTAATATCTATTTATCAATAATAACTGCAATGAAGACACCAGTTCATCTTAGTATGGTTGAACAGTAGCTTAATGACAATTTATTACACATCTGTCATGTGGAATCTAGTGTGGCCAACCTTTAGTGACACTTCTTGCCTGCCTAGGCAAAATACTGCGAAATGTTTCTGGACGGAGATGCAAAAACAATGTTTCTATTTCATGTGTGGTGACGTTTCGGCATCCCTTATATGCCTTTTTCAAACTAAAATTGTAAAACGCAGTTTGCTTTGGTAATTATATGATAGTTGATGTGAAAAAAGGTATTTGGCTAAATAATACACAGCAAGAACATAAATAACTATTATACCGAGGTTCCGGTAAATTAATATTGGCAAATGATATCTGGAAAAAAATGGGCAGCAAAATACCTGAATTGCTTGTTTTAATTGGTCGCCTCAGATAGCAATCTCCAAATTCGTTTGGTAAGTATCACTTTACTGCCGTGGTACATGAATAACTATTAAAACCACCCTTTTCAATCCTCTCTATTAATCACGCGCGAGCATAAAATTTTTACTTTAAGAAACAGCTGCCAAAATCACTCTGTTCCCAAAATTTTCGAATTTAATAACAAGCAAAGTTATTTCAGCGCACAATTTCAACGAGTATAAAGTGTTACAGCAGTAAGAGATGATTAAATAATTAGAAATTACCTCTAGGTGAGCGCGTGTCTGGCAAGGTGAGCCATAGTGGGAAGACGATGGGTGCCAACAAGACGTAGGTGATCCGCTTCCTCGCCCCTGAAGGCCAACTGATATCCAACGCTTCCGGTTGCTCCTCTTCAGTCTCCCCCACCTGCAGACACACCACCGCTTGAGATGTCAGAGACTTACGAGCACGTACCGAAGACATGCGACGCTAAAATCAAAAAATAGACAACAAGGATGTAGAAAATACACCAAACACATTCACTACCGTATGCTTTGGGAAGATATAGATATCTCAAAACGAAACGAATGTATGATAATAGACGCATTACACAGGAGGGTTCGCTATAGGGTGTAGAGGAGACAGTGGATAAGATCTAAATATCTATTAAAGAATAAAGGCCACATCGTAATAAAATATCATTCTGCATGGTAAATTCGATCAAATGCTGTGGCGTTAAACGATTTGATTTAATGGGGATTGAGAATAAATGGGAAAGCATCTAATAATAAAGTTAACTTGCGAAACAAAGTTTCTCTTAATTAGCGTCTCCAGAATTCTTCAGAAACCGGTTAACTTCAAATTGTTTGCGAGTTAAATGGCAATATTCTGTCGGGATTTACGAATAAAGTTTAAATTAAAATGTTATTTATTCATTAGTATTGATTTCCTGTTGCAAATCCAATATTTTTTTTAAACATAAAACAACGTACAAGCGCAAATTTGACTTTTGCAAGTTATTATTCGTTCCTTTTTTTAATTCAATAAATGCTAGTTTTAGCAACCAACTTTTTCCTGGTTTATTGGTTTATAAACGTTAATAAATCGTTCAAATTTGATTTGGCAGTACCAGTAATATACATGTTTATTCGCCTCATGAGTGCGGCTTCTGGCGAATAAATACGAAAGCATCTAGTCGCGTCTTTTATGCTGAAGCCTATGGAAAAAAATATACACCTTAACATTACAGAAGGAGTACTTGCTAGATATCCTCTGCATCCTCTGCAATGGGCATACCAGAGGGCCAAATCAGGAGCGGCTGCACTGTATAGTTTGGTGGGACGACTCGAAAGGAGCCTACATGAAAAGGAAGTTGCTCTTGCAGTATTTCTAGACATAGAGGGCGCCTTTGATAACACATCAACGTCCTCGATCAACCGATCCTTAATGGACCGCAACATTGGCCACACGACTAGCAGATGAGTTGACTGTATGCGAAGAGGCAGAGTGGTGTATGCCCAGATGCTAGATAAAAGTATCGCCATGAGACCACTAGAGGGTGTCCTCAAGGGGAGTACTGTCACCACTGCTGTGTAGCTTGGTCGTGGATGATCTCATCAGGTCATTAAACGACAGAGGAGTATAGACGCAGGGGTACGCTGATGATATTGTCATTGTAGCTAAAGGATTCCCGGACGTAATGGCAGGCATCATGCGCAATGCACTGCGAATGGTGGAGGAATGGTACCTTTCACAAGGACTCTCAGTTAATCCACAAAAAACAAAGTTGGTTGCCTTTACCAACATGAGGAAATTCAATGACCTAGGCGGCGTCAGGCTGTTTGGGCAGGAGTTGCAGTTAACCAAGGAAGTAAAGTATCTGAGTGTTACCCTCGATGCGAAACTGAGCTGGAAAAATCACTTAGTTAAAACAAGAGAGCTGCTGGTAAAATCTGGGGACTAAATCCGATGGTGATCCATTGGCTATATACTGCCATGATAAAACCAGCGATAACATACGGGGCAGTAGTCTGGTGGAGGAGAACTGAAGTGTCCTCCGCAGTGAAGCTGCTAACCGCTGTCCAGCGACAGACATTGCTGGGAATCACTGGTGCAATTAACAGCATAGGGACCGCTTCTTCGGAGACAATTGTGGGCCTCCACCCGCTGAAGCTTTATGTGAGAGCGGAGGCAATGAATGCGCTCCTTAGACTGAAAGCCAACAATTTGTGGCATCCCAACTTTAGGGTGGGAGGGCACACATATACTACGGGTACGATGCTGGACGGACCATTGCAGCAAATGTCCACGGAGAGCATGGCACCAGAAATTATCTTCACTGAAAAGGTGAAAATTTCCATACCGAACAGAAACCAGGCACGTAGCGAGATCACTGCTATTGATAACTGGTTCATGGACGGATCCAACCAGAGCACAGGAGCCGGTATTTGTGGGACCAGCCTTAATCAAAAGATATCCCTAAGCCTGGGAAAGCATACAACGGTCTTCCAGGCAGAGGTATTCTCCCTAATAGCCGACGAACCAGCCAAGGAGAGCTCTAAAAGACACTTCATGGGTCCAGAGCCCGTATGTGAGGTTCTTAAGGATTCCGCAAAAAGGGAGATCTGGACCTAGTTAGATAAAGAAAGTACAAAGAAATGGAGGTCGACTGAAGGTCAACTTCATACCAAAGCGCTAACAGGGGATGGGGATGCTAGATTCTCTGATAACCTACTCAGGCGCAGCAAGAAAGAAGCTAAAATCATTACTGGGCAGGTAACTAGACACTGTCCCCTGAAAAAGCATCTATACAACACAGGCCGAGTAAGCGAACCGTGGTGCAGAAGATGCGAACTACAGGAGGAAACGAGTTCACATGTAATCCGCACATGTGAGGAATCGAAGGTACTCAGGCAGAAATATTTCGGGATAGATCTATTGGAGCCCTCGAAGGTTCTCAAGTTTCCACTGGGCAAGATACTGGGCTTTATAGAAAACACCAAGCTGCTAGAGTGAAAATAAGAGACTTAATAGGGATGGTGCACCTAGCTCAAGTGTCCGAAGTTTAGGTGCCCACCTTAACTTAAAATAATGAATGAATGAATGAATAAATGAATCTAGTCGCTATGGAAATTTAATCAGTTTTCTTATCTTGCCCAACACTACATATACACGTATGCGTGTCTCCCATAAGCCCTATAGTGTCAACTGGTCCTGAAGAACCTATAAGAGCTCTTGTACTAAAATGATGACTTCGAAATATTACCTTCAACTACAAGCGTACATGCCGATATAACAATACGTAAAAAAGAGGCAGACTTTTACTTATTTCCCTATTACACTAAACCATGTGACAACCGTTAAATTTCAAAGGTTTAATGTAAATAAAATTACAGATGAAATGAAGCAATGCCATATAAGCAATACGAAAGGAATTTTTTTTGTAGCCCTTTAGAATAAGGTTTAAATGAAATAAAAGTTTACTAAAAATGTTGGCTTCAAAACTGCGCAGAAATGATTGCGTATGCATAACTATGAGCTATGAGAACTTGTCCAATCAAAAAGAACCACACTCAGAATCATGAAGAAAGGGACGATTAAGCATTAGGCCTTAATCTCCTGACAGTGATCAAACCTGGGATATGCCCCGGGATGACATGTTAAAAAAATCAGCTTTGTGAAGGAATTCGCTACAAAATTTAGTAACAAGAGCGAGTGGGATCAAAACACAATCTTGAAATTGAATAGAAATACCATCAAATGGTACACTGATGGCTCTAAAACGGCAGAGGAAACTGGAATAGGGGTATATGGGTCTAGACCTAAGTAATTCGAAAGCTTGGGAAAATACCCAAATATCTTCCAGGCGAAAATACACGCTATTAAAAGATGTATCCGGTTCAATATTGATAAAAATTATCGAACGCAGAAGATCATCATCATGTCTGATACTCAAGCAGCCATCAAGGCGCTGAGCTCACATGAAATCAGTTCCAAGATGGTCTGGGAATGCCTTAGTAAATTAAACGAGCTAGGCAAAAGGAATAAAGTGACCCTCCTGTGGGTTCCGGGTCACACAGGAGTGGAATGAAACGAGATAACGGATAATCTCGCCCAAAACAGGGGCCGGAATACCTCTTATAAGGCCTGAACCCATTTGCGGGATAAGAGAAAATCTATTTATTGGGAGAATCTGCAGGGTATGAATGAATCTGAATGTAGATTTTGTTGTTGATTTGACAAGATGAAACACCCATCCATCTCCTCTCAAACGGCGTAGCACTGTGCAACTCAAGGGCATTGCACCTGGGAGCACATGAAAATAGATATATATAGATATAATAGACATAGAATATGAATAGATCTCTTAGGAGGCACTGTAACATCACTCTGCTCACATACATACATACTGAAATCCAAATTACACCTCAATAAACCAGAAAATATTGAAAAACTGAAGAATAGAATTAGAGCCGAAATACAACAAATCTAATCACAAACGTTAACTAAAGTGTTACAGAAATTGGATATCGCCTATTGTCAGGAAGTTAATGGTCACCATTTTCAACACTGAATTTGATTCTGTTGTTCTGTTTTTGAAATAAATTTACAAAATACGGACTTCTAAATTTTAAATGAATTTGCGCTAACTCATGCGTCCTCATAAATTTTGAAAGAAATCAGTCGTAAATTCCACGAGAACTGTTGATTTTCCGTATCATGGTATATGAACATACTCGTAATTCGTAATTGACAAAGGATCTAAAAAAATAGTGGTGGTCATAACTTATTTTTGGGGCACACTGCATACATGAATTTACCATAAAAAAAACCGGTAGCTAAAAAAATCGACGTGCCCGAGCATTTTTTTCCAAAAAAAAAACAACCCCTAAATTTTAAATGAATTTGTTTCAACCCACGCGTCCTCACTGCATAATGACATGAGTAGATAAACTTCATCTCAGAAAAGGGAAACAAATAATAACGTACTAGAGTCCAATTAGGAGCTGACAATCCACTGTCGCAGTATCTACAGTACCAATAACATCCAGATGTTATTGATCCGATCCACTCTGTGTACATTTACTACCAATTGTTTGGCTCCGGTGTCAAGTGCAAACATGTCCATGTGAAGCGATTGTGCTCCAATTTCCATCGTACGACAGTCAACCATCGCCAATTATAATTTTGATTTGCGATACTTGACGTTGCTCTCCGTCATCGATAACGCTGCTGATGGTAACGCAATTGCTTTATTGGCTGTTAGAGCGTGAAACAAAGTACTCCTTAATGTCAAACGCGCGCGCTAGATATATTTAATACATCAGCAATATAGTGGCGCGTACAAGAATACCACATACACCGACATGTTTCGCAAGTTAACTTTTCTTTGATCAACACGTAAAGTAAAGAAAGCTTAATCCCAAAAATGCAATCCAAAACATATTATGCAATACTGGTCTGTCTCTAATTACTCCAAAGGTAGCTACACATGTATTATTCCAATTCAGGGTGCTTTGGTAGTGCATTTAACCTTTAAGTTTAGATAATGATGTAAATACTTTACTGTACTTTTTATTTTTCTAGCTAATTTTGTATTCTCTGTGCGTATAATAAAATTTATTGCTTAAATAACCTGAAGTAGGTAACCAAATGGAGAGCGCTTAAAACAGTTTTAACTATTCAAACTATTTTTTGAATAATTCAACTGAAAGTAACATGTCCATATATGTTCTACACAATTTAAATTTCAATTAACACTTCTAAAAAGATTACAAAAGATAATATAAATATAGGATGTATGAGAATGCTTTTATTTGAATACTGAAAATTAAACTCAACTTAATACAGTTTCTTCTCCTTTTTTTCTATTTTCCTCAGCTGATCTATTCAGGAGTATTAGGCTTGTGTACTAATTGGTTTCTTCTAATGCCTTTTTTTTACTTTTTTTAACTTTACGTGAGCAACTCATTACTTTCTTCTAATTCACACCTTGATATCGAATTTAGCAAGTGAAATTGTTTATGGGAAAGAGAAGAGCGCTATTGCGAGTCCCATTTTGTTCAATTTGTATACATCTGGTTTACTTTCAGCCCTAAGTCACTGCAGCTACCGCCTAAAAGCTCAAGAAGAGATAAATTCGGACCTCCCTCGCAGTTTTAACTTTACAGCAAACATTCCAGCCCTCTATAAACATAATAAACCTCAATTTGTTCTTATTTATAAGTCTTAGCAGAATGTCAAGCAGCAAGTTGGGAAAAAGATCTTTGAGCAAGGCATCAACCGTAACCAAACTATATCGCAAACATTTGTGAAAAGCTGTATACAATCGGGAAGCATCTATGTTTTCATGACAAAATCTCATCCAGTGCGAGCAAATTTATTATCCTTTCAAACCAATCACCACCGAACGTTGCATGCCTTGATGTGTCATCAAAATATTATTATAGAATGAGAACAAGGCTTATAGGACCTCCTAAACCTTTTTAATCGTAAGCTGTAGCCATTATTGTTTTATTATATATCAACGGTGATCCAATTTGCACATGTATATCAGGTAGCTAAAAATTGTGGGAGGCAATTTAAGGATTGTTAGTAGTTGCACTTTATCTCGGGAGGCAATTTACATATATCCGAATCCTTAAACTTAAAGCCGGTTTTCCACCAAACGGACTAAGCAGAAACAAAACAAAAACACTTGTCAAAAAAACAAAACCGCAGCTTTTTACAAACTTTTTCGAAACTCTAATTTTAGGCCACTGTTGCTGTTTCGTTTTTGGTGTTCCGAACGAAAGCGGCAACATCAAAGGTTTGGACAAGTTTATAAGTTCATATTTGTCTAGTGGAAACAGTCATGTTTTCTTTAGTTCATTGTTGTTATCCATTTCCGAGTTACACACAAAGAAAAAACACAACCTCCTATCAGCTAATTGAAATGGACTGAAAACGAAAACAAAACTAGAGCAAAATGTAGTTGCTTGGTGGAAACAGTTTTTTTTGTCTCAGTTTTGTATTTGTTTTCCAAGTTCTAAGAAACACGAACAAAACAGAAACTAGACTAGTCCGTTTCATCGAAAACCGGCTTAAGGCACACACATTTAAAAGTAGCTTTCCTAACAACAAGACTTTGTCATCACATAAATTCATATTGTCTTCTTTTCGATCTTTTTGTGCTTCAACTTTCAGAATCCTTATTGATGTTAACCTAGTTAACTAGCTTAAACTAGTTTGTGAACAATAGTCATTGTTATACACTGTATTATTTTGCCACCAAATAATCATTACTATTATTATTTTTAATACTACTATTATTGCAACAAATTATTTAAATTTTATCTAAAGCTCATATGCATTGCAATAGATTTTTGCGAGGAAAAAAATAATTAGGCTCATTAATAAAAGCTGTATGCCATCTGAACATTTATGAGCAAAAATAAATAAATATTATCTTATTCGCCCTTTTCATAAAAAAAAAAAAACTAAAAATAGAAATCAAAGTTAAATAAAAGAAATGGGGTATTGGTTCAATTTATAGCGTTCTCATATTTATTATTTCTAGATTGTACTTAGGTACGCAGATCAAATTAGTATTAGCTCGTTAAAAATTTATTACGAGAAATATCATTTCTCTATTATTCATTATCAACTTTAAGCGCTCTTGGCATTAAATTCATTAAGTATTTATTGATAATAACCTAAACTTTATGAACTTATCCATCTGATTCTGAAACGGTTTTTAATGTGCCCAACTATTGTTAGATTAAGTATTTTTCTTAGGGTAAATGTCAATTGTAAATAATTTTATGAAAACTTTTTTCGAAGTAACAAAATTAATTATCGAAATTACTATCAGAGTTCTGAATTATATGAAATGTTATAGAATAGAATTATAGATTTTTTGTTTTTCATATTGAATTTTAATTGCCATATGGATGCAATAACAGCTTATAGATCAAAATTTCTTAACGTTCATTTCAGAATTCGCCAAAAACTCATGCATCATACGTTAACGACATACATTCATCAAAACAAAACGGATAGCTCAATGCAATCATCATAACAACATCATATTTCAAATATATAAATAATTATTAAATATCTAACTGGTGATCGAAATTATCTCGAGTGTAAAATAAATAATAAAAACAACATTTATTTTATTGTACATTTGAAACGTGACGTAAAACTTGCAAGGCATTTTAAAGCAACGTTTATAGAAAATAATGTAGAAAGTCTTAATAAAATATGAGAGATTTCCCGAAAGAACAACAGATGTCATGTATTGCGAAACTGAGTTTACAACACTCTAAGTTTGATATCATCTAAGAAAAAATGTTTTTCATTGTTTCTGAAAAATACTTGTATTTTTACCCGAAAACCTTTCATATGTCCGCAACTAATCCGTTTATTACGAAATACCAACTGGTGTTCTCAGTATAATCCAGTGAAATTGTATTTTTCGCAGAAAAATTGTAGGATAGTTTTAATTTTTTTTTTATTCTACATAGTTTTTGAGGTACTAAATTTGAATCTGAGGTTTGGTAACTAAATTCCGTGACACAACATTAAAAAAACGCAATCTAAAAATTCCATTTTTTGATGAAGATACGTTTCACCTGTTTCTTAAATCATTCAGACTAGTCTCGCGTTTTTTCCCCATACAGGGCCAGGAGAAAGGCGTTTCTTGCTGCCACAATCTCGTTCTGATGTGCATGAGGCCCTTTGAAAGCATCGGCGACTGCCTACAACTCAGTGTTCTTCTGCAGAACTTCGAGATATTTCGGTTTTTCCTAATTAAATAAAGCGGAAGTGGTATCACAACCACTCATCTGTAGAGGAACAATTGATATACGGATTGATAAGATTTTATTAGCGGCAAGATAAGGATTGTAGAGAATATGAAGCACCTTTTCTTCTCCTGGTTTCGAAAGGCAGATATTCTTAATATGAGGGCTATACAGGTCGATCAAAATTGCCAAAAAGTTAATGTCTTCCCATTCCTTTGTGGCATCCTCATTTAATGAGGATAACATAACAACTATTGTGATAATTTGGATATCAACGTGTTCCACAACATACTGTGAATCAACCCTGGAAAAGGTGAAAGCCTAAGAAATAAGCTTATTTTTAATTAGTAAATCCGAGCAATTGATCTGATAAAAAATATATCTATACTGAAATTTGTAGGGAATTTTAAATGTTTTCATTTTGTATAGAGATTATATATTTGGAAAATAATCAGCAAAATTACCAAATTTTATTGTTTTTTTTTTTGAGCGATGGTGCCGATTTCACTAAAAAGAAAACATTTAATTTCAACAACGATCACGTTTGGGATGGAAATGCTTCAAATGAAGCCAGATATTAACAGCGTTGTAATTTAGACAATGTAATTAGATATCATTAGATTAGATTGGAATTGGAATAGCCTACGGACCTGTTTCACCGCGACCTTTGCAGATCTATTGTGATCCCCTTTTTCCTAGAAAATACTCTCTAATTTTGTCCTCCTAATTAAGCCTATCATCTTTGAGAGGAGCTTCTTTATGTAGCTGCTAGCAGTAAGGTTCTCCACATCTATTACTAAAAACTTTGTCCTTGCCAAGCCGTCACATTGGCATAACACATGAACTGGTGTTTCTTTCTCCTCTTGATAGAATCTGCAAGCAACGTCATCTACCAGGCTCATATTATGCTTATGCCTATTTAATCTACAGTGACAAGTCAGGAGACTTACTAATATTTTGACAGCCTTGCTATCTTTACTCAATGGATCCATAGTAAATTCAGGCCTATGTTTCCTTAGAACCTCTTTTGCTTGTCTCTGTTACGGTGATTTCTGCCACCACTCTCTGAACTGATTATGTATCCATTCATTGATGGATCATTTGCGATTCAAGAACGACCATGGTTCAACGAACGACCACGATGAACCTCGCCTGGCCTAATTGTCCGCCGCCTTATTTCCCATAACGCTGAAGTGGCTAGGAACCCAAGCCAATGTTCATTCCGTTTGGGTGCCCACCTCAATTAAAACCCCTACGCAGTTCCAAATCAGGTTAAAGTCCACACTTATGGAAGTAACCG
Source organism: Protaetia brevitarsis (assembly GCA_004143645.1). NCBI lineage: Eukaryota > Metazoa > Arthropoda > Insecta > Coleoptera > Scarabaeidae > Protaetia > Protaetia brevitarsis. The sequence continues at coordinate 1,498,638 of RXPK01000125.1, forward strand.
CTTTAAGTGTGGATTGACTGTTAGAGAAAAGTGCGACGCTTCTACCTAACTCCGTCTCTCTTTCTATTTCTCTGACACAATGATAATTTACAGCAACCTCAGCCTGGAATACCGTTGTGCTTTTGCTGAAGCTTACCGAAAGAGCTTGTTTAGGCTTCCTTGCGTATGTTCTGGCTTGTCGCTAGGAATGGACCTTTTGGAATAGACTCGCCGCGCCGGCGCAAGACACTGTAAATCTCTAGGGCTTCATCCGAAAGAGAAAAGACTTCGTAACACAGTCTTTAGGAGCAGTGACAGATTGAGAGTACTCCTAGGAATCTTAATTGGGGACTGCGCACTAAATAAACACATGTAACGCATGAGGTTAGCGAACTTTCCCCTGTGCAGAAAGTGTAGGAGTGCGGAAGATACTCCTGCTCACCTTCTTGTCAACTGCTCGATAGTGGACTGAGAGAAACAGATGCACTTTGGACGAACCCAGAGTCGGTAAGTTAACTCTTAACCAGATTACGAACTTTTTTGATAGGGTGCAACCTGACTGAGAGGGCTAAAATTAACATGGGAGCACAATAGGTGTTTCTGGCCGAATTGCCTTCTTCGGATTACACCCGCCCATGGGGAAAAACAAATTTATTCTACTATTAAACAAATTTCTGTTACCTCGTAGACAGTAGATTAGTGATAATATATTTATTAAGAGTTGTCACATTATATTTGACTGTATTACATGCCTTTAAAATCTGTAAACGTTGTCTTAAAATACGCCCTATATTTAGCGTTCCAAAAGTATTCCATGAAAGGACTAAAAAACTAACATCAATTTAAATAAGATGAGTACCAAACAATTGAATGTGGCCGCAGTGTGATGAAATATTTCAGTGAAAACTATAATAAACTATTTGAAATGTATCAGTTAATAGATTTTATTTATTTCTTTATGCAGTTTCAATTAAATTTTCCCCTTACGAATTATTAGTACTTAAATTAATAAAAACAAAAAATATATTATACAGAAGAATACAGAGAATACTGTGTAATATTGTGTGGTTAAATGCTGTGTACAGGTCAACCCAAACTGGTGAAAATGTGTTCAATAATGAAACAACAATATATGCATGTAGCATCAACAACAATTACATACTTCAAAAAACAAAACAACTAATCAATTATGTACTTATGGTTTTATAAAGCATGGTGTGTGTGAATGTGTTTCTCTACTTTTGTTCAGAATGTAGTTTAAAATACACTAAAAGCACCAAATTGACAGCAGCTCAACAAACGTATTGCTCTATGTAGATATATACCGATATCTGCCAATAATAAATAGCTACACGCATGTTAAACATTTTGTGTCTTATTTACCTTTGTTGGAATTTGTAGTCAGGATTAAGCCCATCGAGGAAACAAAAACGAAACGAGTAAGTAAATATATCATAAAAATGAAAATAAAAACGTATAGGGGAATAGTTGTACGTTTGTTCGGGTACGTTTATCAACATTCATATTTATAAAGAAGTAGGATTTCATATCAAGGTATAGACAAAAAGTAAGACAAGTAACATTCGATAGCATCATAGACATCATCCATAGTTTGTAAACGACCAGAATGGCAATGGAACGTTAAAAAGAATGAGCTAATGATATCTAAAACAAAATGAACCTATCTGTAGTGTGTAAGGATAATATTAATTTGGTGAAAGCGCCGGTCGCATGATATTATTTTAATTTATAACTGAGAGAAGTACGGTAGTATTTCTGCTGCTACTAATGACGATATTATAATGTACTGCAACACAGATATCAATGTTCATAATTGGACATATTAATCAAGGAATAAAAGTAGAGTTTTAGATTTTTGGTATAATATAATAAATTACTTATATTATCCAAATGAATAAGAATTGCATAAATGGCTGATTGGAATTTTTCCAAATTGCTGTAAGACTTTAATTTTGGAACTTGCTCAGTAATCATGAGTAAATATGATGTATTTAAAAAAAATATTTTCAAGTGTTATAGCACTACCGGTATACAGGGTGTTGATGTTAATATTTTTATTTTGAATAAAATGGTATAAGTTTTCTCTATCTACTACATGTAAGGAGTCATTTGTGCCCAGCTTGCATTACAGCTTCTCGCTACCCATAAGCTCAACCGTTCTTGAGATATTTTGTTGAATTTTGAACGTCTGCATTCTTTCAAATAAAATCACATGTGTGTGTGATACAAATATAAGGCAGTAGGTGTTCAATATTGTGGCACTCACCGAAAAATCGTATACAGACTGTCCAGAAACTTATCTCCTATAGTAATGAAACTCTTTTTTTTATAAATAGAACATTACATATTTTATTACAGTATTAAATGCAGTGCAAAAGTCTACACAGTTTCGTATAAGGATTTGGACTACCTAATCTTGAGAGTTTTTGAAATATTAGAATATTAGCACACCCTACAAAACTGCCTAAGATATGTAAAACCTCTAAATTTTAAGCTAAGTAAGGCTAACTTTCACATAAACAAAGATTGTATATTATTTTTTTATAACTATCCATTACTGTTTACAATTATGCTCGTTACTTATCATTTGTAGTGTTAGTAGGTATTTTCTTGTAGCCAGTAATTAAATGTAATGATAACTTTCTTAGTGGATATATGGCTTAATTGATTTATTTAGTTAATTAGTCAATGCATAATTAACGTGTCCATAATAATATATGTACGTTTCGACTAAAAGTAGTCTTCTTCAGTAAGGAACAGATTTGTTAATTTACATGCTAAAACGTAGGGTAAATTACAAATTACAAACATTAAAAAGTTTTCAAAACGATGATAATACTTACTGTGGTTGAGAAAATTCCACGTTTTCTTTATTTTTTCTCAACCACAGTAAGCATTATCATCATTTTGAAAACTTTTAATGTTATTAATAGTAATTTACCCTACGTTTTAGCATGTAAATTAACAAATCTGTTCGTTACTGAAGAAGACTAGTTTTTAGTCGAAACGTATTTTATGGACACGTTAATTATGCATTAACGTGCCCAATGCATTAATTATGCATTGGGCGACCGAAATGAAGTACCTATGAGGGGTTAAAGGAATTACAAGACGAGACAGGATCAGGAACGAAGACGTGAGAACAGAATTGGAAACAAAATCAATATTAGACTTCTTAGAAGAAAAACAGCTGGGGATGGTGGGGACACGTTCAAAGGATGGGAGAAACGAGACAAACAAGGAGAGTATGGGAAGCAAGAGTGATTGCAAGAACAGGAAGAGGACGACCTCCAGAAAATTGGGACAACACAGTGGCAAAGGTTATAAGGAGAAGAGGGATGAGTGTGGAGGAGGCAAGAAATATCGCCAAGGACAGAGGAAGGTGGAAAATAGTGTGCAGAACATAGAATAATATATCCCTACACTGAGAGGTATCTTGGGATTACGATTATATATATATATATAATTATGCATTGACTAATTAACTAAATAAATCAATTAAGTCATATATCCACTAAGAAACTTATTATTACTAGTTTCATATTGATAAGTAATTTTTTAAGGGCTCGATCATACCTAAGCATTCATATACTTCTTAGACATCTTAGCCAAGCTAAATTTCCCCCTTTAATCAATATCATAACCTCAGAAAAACCCGGTGATTGATTATAATTAACCGATTCAAACCTCAACAAAATCTTTTATTTGTTCCACTATTGGTAACCTGAAACTCATAATCAGTAGTGTGTCTGATGTCGCCTATATTATATGTTAATACAGCAAACCCTTCACAAATGTTATAAACCGAAAAAAGATATATTTAAAGTAACAAACACAGACATATTTCACATTTATTATCTATTCATGCAAAAAATCGATGGGACCTAATGTTAACCCCACTAAGACAATCTTGGTAGCATTCATAAAAGAAAAGCGAAAGCAAATCGTGAGATTATAAAAATGGATGGGCCAAACATGCATTGGGGAAGTTAAATATCTAGGTCTTGCTCTAAACAATAAATTTCACTGGAATAAGCTTGAATAACGAACAAGGCCAAAAAAACCCGATGGTATTAAGAAAGAAATATTGTAGCAAGGAACCGGAGATTCAACCCAAAAATACTGCTTTGGATGTATGATAATATAGCTTTGGACGTTGATAATATAGCGATAGTGAGACCAAACATCACTCTAGGATCAGTAGCTTGGAGCAAAAGAATTAATCTGGCCACCGCGAAAATTAACTACTTTAAAACACAAAGGTTAACATGTGTAGGTATAACTGAGACTATGATAACCTGCCCAAGATCAGCTATCGAGGTTGTACGAAGATCTTACCCTTCATCTCGTTATGGTAGTGGATGTTGCAAAAGGAACCACACTCACAATGAACAAGGAAGAGAAGTTAAGGCATAGGCCTATATCTCCTGACGATCTGACGGGATGACATTCAAAAGAAAATCAGCTTTGTCAGAGAATTATCACAACAAGAGCAAGTGGGATCAAAATACCATTATGAAATTGAATAAAAATGCCATCAATGCCAAACGGATGGCTTCAAAATGGCAGGGAGAATTGAAATAGGAATATATATGCCTAGAATCAAATATTCGAAATCTTAGGGAACTACTTGAGTATATTCCAGGTAAAAATATAGACATTGAAAGCTGCGTCTAGTTTAATATTGACTGAAATCACCGAAAGAAGGAGATTATCCTTATCTCTGATAGACAAGCAATCATCAAACCACCCTGGAATTCTGGAATATACAGGAGTGGAAGGAGACGAAATAAGGGATAATCCTGCAAAAAGGAGCCTGGAACCATAATAGCTAAACGGGTTGGTTATTTAATAATGGATATCGATATTTACTTGTAATAAACAAAAATAATCTGGAAAAATGAAAACCGAAATAAATAAGGAAGACAATACAAATTTCTCAACAATTGTCACTCACAAAACCTGTTATTAAACAACATAGACAGAATACACAAACCTCGGGACAAACTGCACGAAAATGTTTAAGGTGGCTGTCATTTTTTAGTTTAGCTCCTTAAAAAAATGAAAAATATGGAGTCGTGAATCTTTACCGTACAATAATCATGGCTTATTGATGTCCTATAACTAAAATGACTTCTCAATGTTTAAATAAAATATGAGTTTTGACATATTTTAGGTAATTTATGCAAAAATTGCTTGCATTTACATAAGCCCTAATATTTTATACAACATATAATAGGCATTTCAAGTTTTTATATTAAACTATATACGATTGTATGCTATATTAAATGTTTCAATATAAAATAGCGTGTCCTATTTGAAAAAAGAAAGTTTTACCCATCTAAAGTTCTTAATATCGGTGGTGAGTTTTTTAGTGCTGAAAACCAAGATCCTTGTACTTGTACCGGCTTTAATAGAACATTTAAGTGCCTAATATCCTAAAAATATTGGATTTTAATCCGAACAGTGCAAATGCAAAATTCAACAAAAGCGCAGACATTTCAAAAACGAATCGAGTTCAGGAAAACTCGCAGAACTAGTCCCACATGATGCGCAAAATTTACTACATCCAACAAAATCGTGTCACTCAAGTTGAAATGAAAAAAATGATATTAACACCTTGTAAACAATTACCACTGTAAAGCTAAAATATTTTACTCAAATAAATCATGGTTAACCATGTGCACTCTGAGAGTTTCAAAACCAAATTCAAGCTACAAGTCCTATCTGCATCAAGACTCTTGATGTTTTTATAATCGAAATTTGTCATATAAATTTTTAAATGAATTGATAGAGGTTCCTAACGCGATCATAATTTTTGTATTGAACTAATCGATCTTTTTAATATTTGAGAAGCTTGACCTACATAACAACCTTGGCTATCACGACAAGGAATATCATTATTGTTAACAATACTTTGATCTGTAGTAGGTGTACTTTCTTGTTGTTGTTACAGAGGTTGTACTTTTGTAATTTTAATGTTAGTGGAAGCTTTTGAAACGGTGGACTACGTTATTAGTTAAACCACATATGAAGGGCAGTTTCTAGTAGTTAAACATTGTAATAACCCCATAATCGATAGGGTTGTTCAAAAGAAGAATTTAAATAGCTGCAAATCAAAAGTTTCAATAGTTTGATTTGCCATTTCTCAGTTAAAAATTTAATATAGCGTTCATGCTTCATTATCCGTTAGAATTTTAGATATCATTTGCTCAGATGTGCGGGAATAATAAGTGATTACATTCAACGGTTAGAAAAATTCGCGTGGCACAGTTACCAGAATATCAAAAAGAAATCGTCTTTAAAAAAATATAATGCGGATATTTTCAATTCAAGCCCGCTACAATTAAACAAAATTAACAGCAATTATTGATTTTCTCAACAAATAAAAAATGTAACTTAGTTTTGGTCCTTTCCATCATTATACATAACTGTGCGCTCTCTTTTCATATGCGCACTGCCCGACTGATATTGTGTCCATCGCGCAGTCATTATCAATTATCAATAATAAATAATCCTGCTAAATTGAAATTCACATAGCCACAATAACCCTGCAAAAGCTGATACGGTCCAAACACCAACGTGTCGAAATAATGAGTAATTTCAATATACACTGGGCTGTAGACGGTCACAATTTCTGTCGGGCAATCTACATATATGCGGAAACGAGTAAATTTGTCCGGCTACACATATAAAAGAAATCTACACTGAAGGATAACAATAGAAATATGTAACAATATAAATATAACAAAAGACATATATAAATCAACAATAAACACCACAGACAAATAACTCACGATTATGTCAGGTTTCCACGGAAATTGCTAGTTTATTGAAATAAATCACAACGCAGTATTTTTGCTTCGTTAAAGTGAGTCGTCGACGGTACAAAATAATATATAAATCATATTAAAGAGAACAAATACCTAAACAAAGTTACTCTTCAGAGTTTTAGCGGTCTTAAGAAGTTCTCTCGTGTAAATTCTCATTCTTTTCTTTTTGATATCTCATAATGTTAACATCAATTCCTTATTATTCAATAAAACCCAGTACAGATACGCGTAACAAACGCGTGTAACTTTGTAGGTCAAATTTCCACACGGAAAAAAAATAGCTACCCTTTTAGAATTCGGGTAGGAAATAAAACCGAAAAATTCACGATAGCGTCACTTGTATCGAGAACCGACAGTTCAGCATTCAGTGTATGATAGCCCGTGATGTTTAATTTCCTGCATAAAACCCGGATATATCGGGCGTTCGTTCTTTTTTGGAGGGCGAGAACGGATTCAATACCGACTGACCCCGAAGCGAAACTGAAAGTCACGCGCTAAAATGTGTTTTCATGTTGAGGTTTTTTTTTCTGCTTGAACGGCAAATTGTAACTTTGACCGTATAAAACGGTAACTGCTGCTACGTAACTACATGAACAAATACGCACAGAATGTACACATATAATTTACAACATCCAATATGTTACACACAAATCTTTTCAAAGTTTTGTGTAGTCGATAGACTTACACAATAAATTGTGGTTTGGAAAAATGATATAAGTTGAAGACAGGCACCCTAACACCGAAAATTATTAGATATTCTCCCTTATGTTGTATCATTTACGTTATTAATAACGTGTACGGTAGCTACAAATATAACGTATTTACGATATTTCAGTCTGAAATTGTATGCTGTATCCGATAAGTGTACGTTATAAAATAATATGCAGGTTATTTACAGTACGTTATGTAGAATAAAATAACGCCATACGATCGCTTGCAGTTATGCGAATAACAGCAACGTTATGAACAAAAGTGAGGTTAGAATTTACTGGATTGTCAACGGAAACGAGTTGATTTTTCAAAATGAGTAATGATTTCAAGAATTTGTTGCTTGTTGGTTTATTATAGCAACTTTTAATTGTTAATGATAACACTAACTGTGAAACAGGTAATCAAAAGGTACATTACATAAAAAGTTTATTTGTGCTTTTGTATGAATAATTCTGTAATTGAAATAGACCTGGATCTGACTTGATCATTTGAACTACTTCTTGACATTTTCATAAAATTATTTATAGGTAGATTGCTAGAATACGGTGCTCACATAACAAATGTGCTCATACAACAATAAAGACAAACACTAACAGCACTTAAACGTAGAATATCTGTTCAAACATGGAAATACTATATTTTCAAAGTATATTGGTTAAGGATTTAACTATTTTTACGCACACAGTGGTTACCAGAAGTGTGTGGAACAAAATCTTTAGGTGACGGTAGAACAATTTGTTGAAAGCCGAATAATTCCGGAAGTAAATAATGGACTAGTAAATATAAGGCATTTGCAAGTCAAATTACTAAAAATTCAAGAAGAAAGCATTATTAAACAAAGATATGAAACTTCACGTAAAAGTATTCGCAACATCTGTCATAAATATATATGTTTATATTTTTCTACAAACTTGTTTTTAATAAACACAAAAGAAAGCACACAAAGAGTTTTTTTATTATTTAATTTTGACTATGTAGGGATACTAGCATTTAAAAGGGAAGTGACGTATATGATAGCCTTGTATGTACTCCAAGATATAAGGTGTCTAATACTTTCACTGATATATAAATTTGCTCAATGTTTCCTGTTCCTTGGTAGCACTTTTCTGCTGTTCCAATCCAAGCCTCTCTCCTCCAAGCACTAACCCATCACGTTGTTCTACTTTAACTTTAGCATGATCTCCCTCTTATTCTCTTCCTCTGTGGCTATGTTTGCCTCTGCTCCTCCAGTCGAAGTGTCCAAATCACGTTAGTTGTATTTCTATAGTGCTTTGGATCGGTTTTAAATCTGTTCTCTTACTACCTCGTTTCGAACTCTGTCTCTCTTTGTGTTGCCTCGGAAGATGATAATAAAGAAAAACACTTCACTTATTAATTTTAACCGGGTTTTACTTCACAGCACCGACTATACATTCAACATAACCTAACACACATCGTCTATGTGACTGTTCGCGTTAAAAGTAACGTTAATTTATCATACTGAATTGGCAGGAATTAGAGCTTGCTCTTGTAATTAATTTATTAATAATATCCTTAACAGCGTTTCATTACAACAAATATTTCGGGTTTCTTCAGTTTTGACATTTTTATATTTTATTTATTCCTTGGGTAACTGAAGTTTGGCTCTGTAGATGGCGCTCGTTTGGATATTTTTGGCGTGAAATAATCAATATTTATAAGTAATAAAGCGGAATTTCATTCTTCTTTTAATATTTTAATCTTTATGTTCGCTTCTCAAGTGAATTTGTATAAATAGTTTCTTCAAAATGTCATTGTCAACGATACAACACCACTACCATACTAACCGCTACGTTTGCGCCGCAATGATTCTTTCTAATTGACAGAATCACGCATAAAGCTATCTCTGTTGTTAGACGTTTCCCATCTCTATCCTTTTTTCTCTAATAAAGTTTTAATTTTAACACGTGGGATAACGTATAGTGATACAACATACAGAATTTCATTGCAACTGTTATGATGACGCTTGCATGTTATACGTTATGTTATTTTTAACGTTTTACGTTATTTATAACGTAAATGATACAGCATAAGGGGGAATATCGACGTCAAAAATATTGTAACAAGAAAGTCATTTGAAACTTATTTCTCATTTCTCTTTCCAATCAAAATGCATCCATTTATTGCACTTACTGATTACTACTTCACTTAATCATGACAGTAGTAATTAAGTAAGAATTTATTTCTGCAAACCACAAAATATAGAAACATGTGAAAAAAAGAACACAAAATTATTATATTTTAAAGAAAAGTAAAACATTTTAATTAATTAAGGAAATAATAAAAATATGAATACCAAAAAAAACCTACGATTAATTAAAGTTATGGTTTAAATAGTCTTGTAAGGAGTAAATGCCATGACAAACTAAAAGTTAATGCATTCGCCGCACAGTGGGTTAATTATTGCAATCTGACTGATCAAAATTCAATAAATTTTATTTCCTCTTCTCAAGAAAACCAGTTCCTTTCATGATCCAACAAGAATAGAGGTTTTGATATCACATCTCCCAAAAATGTTCAGAGCAGGTATAGCCGGGGGACACATTTCAACTGGATAGCAGAAGGTGAGGGCAGTATACCTATTGAAGATAGGTAAAATATCCGATCAAACGCCAAAGTCATACAAATCGGAAAGCCTATCTTCCTTTTTGATATCGCGCTGAGAGAGGTCTCTCAGTGAAAAACAGCATGCTTATCAATTGGGAGAGTCTACAATGGGAGACAAAGAAATAGCCAGGACGACTTTCCTTGATTTTAAATGAGCTTTTAACAGTTTCTAATTATCGAGGCTCCACATCGAAGCTTCTGCAGTGGATTAAAGCCAGCCAGAAAATAGGGATAATTCATCCACAATCGGCGAGGTTATCATCGAAGTCGATGGGGGAAGGGGATGCCCGCAGAGCCAAATACTATCTCCCATACTATGGGCTACCTTAGTGGACGACCTAATCCTAAAAATGACCAGAAAAGATTTTCACTGCCTAGGGTATGCTGATGATCTTACAATAGTTAGGCAGTTGTTTTTAAACTTTCTGGTGCAAGATGTGAAAATCTCTCCAAGTATGGTCGATAAATGGTGTAAACAAGAGCGACCATCAATCATTGCTCAGAGAACACAAGTTGTCACGTTCACAAGAAAAATCATGCTAGATGGAGGAAGTGGGATCACATATGTCAAAGAGGTGAAAAACCTTGGGGTATGGTTTGATCAAAGATTTACATGGAGCTCACATATTCACAATATAACCAACAAGACCACTGTCGCCCTGAGCAAGGGTTCAGGAAGTTGTGTGAAAAAAAACAGTCTTAGCCTCAAGACTGCGCGATGATACACAAGGGTAATTAGACACATGGTAACATATATAGTAACAGTAGTATGGTGGCCAAAGATGCGGGTGCAGCCAAAACGCTAGGAGAGATGGGAAGGTCAAGGTTGCGATGAGATAGACTCCTACTGCCGCAATGGAAGTAATTATAAACCTGTCACCGCTATATATTTATGTACAAGGAACTGCTAGATCTACAGCATAAAGAGCTATGCATAGTCAAGCACAGATAAGTAATCGCACAGTGCTAACTATCAAAAATTATTGGATGAACTTAAGGAGGCATAACTTACAGAGATGCAAGTGATGACACGGTTCAGAAAGCCAGTCCAGTAAGAGCGGACTCGAACTTGTATACAGACGGCTCTAAGAGTGACTATGACGTAGAAGCTGGAATATATGCAGAGAAGACTAAAAAGGCTCTTTTGATAAACTTCAGCGTCGTGTATTCTAGGCTCAGGTTGCTGCAATTCATCATTATGTCATAAAAACAGAGGGATGGACCGAATTATATAAGAGGGTCAGTATTTTCTTTGGCAGCCAGTCAACACTTAAAGTAATCAGCTTCTCACGTGTCGACTCTTGGTTGGTTTGCGACTGTGTAAACGCCTTAAGGTAGATAATCTGACCAGCTTAAGTTCATCAAAATCATTCGTGGGATCTGGCCCTTCCTTCAGCATTATCCAATCGCAAAATCCATCAATGAATAAATACAAAATGAATGGTGGTAAAAGTCACCAGGATAGAAGCAGGCAAAAGAATTTCGAAAGAAACAGAGGCCTGAATTTACCTTTAATATTACAGGCGTATTGAGTAAAGACAGGAAGGCAGAGAAGTCAAAATGACCGTAGATCTGCTGGCTGGTCATTGTAGACCGAATGGGCATATGTATAACACAGGCGTTGCAGATGAAGCTGTTTGCCGATTCTGCCAAGAGCAGAAAGAAACACCAGGTCACGTGATATTAAATGCGATGTCTGGTGACGACAAGGTTTCTAGTATTAGGCGTGAAGAACCCTACGATAGTAACCTTCCTGTGGGTTCCGGGTCACACAGGAGTGGAAGGAAACGAAATAACGGATAATCTCGTAAAAAGGGGACTGGAATACCTTTTGTAGGGCCTGGACCCTTTGCAGGTTAAGTAGCAGTGCACTACTGAAGAAACTGAAAAGAGAAATGGAGCAGATAAAATCTAATTATTGGAAGAATCTCCAGGGAATGAGGCAAAGAAAATTCTGCTGGGAACCTATAACCAGAAGAGGTTTCCAGGATGCATCAACCTGAGTAAGAACAATGTTCGCATATTAACAGGAATACTTTCATGCCATTGTAGTGAAAGGAACTAAAAGGACACCTGAGCAAGCTTGGATTCGCAAAGGAATCTGAATGTAGATTTTGTGGGAAACAGGATGAAACACCTATCCACGTCCTCTCAAATTGCGTAGCACTGCTCAACCAAGGGCGTTGCATCTGGAAGCATGTGAAATCGAAGAGGGAGACTTACCTATCCTGGGGCCTTCTGATATCCTACACTTTCTGAGAAGGAATAGGATTGGAAGGCCAACTGTAAAACAGCAAAAATAGGGGACACAATAGATCTCTTAGGTCGCAGTATAACATCACCCTCCTCACATACATACATACAACCCTACGATAGGTTCTAGGGTAAAGTAGATCACAATAGCTCTCGAAAGATCGCCGTGAAACAGGTCCGAATGGCTATTTCTACTCGAATCTAATCTAATCATTCTACTGTTAAAATTGCTAATAATAAATTCATCTACAAAGCTTAAAAGATATTTGACCATTAATTACTTTCCAAAGATGTCTATATAATGTATTTTTGACATATTTTGCACCACCACATCTTCAAAGGAGAGTGTGTAATGGGATGACAGAGAACGTCTACCAGCATCTACGTGAATGCGAAGCTCTGGACGCAAAAACAGGCAATTTTTGGTAATCCAAAAATTAACCCACAACATTACTTCGACCACCCAGGCAGAGACCGATACAGATTAATACCGGCCACTAGGATACTAGAATAGCTAATATTATACAATTAAAGCAAATTAAATATATTGAAAAATAAGTGGCAATCAGGAAAATGAAACAAAGAAAGTTTGCTTTTAACTACTGAATTGGTGGAAGAAGGGAACAATCTGACTGGTTTTGACATTTTCGTAGAATTGCATCTATTGTTGTGTGTTTCGGTGATTGAAGCTTACTCCAATTTTTTTATGCAGGGAAACGGTGCACTTGGCTTAAACTAAAATCCGCTATAACTTTTTTATTGTTGATTTTAAGGATATGTTAATTACGACTTTTATATCAAAAAATACATCGTCTTTCAAAATATATGTACCCTGTATATTTCTATTTGAAAAGTATTAAGTTTCTGATTATCCAATATAATCTTGTATATTTTATTTTCTTTACTGCAATTTTAATAATAACAAAATTAGAGGCGTACGCCGATATTCTTGAACAGATTGTATATTAACAAATAATGAAGAGCAACAAGAAAATACGAACAAAGCAAAGCGGATTTTTTTACCTGAAATCACTCACAGAATTTCGTTTCAAATATATGAAAAAAAAAGCAGAAAAAAGTGCGATTTCTAATCTCAGTATGGTTCAGATATCACATGAAAAGGCTCCTACAAAGCTCAGAGTAGCAGCAACCTTATCTATACGGTCATTAAGTTAGCTATAAGAAATCATTTACAAAGTAAAATTTAATTTTCTTTCCTCTTGATCTAATTTAAAAATTTCTTTAAGATTACAGTGACTTCCACCTCGCTAGCTTCAATTTCAACCTCCGCTTAAACGAAATATCGCGCGTCAATCTAATTATCTTTGTCGATATTTTTCGTCGAAAAGTAACAACACGAAGCAGATTTCAAATATAAATTTGAAAAATACGGAATCGAATAACGGTCGAACGTAACGGAAACAAAAAGAAAACGTCGCTGAGAATAACTCACCGCATCCAAGTTGCTGATGCCCTCCGTGAGCGCGTTCGCCACGCCGTTCGGCATGTCCGGAATGCTAGATGGCGCCAGCATCGTCTCCTGCTTGGCGGCGTTCACGTGATTGGCGGCGGAACTCGTCGCCGCCCCGTTGTGCGGTTTCGTCGCGTCCAGGATCACCTTCAGGGAGGCGATCGCGTGCAGTTGCGTCGCCTTCTCGTCCACTTTACCTAAGAGAGGCGGCGAAAAAGGCGCAATTAATACGGAAAGAACAGGCGGTCGTAAAGACCGTAAAAGGAGACAAATACGGACGGTAAACGAAAACTACTACAAGACGGTACTACTACTAACGCAAGCACATACAATACGAACAACCTAAGTACCTAAGTAACTAAACTTTAACTTCTCAACTTACAATTACTTCTATTAACGCAATTAAATAAATCTTGGAACTGAACTTACTGAAAATTACGGAAACAACTCTTCTATTAGATGATTCGCTTATTTCAAAGTCCCATTAAACCAATATTTTGCTCGTAAATTATAATAATAATAATAACTTTTACTTCTAAAATGATAACTAAGTACATCATTAGCAAGGTCCACTCAAAGTAAAATATGAAAATTATAATATATTATATAATAATAATAATATTAGTACTACTTTATTATTATATTTTACAATAAAAGAAAGTATTCTATTTTATAAACAGTCTTGCTTATTAACATTTGTTTTTTTTTTCTTTTTTGAATTGTTTTGTAAGTAATATTTTAATTTCATCTTGCAGATTATTATAAAATGTTATTGCTTGATATTTAACAGACTGCTGTGTTAAAGATATTCTATAACAAGAAATGGTCAAAGATGAATTGCTCCTTGTTGAATAATTATGAATGTACAGTGCCCTCCAGATCTAATGTCTCCCCCTTGCAACGACCAAATATCGAAACTATTTTTCGCATAGCAAGGTCAAGTACTTCGGAGTCAAGTTCAGATTCGTAGGTAGAAAAGGAGCATGGAAAGCTATCATCATTCTTGAGCAGGATGTAATTATATTTTCTTAACATATTACAATGGAATTTTACCAATAAAATAATTTGTCTTGATATTACTCATTCATATCTGCTTCTATTGCATACATTTCTTTCTGATTTACATTGTATATATGTTGCTGATACTATTATATCGATAGGAGTAAGGGATAATCTTTGTAAGTCGTTTTACCCAATATACTTCAGTACACTCAAATAGTTGAAGGACAAATAAAAGCATTAGGTTACTTCAAGTGTATAGACCTGTTAATAATTAATAACATCGTATTAAAACTATTACAATATTTAACACGTTAACCTTCAGGACTGAAAAAAGGATAAAAGGGAAACAACAATAAAGTAAATAATAATAATAAGAATGGATAAGGGAAGCCATCGGATTAGTAACCTGTGAACAAGTCCTTAAAATGCAAAATATAATTTTGTTTGATACAATAACTTATTATTAATTACAAGTATAAGGTAGTTATAATTATCTCGCTCGGCTGTTTAATGTAAGATTTGGTTTATATAAATATAAAACAATAAAAACACGAAATAGAGAAGAAGAAAAACCGGCCAGTGGGGCCAACATTTTAACAGATAATAAATCATTAATGACACGACATTAGAACAGAAGTACATCCAACTGAGTCTTAAAGCACAAAATAATTAAATATTATATTTTGCAAGAATTAAACCATTGTAAATGTATAATATGGAGCAAAAATGCGTTTTTCTCATAAAGAGTAGACATTTTACAGTAATCAGTAATAGTACGATTATGTCACAGATGACGTTGCAATAGTCCAAAAACCTTTGGATTGTGTGTTTTGTCTACGGCGACCGGTGTTATCAACCCATTAACGCAATAAAATTCGAAACTCTGAGTGTTTCAGTTGATGTCGCTGGTACAAGTCAGTTAATAAAATGTTACATTAATATATTAAAAGCTTATGGTGTTAGCTCTTCGCCTATGCATTATTTCTTATGTATTCTCAAAACAAGTTACGAAAAAGTGTTTTATTTATTATTATTATTTTTGTTTTTTAATATGTCTTTTTGGTCAAGAATTTATATCATTATTTTGTTTAATAAATTAGATTACAGCTTTAATTGTTTTAGTTCATTGCTCATTTATAAACTTTTTTTTTAGTTTTTTTTGTATATGTCCCTTCGTTGGAATAACTTTCTTTTTAATTTGTAATCACTTTTTTTGTATGAAAACTTTTTATTTCGCGTGCAAATTTAATTTTTCTAGGACTAATTTCAAACATACGCCCTTTTGGTTCTCTTACCTACGCGTCTCTCCTTCAATTTTTTTTTTATACAAAACTTCTTTTTGGGGTCATGACTTTCCAATATCTTCGTATTACACGAATATTACGGCATTTGTCGGTCGTCAGCATTCGTAAACTGTTCCGTAGGCGTTCAATTTAATTTAAAAAATATTTCTGATTCAAATCCTGGCTGTCCCTTTTACATTTTGTATATTATTTGTAATTGAAAATTAATTAAAAAAAATCAATGAATCTATTTTGGCAACTGATTACAGATCTCTAAAGCTAAAATTTCCAGTTTTTGCCGATAGATGTCAATAGTTTGACAGATGTAATTTTTATTAAATGATATTTTATTTATGCAAAATTTTGATAATATCGGAATTAAATAAATACATTTTTTACAATACAAATACTTAATAAATATGATAAATAAATTAAATGATTTATATTTTTGCTTGATAATATTTATTGTTTTTTGGAACATGATTATTCGGAAATGTAAATTATCTGCCATCTGTTTTTCTTGATATAGACCTTTTGTATTACTAATTATGCGACAATTTGATGCTTTGAACTGAAATAGTTACGCAATTTTTAAATTATATCGCAATATGTTTCGTCTTACTATCACTCGTCAGTGCTACGAGTCAATCTAACGTATTATACGGAAAATTTCTATACATACTTAATAAGTGGGAGAATAAATGAATGAGAATTTAAGATAGCAGTCTCATTATTATCGTGAAGATATTTTTTTTAGCTTCAGATCGACAATTATCAACAAATATCTTCAAGATAATAATGAGATTTCCATCTTAAATTCTCGTTCAATTTTTCTTCCACTTATTAAGTATATACAAATTTGCCGTATAATACGTTAGGGTGACTAGTAGCACTGACGAGTCTTGGTAAGGTGAAGCATATGTATGCTGATATCAATCGAGTATTACACACATTTTTAATGTGATAGTTTTGCGCAAGATATGTTTCAATTCAAGGCAGAAAACTGTACACTGTATTTGATATAACTAAATGGTATCAATTTGCCACAAAAAGTAATAAATTATCAAGCAAGTAATTCCAAATCAAGCGGTTTGATCCCGTTATTTAGGTACAACATAAAATTGTTAGTTTTTTGTATTCGAGATTTACATCTCGTATAGCTTTAGGAAATTCTGTAAAAATAGCAAAAGCGTATATCAACGGTGCACTCTAATAAATTATTTACATTACAATTTCAGTTACCCTTGGAAATCAATATTTGATTTCCAAGTCAAGTTTATTAATAAAGCGCATAGTCATAACTATTGCAATGCACATCAATATAAATATACAGAAAGCCACATATGACGTAGCACTGAAGTCCAAAGTTTATTTTAATTATCCAAAAAATATATCATTCATATTTTTGAACAAGTTTCGTAACTCCTCAAATAATTTCGGACACAGAGTCAGTTTATAAGCCGAAATATTTCCTCACGCATTCGTTACAGGTGTTAAACGTGTCTCCCAGAAGTGACATATTCACCCGGTTAAATAATTCAAAGTATTCGTGGCTGTAGGAAACAAAAAAAAAATATATCGCACGCTCTGTTATTTTTACGACGGTAAATATACCTTTGCCTTTGGTGCAATTTACATACCTAACGTGGAAAAAAAAACCATTTTTATTTTCTCCCAGATGTATCCTTATCTCACATCGCTTATTGCGTTATGTCGCTATGACGCTTTTATCTGCCCAAATGGCGCCTCGCCGTAGCCATCCGTGTCGCTACCTACCAACGTTAGTGGAAGTTAATGGCTCTGAGGAGTCGCGCACAAATTAAATTGGTACCAGCCGTCTCCTCCGCCAAGAATTGAAATTAATTCTTCCTTATCTAAAGGCCAAGTGCATGCTAAGAGACGCAACCGCCTCTTCAACGGTTTGGTAGATATTTACGTGAATTAATGGAAGTAAAAGCTAAGGAAGGAGTGAATGTTAAGCGAGGGAAAATTCATTTCACTAAAATATAAAGTGGTACAATAGGCGTAGATATAGAACATATTCAATTTCAAATTTGTATATTAGGTTTCTCTATTTTCCTTAAATTTAATGTACTCTAAGAATAGTTACAGCCATCTTGCGCTAGAATCTATAATATATGCGTAATATAACCTTATAGTAAAATAAACTGTCAGAATACTTCTTACAGTCTTAATGTAAAAACATCAAATTACAAATACTGGAGTTTAATTTCAGAGGTTAAATAAAGTTAAAACACTTTTTGGTTAGACCCACGATCGCTTATGCATCTCTGGTATGGTGGACAAAAGCGTAAAAAACGTTTATAAGTGAACTTAACAATATACATAGGTTTGCGTGTTAAGAATAACAGGCACAATGAGGATTATTCCTACAGTTGCAATAGAATATGCAGTAGACATCTCTCCTCTCCATTTGCTGGCAATGGGGAGGCAAGAATGAGGCATATCACATTGCAAGAACAACCAAGTGGCAGATGTATGATGTATGTATATAAATGGAAGGGTGATGTTACACTGCGACCCAAAAGATCTGTTATGTCTCCTATTCTGCTTTACAGCTGGCTTTCCAATCCTATTCCTTTCAGAAAGTGCAGGATATCAGAGGGCTCCAGTCTAGGTAAGTCTCCCTCTTCAATTTCACATGCTCCAGGTGCACGCCTGCGAGTTGCCACAGTACTACGCAGTTTGAGAGGAGTTGGATAGGTGTATTCATCCTGTTCCCACAAAATCACATTCAGATTCCTTTTTCCAATCCAAGCTTACTTAGGTGTCCTTTAGTCTACAATGGCCTAGAAGTATTCCTGTTAATATGCGAAACATTGTTCTTACTCAGGTTGATGCATTCTGTAAACCTCTTCTGGTTGTAAGTTCCCAGAAGAACTTTACTTTTTCTCATTCCCTGGAGATTTTCCCAGTAACTGGATTTTCTCTGCTGCATTTCTATTTTGAGTTTCTTCAGTATTGTACTTCTACTTAACCCGCAAAATTTGGGAGGGTTACTTTATTCCTTTTGCCTATCTCATTTAATTTTCCTAGACATTCCCAGACCATTTTGGAACTGATTTCATATCAGCTCAGCGCCTTGATGGCTCTTGACTATCAGACATGATGATAAACTCCTGCTTTCGATAATTTTCTATCAATATTGAACTGAACACATCTTTCAACAGCGTGTATTTGCCCGAAATATACTTCGTATTTTCCCAACTTTTCGAGTATGTGGTTCTAGGCCCATATATTCCTATTCCAGTTCCCTCTGCCCCTTTGGAGGCCATAGTGTACATTTGACGGCATTTCTATTCAAGTTCAAGATGGTGTTGTGATCCCACTCGCTCTTGTTACTGAGCTTTGTGATGAATTCCTTCACAAAGCTGATATTTTTTTAACATATCATCCTGGGGCATGTCCCAAGTTTGATCACCGTGAGGAGATTGGGGGCTATACCTAATCGTTCCTTCCTTGACCATTCTGAGTGTAGTTCTTTTTGCCACGCCCTCTACTACAATATGGAGAAGGGTTACATCCAATACTACTTCGATAGCTGCGTTGGGCAAACTCTCATAGCCCCCGTTATGCATGCACATGCTAATTCTTGCACTTTCGAGAGGTTAATTCTCGCGATGGCCAGATTAGTTCTTTTGCTCCAAGCTACTAGATGTATAACTGATGATCGGTCTCACTATCACTGTATACATCCAAAGCAGTATTTTTGGGTTGCATCCCAAATTTTTCCCTGCAAAATTTCTACACACCATCAGAGCTCTTTTGGTTTTCACTTCAAGTTCATGTTTGTTCCATAGAAGTTTATTGTCTAGGGTAAGGTCTAGATATTTAACCTTTGTTCTCCAATCTATATTTTGCCCATCCATTTTTATGGTTTTAAGATTGGATTTTCTTTTTCTAGTAAATGCTACTAAGATGGTCTTAGTGAGGTTAACATTGACTCGCACCGATTGACACCATCTTCTCGTGAAGTTCAATCCTCTTTGACTATGTCACAGAGGGTATTCTCAAATTTGCCCCTTGCGTATATGACAATATCATCAGCATACCCTTCACAAGGTATACCTAGATCCGTCAGCCCGCATAAGAGTTCGTTTACTAGTAGGCTGCACATAAGTGGGGATGTAACCCCCCCCTGTGGGCATCACTATATATCTAGAAATGCCTTTAAAATATTATCTAGTTATTTTTATTAATTTGGTTGGTCTTTACTATGCCTATGTCAATTTAAGCTCAATAAGTACCTACTCTATAGTCTATATATTTTTTAGTTATTTTAATACACTTATGGAATTTTACTTTTTTAGCCAAGGAAAGTCCGCCCAATTTGAAAATTTAGTGTTTAGTTGACAGTTAATTCACAATTATATAAGATAATCGGTAAAAAAAATTGAGAACTTGAAACTATGTTTACGGAAGATACTTCTACTAAAGTCAGTGATAATTGTATTACTAATCCAATTAAGTTTGTACTGAAACGACTAAAATATCTGAATATACATGAATTCAATTTACTCAGCGATTCACGGAAATCGTAAACTTATTCTGGATATTCCGAAACCATTAATAATATATAACACATGAACTGGATTCCTTTCCGACGAAGAACGTGCGATTATCTTCACAAGGCAGTTTAAATGACATCCGCCATTTCAATTCGTTCAGCCATTTGGCAGCGAAATCCACGAAACCTACTGGAAATATGCCAAGTTTCCGGTTGGAATCTGCTTTATAAGAGGTTAACGTTAAAATAACTATTATATGGATTTAATGTGGATTACGCAAGTATAACCTCGTAATACTAATAGCTAGTAACATCAAGAAAAAACAATATGATTATTATTATTTAACAAGTTCACATTTGTAAAGCCCTTATCAACTTTGTAAAAAATACTGTAATCAAATAATAACGGAAATATAAGCTTGAACGTATCTACCTACATTTTAAATAAAAAAAGAAATATCCAACATAGCAAAACTAACTTACTGAGTTCATTAAGTAGTCAGTAACTCAACATGTTTCGCTCTATCCTTCTCTTTTCTAATAAATTCGAAACCCTTAACGTCCTTGTTAACCGTCAAGCCAATTAAAACTTGATTTACTGTGGATCAAGTTTGTCGTATATCTGGTGCCTAAATTCGTTCATGCCTACTTTAGATTAAGTTATTTCAAAGCGTACCTTTTATGCATCAACTCTTCTAATTATTTCAATACAGCCGCCATTCAAAGTGGATGATATTTATAGTTCAAAACATTTTCTTGTAAAGAAAGCAAATCTGCAACAACTTTATTTAGTTCCTTTGACATCTGCTAATTTAAGTTGCCGACATCACCACATAATCTCTTCTTGGACGGTTCGTGTTCTGCCATATGATTTCTTCGTGGTCAGCTTCTTTCCTTAATTTACATTTAGTTTCTTAAAGAAAGAAACTTAATAATCTTAATATGTTTATTTGAAATTGTGATGTTTCCTTTTATACATTGCCGGTGACACATTCTCTGTAATCTTGCTTTTTATATTATATGTTATACCTGAACTGTAAACCAGCTTGTTGCTAGTTTGATTAGAAGAAATAAATTATTGGCGAGAGCACTACTGATATACTGCTCGTCCCAGTATTCCATTCTGGCCTGGCTAATGAATGCAATGCAGTACTTCTTTTCACACTTTACAGATGGATTTTTAACGAATGTTAACAACACCTTTGAATATACGATAATAACTAAAAGCATTTTTTTTACATTATCGAAAGAAGGCAGGTTGTGCAAACATATCACCAATTGATTGCGAAATATTCATAACAAGCAATTTTGTTGATTCTCCTCACTTGTAATGATATAAATAAATCTGAAAGTGTGTTGGGTGCACATTTAGAATAAATAGCTATAGACGCATTCCTGGATAGTCAAGGACCATTCAACAATGCTCGAACGAACTCTGCAGAAGACCGTCGCACCAAAGTTTCTGCAATAAATAAGCGCTAATATGAAAGAAAGTATGATTACATCCACAATCGACCACCGTTGAAGCATAGGTTGGAGGGATGTCCACAAGATTAGTCCACCCCTCCTTATTGTGAGCTACCCTAGTGAAGGAGCTAACCTGAAAATTAACCAGGAAAGGATCTTACTGCATTCGATATTCTGCCGTTGTAACAATAGTTGTCCAGGCCGGTCTCCAAAGGTTTTAATGGGGCGAATAGGTCTAAACAGATTCGATAACTGGTCAAAGCAAGAGTAAATATCACTGTGCTAAGAAAATACAAGCTGTCATGTTAACGAGACGATAAGCGTGTAATGAAGCCGGTATATTTTAAATTATTTTTAGGTAATGAATCCGATAAATTCTAAATTATTTTCTTCTTAATTCCATTTCTTATTGTACACGTGAAGGTATTAGTTTTCGATTCCCGTTGGTCTTAACAATATAAAGTTCTAATGAGCAGCTTATATTAACTGTGACTAGCCGAACCATCAATTTTCGGCCTGGGCGTTTGATGAGCGATAGCACCAGATCGTCATTTTTTTTTATGTAGACACGCAAATCTTAGAAAAATCAAAAGTGCTGATAAACATCAATAGACATCAGATGCGAACTAGTATTGATGTTTTCGGTATATTGCGTCACAAGAATATAAAGCATTGTTGTAATGGAAGTAACATCAACACTTGTTTCTATCTTGTGATTTACGAAGTGATAAAAGTGCCCTGAAAACCTTTCGGAAAGGGAAGTTCGAGATATACGTTCGTGACAACAGCTCGGAATCCGAGAGTGATCCTTATTTAGTAATTAACATATTTTTTGATTGTGTTTCCTAAGTGTTAATTTTTTTTCTCTTTAATTATACTATCAAATCAATAATATTATTATTTTTTTACCTTTTCTTATATCGTTAACGTCGTTTAGTGTGTGAACTAGCGTAACCGAAAAGTAGAAGGATAAGTCTGCACAGTTATTATGCTTGCATTGCTGCAATCTAATCATTCTCATCACCTTCCCTTTTTCCATTTATAATTTGTACACCGTAATTCCTAAATTAGCAATAATTTTTTTTTGTAATATTAGTTTTATTTAGAATCACTTGTCATTCATCATTCTTCTTCATTTTATATAACCCTATTTTCATAGTTTGTTACCCTGAATTGTTTATTCAATCTTTCTTTTGTTGTTTTTCTTTTGTTATAGATATTTTTCTTGCCTTTTGTGTGTTTCATTATTGCTAAATTCACTTTAGTTCGTATTTTGGTTTTTATTAATTTCCCTCAAGTACTCTTACTTCGAACCCATAAGATTAAAAATATTGTAATGTAATGTAATATTAGATTTGTATTTATTATGTATGTACTTATTATAGATTTTAGTATTTGCATAAACTCAAAATATATAATTTATATTATTTTATAATCGAAATTACTGTTTAAGTTAATTACAAACATATAACACTTTATAGATGTTGATTTCAAAATTTCAAAGTCATTTTAAAAATAGTCAAAATATAAATATGATGTTTGGGAGGCTGTGTACAATTCATGATATATGGGTCATGGTCCACATGGTGATATGAAGAAAAAGAATTATTATTGATTAGTTACAAAAAATGATAGATTGACATAGAAAAGATTAAAAGTAAAGTTCTGGAAATTAAGAAGATATAAAATAAAAAGTAATAAAAACAAGTTAATAGAAGTATTATCGGTAGAAATATTGTTTGAAGAGATATAATTCAAAGATTGGATTTATGCTAAGGTGAAAATATTGTGGATGAGTTACTAAAGAAAAAGCATAGAAGAAGTGTTTCGGGAGATACAGGAGGTTGATTTGGAGTTAAGTTTGAAATTGAAGAGGAGCTAAAAGAAGTTTTGGATTAAAGGTCGGACTTTAATGTTTTATTTTTAATTTAATTGCAAAATTTATTTAGTTATACACACACACATACACATTATTGATATTACGATTCTGTCAAAGGTTTACATGGAATCTCCATATATTGAAAACAACCAACAAAGTCATCAATACCTACACCGAATGTAGTAGGCTATGCGCAAGAAATCAAGATCTCAGTCATGACTCAGCCAATTACTAGAAAACCAAAAGAGACCTTCTTCACATACCAAGCGATGTAGTGGTTCAGAAGTATAACCCGAATAAGAAAGTATTATACATGGAATTAAACGTCTATCCGTAAGAAGGTATTCGTAATGGTATATTGACGATTTAAGGAATGAAAATGGTGTAAGAGCTGGAATGTTTGGAAAACAGCCCACAACCCATATCTCCAAGCCAATCATCCGAGCGTGGAAGGGAAGAAGCAGCAGATGTACTGGCCAGACGAGGATCGTCAAAGCAGTTGGAAACAGTGCTTCAGCAAATAGCAAAGACCATCAACGGGTTCATACGTAACAAATCCAAAGAGTCCAAAGATAGGCAAAACAGTTCTTGAAGTAACATATGCCTGAATTTACAAAGAATTTACTGATTGTGAGTAAAAACAGGAAGCTGTTAAAATGATAGGAGACCTACTAACTTATCACTCTAAACAATATGCATACACATCACTGGTCTGGATGAGAATGCTGTTTACAGATTTTGTCAAGACGACAAGAAAACCCCAATTCTATAGCAATACTTGGAGAAGGTAATGTTTCTGCCAGCGGGGTTGGAGAATGTCTGCTACGTGAGGAAAACATTCTCAAGGTTGATACGACAAATTAAAATGACCAAAAAATTGAAAATATGATGGTGAAATTGGTTTTTATGCCCACCTCAAATCTAGTCTCATTTAATCACAACATTATTATTATTATCTCGGCAACTAGCTGGGGATGTACTGACTCTCAACCACTCACAGCGGTAACGAACATGCTGACAAGACACGGCTGTCTAAAGAAGTACCCGCACAGAATAGGCGCCTTTAAAGATGTCATATGTAGAATATGCAACGAGGAGGAGGAGACAGCCGTTGACGACTAAGGAATTGGAACTATTCAAAAAATAATTTTGAACGGAAGGTTATGCTATTTCATAACAATACCATTTGTCCACAAGGCTCAAATCAAAAAAAAAAAAACAGTTAATGCCTACGATTATATGAAGGTGAGATATTCATCTTAAAGTAAGTGTGTGTTCAAGTAGATATGTGGCCATAAGCACATACTATTTTCTTCCTCATGGCAAAGTGGATAATGTAAAGAATCTCCTCTTGTGTTATATTTGAATTTCCCCTTTGTATTTAATGAATGTGAATTGTGAGAAATGTAAAATTGTAAAAAGGATCACACGAGATAAACAAGAATCTTCTTCATTACCGCATAACAAAGCTACAAATTTGACGGCCTGCTCATAAACGCACAACTGCAAAGCGACAAACATCGCGCAGAAAATAACAGATGTCGCTAATGGCGACGGCCCCATTCACAGACACTCCTCTGATCTCCACCAAGCGCGAGCAAACTACCTACTACAGCATGTCACATCAACTGAAGACAGGAAAATAGTTTTTAATTCGTCACATCCAAACGAATCCCGCTAAACTGTTGAAAAGTTCTCGGCATTGCCGCAAAATGAACGCTGGCGAATGAATTCTGTTCTCATACAAGTTGGAAAGCGCTGCTTTGCAATTCTGACGAAAATTATTATTACAGGGATGTCTCGCCTTTCCAAACTCCTATTTGTACGAATCACCTGCTCTGAGAATTACAAGGCGATTATGTTATTTAGCCATCACCGAATCATATAATTATGCGCGTGATTTGTCGCTAACTTTAACGAATTATTCCATACACACACATATATTCGTTTACGTGATTCTAGCGATTCTGTGTGAATATATAATCAAGCGTACCTCTGTCATTTAAACATCAAATAGGATAAACGTGTTATTGGAGGTTGTCATTCTAGTTTCAGCACGTGGTATTCAGCTAAATCCTTTACATAACACCGCCCTAGAATAAGCAAATGTCATTTTGTATTGGTCTATGCAAAGCTCCTAAGATTAATTACCTGATGATGCAACTTCATATTATACCCCACACACAATAAAAGAAATTAATGGTTCTTTAGAGAACTGAAAGAAAGAAAGCTGTTTTAATGATTTGGGTCATTTTATTTATTTTTGATTATCACAATAATTAATAACTAAAACGATGATAATTAATAATAAGAGTAATAACAATTATAATTACAAAGAATAAACCAGAATAGAAACGAATATGCAACAAAACCCCATGGCTGAGAGACCAACGGGGCTGAATATATAACTACAGCGTAAATGTTATAACGGGGATAGGAATACATCGGAAGGGTTGGTAATTGACAGTACAATTATTATACAATGATTATATTCTGTAATTAATGGGTTACCGAACTTATCCGTAATTAATTGCAATCGATAAAAAGATAATTGGGCTATTATTCCCCATCTGGACTATAGTCAAAGTTTATGCAAACCAGAACAGAGAGCAAACTAGACGGATTGAGCGCAGATGGAGATAAAAAGAAAGGTGTGATGGGTGCAAAGATGGATGAGCAAAGGTGAAGGCCGGATAATTTTGGATCCAAATAATCTATCTATCTATATATTATCGGAATCCGCTATCCCAAATCTCGGATCCGGTTCCACTGTCGAAAACCTCAGATCCGGATCTGCTATCTGAGATCACGGATCCGGATCCACTTTCCGAAATCTCGTATCTGGTGCAATAATCAATAAGATTTATCGAACACCTCTGTAATGCAAAGTGAATGTGTATATACTGCTGTGGTTAGACAACCCATTTTGCTGTTTATTGGTTGTTTTCTTTGCTTAAAACAGCTGATTCAGTTTACCGAGAGTTTTTCACAAATGTTTTGATGTTTATTTTGTATAAGTTTAGTTAAAGAGTTTGTTGTATCTTTTTAATTTATTTAATGTTAAGTTTTTTTTAAAATTATTCCATTCTTTTAAATGTCTGTTTTGATATACGACTGCGTTGTACGTTTTTGAGAGAGAGATTTTCGTAAGAAAAACAATTGTAGAGTTTTGTCAAGGACTTCCTTGTTCGACTATTGACGTGAGCAGACGTATATTTGTATATATCTTTGTTGCCATTTTGTATTTCATTTCGATTTTGTAAATTTCGCATTTATGTATTTTATATAGCCAATCAAGGAATTCTTATTGTGATAATTGTTAATATGTTGAAGTGTGCACTTTATAGATATAAAATCAATTATTATTTTTGTTTGGGAAGATACATTTTAGTTTTTTTTTTTTCTCATTATAGTTTAAAGAGTTAATTTTCCGTTTTTCAATTTTGCTGTTTCATTTTTAATTATCAATCACCTCGGTTGGGTGAGTAGAAGCATTGTTCTTGCATTTAGTTTATTTTAATTTTTCAAACGACGTGGATTGTAATTGAAATATTTTGGATAATCCTCCTGAACAAACAAAACTTTTGCTTTGCATAGGAAATAGCATTGTGTCAAGTGCAGTTTTTATTTTAGGCCAGAACCTTCAGTTGACGGTTTTTTCTGCACAAGTTGTAATCCAGTTTGAAAAATAAATTTGATTGTTAATTAACATCATTGGGTTAAAAATTCTGTTCTTTTATTTTATATTTAAACCTTTTCAATTTTTCGGATAATTAAGAAAGTTTGATTTCATTCACTCACAATTTACTTTTCGTGATTAGATTCAAGTTTTAGTTCGCGAGGGTAATTCTGAGGTTAATAGTTCTTTTGCGTTCTTTAAAATTTTATACGTTGAGCTAGCTAATTTTTTTTTTATTATTATTCATTGTAAAATCAGTTTTGCATTTTCAATTAATTCTATCAGTACACAGCAATACGTAGTACGTACACTAATATTGAGTTGGTCGATGATTTATATCTCTTCCAGGTCCGAATCCGAGAACCAGATAATGGATCTGGATCCGAAAACCGGATAGTGGATCCGGATCTGAGAACCGGATATTCGATCCGGATTCGAAATCCGGATGGTAGATCTGGATGTGAAAATCAGATAGTAGTTTCGGATGCGAAAGCCGGATAATGATCCGGATCTGAAGACCAAATAGTGAGTTCGGATCCGATATGGGCGCTAGTCTGTACAGTGGTTTGACATGATAGAAAGATCTAGCACTTTTCTATTGTCTATGCTGGCAGCACTGATAATACCGTTCTGGTTTGTGCGACCTCTTTTCTGCCATAATTCATCCAAAGAGACACACAAAGGGCAACAAATTCCTGTAGTTGGTATCCAGTTCTTTTCGTCGCTGATAAATAATTTTTTCCGCGAAAATTTTTGCAAACCACAATTGAAGTAAGCGCAAGGCTCAATTTTGCTAACATAAACTAGATCGAACGTGTAATCTGACACGAAACAATTGTATTCCTCTAAATTATTTCGTATATTTCGAGGCTGGGGAAGATGAAATAAAATTTGATGTTGAAGCTGGAGCAACAATATTCAACCTCGCAGGTATAGACATTTCCTCAGATTTTGTGGCTTGATGCTTTTCCCCTTTTTCCCCTACTTTTCGAACATCCTATGTAATCAAAAGTATTTTTAGATTATGCAGCACTGAATTCTGTAAAACTTTTGTATAAAAGACTTTTTCCTAAATTCAAAAATAAAACTGTAATCAAAATCTTCGGTGGGACACTCTCTATGGTGCAGCGATTAGTATGCGTATGTATAACTGGCCAATGAGAACCTCTCTACCGATATTGAAGAGGTGCCGGATCTTTCTCCACATTTTGGCGACGAGCGCAGCTAAATGAACCACTTTTAATTATTCGAGGAAAGAACGTTTAGGGACTGGCCTCAATTTTCTGAAGTTAACCAAATCTGGGACTTGATACATCGAAAGTATTTAACTTTTTGAAAGAATTTATCTCAAAGTTTGGCAACAGGAGCGAGATGGATCAAGACACCACGTTTAATCTGAATCAAGATACCATCAAATTGTATAGGGATGACTCCAAGATGGCAAAGAAGTCTGGACTAGAAATATGTGGATCTGGAACCAAATATTTTGAAAGCTCGGACAAATGTCTGCCTCGAATATTTCACAGATGAAACTACACGCTATTGGAAGATGCGTCTACTTCAGTATTGACAGAAAATATGTGATAATTAAGCATCCGTTAAGGTGCTGACTTCATATGTAATAAGCTCATAATAGTATGGGAGTGTTCAGGAGAATTAAACAACAAGCTCTTATGTGGATTCCAATAGGAAAAGAAATAACAGAGAATCTCGTAAAAAAAGAAACTGCAATAACAAGTCCAAGCCCTGGATACTAGTGCAATGAAGTGTTATTTCTTATTAACGAAGGCCTTGAAATATTGCTTCAACACTACGCTGTCTTAGACCAACATTTTATGTTGCATGAACCCAATTTATAGTCGTCTATATACAACTCAATTATACATTAACTTAACACATCTTTCATATCAGTGTACTGGAAGTACCAAAACGTAAATCAGAAAGAAGAAAATCGAATTATTGGGAAAACGTCCGGGGGATGAGACAAGCTTAACCGTTCTAGGAACCTATAAACGGAAGAGATTTACTGAAAGGCCCTGCACCCGGGAAAATTTACCTAACCTTCTCATATCCTCCATGTTTTTAAAGGAATTGGTTTAAACGGTCAGTTGTAAAGCAGCAAGAATAAGAGAGATAACAGACTTTTAGGTCGCAGTGTATTATCATCCTCCCATTTACATGTTAATCCTTATCCTATTTATATTAAGTTATCGGATCGGCAAACTGTGATGACAGGACTAAACGCAATAGTGTTACATACGGTAAAGCAATAGTTTTCAAAACATGTTATGAAATCGTGATAATTAAGCACTAAGTTGTAATGGAATGCTTTTCGGTACCACGTTTGTGCGCCAGATTGAAATGGTACACTTTATCGTGCCATGCGCTGTAGGTCAAAATGTAGTGAGTCGTTAATTTACTTATAGATATTATATTTTTTGTTGGGCGCCGGAAGATTGGTAAATAATAATAATATCTATTAATTAACTGAAATAAATAAAAAACAAAACTAGGATGAGAATCTATGAATATTTAAAATATAGTACGACTTATATGCTAAATAACAAAATAAAATAATCAAAAAAAATGATTCCACCTTTACAATATTTTTTGTAAAAACAATGAATGGAGAACAATATACAAATAAAAACATTACACCTAAATAACAATTATTTTGTGGTAAAAACATAATGAATGGGAAATTTGATGTTACTGACTGACTGAAACTACTAAATTTAAATAAAATGCAAATAAAATTGCGATTTCGAATTTATAAACTAATAAACAAATAAAATAGACGGTAACCCTTGCGATTTTGGGCGGTTCTTCGCCTCTGGATGTGGTCTTGACGTGGTCAGTATGATTTTCGGCACACACAGCGGTCTCGTCTGGAAATTGCCTCGATTTAGCTACGTCGTCGTACTCTCTGAAGTCTGTATTCCGTTCTCTAGATCGAGAAATTCCCACCATACGGGTGATAGTACGCAATTTAATACAATTGCAAGACTCTTTCCTCAGGAGGTTTAATCCTTAATACAATAGACACACAGCAATCACGGGGCTACCATTAGCTCGCTACGCGATGCACTTTGAATAATACATATATAACTGTGTTCCAACCAGCACCTTATGGAGGGTCCTCATTCAACCGCTCTTCAACCGAACGGTACGTCCACTCATTTTAAACGCTGGCTGACGACTTTCTTTGTTCGCTTGCTTACCTACGCTCTCCCACGTGCTTCCCTCGGCTGTCCGCTAATCAGGGGCGTTGCGCTGTCCTCGTGATCACGGCAAACTTCCTTATTTGTACCTTCCTTCCTCAACACCACTTACGTCACCGCACACACACACACACACGATTAAATAGAACTACAAATACGTTACAAACTCTTCCTGTTTTGTCTACTTACACAAATAGAATGAGATCGACTATCTTTTATTAAGGAAATACATGATAAATTAAAATTAAAATAAAATGCATTTTAGGCGTCCCATTACAAAGTGTCCTACACCGACAGATAACAAGTATTTTGATTTCCAATTCTAGTAATTTCAAACACTTCCTCGAAACAAATGAGATTTACAAAAAATATTTGTATTAAAATTCCCTTCAGGTTTGTGTAAAATCAAGACACCGCCATTATTGTAACTACATCTATGGAAATCATTAGCAAGAGCGTAGTTGGGTAATTGAACAATATTTAGTTACGTCGCTGTACGCCAATGTCCAGTAATACATATGATTTCAACGTTATTTCCAAATAAAGTTTTGTTTCATCAAACTCGTTTTGCAGATTGAATGTTGACATGATCTACTCCATCAAAAGCTAGGTTTTCTTCTGTTGAGGTAGGTTCTTCCAGGGCTAAAAAAAATATGAAAATTTAACCATTTGTGATCAAGTAGGTTAAATTTGAATTTAGCTTTTATTTTAACGACAAAATTCTTTTCCATCATCCAGTCATCATTAGAATGGTCAACTTTCGTCTGCGCGCCAGGTCAGTACTAAATTTCATATATGTGACATTAATATTTAACACAAGAATACAACACAGTGTCGGGAAAGAGCAACATTATTAATTTATTTAACTATAAATATTATATATAAGCTCCTTGCCTTATTTAAATAGCAGAAATGGTATAGGAGCGCTGAAAGTTTGTAGCATTAACTGTTCAAGATTTTTCTCACTAAACCGATTCCGTCGCGGTGACAAGACATGCTTATATTTTGAAAAAAGCCGTTCAACATCCACGGATGTAACACGCATAATTAAAATAATCTTTATAGGTAGATAACGAATCAGATGCACTACCACCAATGTGTAGTCCGATTTGTGCCAGCACAATAACGGTTTACTGCACACTGTACAAACTATTCTGGCACCACCGTACTGCAAATCCTGGAATTCACCGATATACTTTTCTACATTATGAAACAATGGTCGTTTTCTGGGATTTTCTACGCCCGATATTGTATTACATTTACAATGCGTAAAATGTTAACGGAAAATTAGACTATCTTGCATCAAGACTCCACTAACACTGATACTAGATACTAGACAGACCTAACGGTGGGAGTGATTTTACTGCCTTGAAGATATACTATTGCTAAACGCTCTGCATAGCGCAAGGCGAGTGCGGCCCGTGTAAGCAGACTCGTCCAACTACTCTAGTCATCATTATTTGCCTCTTCCTTTAAAAAAACCAACACATCGATATGGGTGATTTTATATTACCAATATATAACCAGGAACGTTTTTTTTTTGTTGTTGTTACTGTCTTAGTTCTTATGTCAACAGGCTCTGAATCACCTTTACCACGACGTTTGACGTTTTTTTTTTCAGGAGGTATACAATTAAGCAACAAATTGCTTACGTTTTATCTACCTCAAAAAAAAGCTATTCACATTGTAAATACCATGTTTTACATAATATTCACGCAAAATACAAAATTAAAAAAGGATAACATTCTTATTTTGTTTCTAAAAACAAATTAATTTTCCCAGGTACGAAGAAAACCAACACGAGTTGAGGCGAATTACTCCATCGGGAAAACGAAATTATTTTTTTAGCATCCCACCCGTAAATCCACACCAAGAGTCATTTCATTAAATAACCGGACGAAAACACAAGGGGAAACAAACAAACGAAACACACGTGCATGTACATTCGCATTGTGTAAAGACGAATAATAAACAAATGTTCACGGACATGTACGCTCCGCTAACTTTACCTCTTAACCGAGCGACAAAGGACAAGGGTTAACAAATCGGGTGGAATTTTGAACCACTTGACATGATATGCTCTAATTGCGAACCTAATTGGTAATAGAACTGTAAATAACACCGTAAGCGTAGCTTGCAACAAAACAATTTGCACTACCTCTCATTGTAATTGTTATTAAATGCTGTCATCCTCGATTCTCGCAACTTTTTCTTAAAATAGAGTAGAAATGTATTGTAATGCTACAAGGTAGCACAGAACTCGGATAAAAAATGTTCTTTTTTAATATAAAGCCTTAATTAAATTATTCAAATCAAATTTTAAACGTCCTAGTGTCATCTATATTAGTTTTTAATTATAAGTATGCCCTCTGAAATGCCAGATGGCATGCAGGGATAGAGATTTTGATTGCAACAGTGTAGTAGCCGCTCTGATTTTAAATAAATTACGAATACATAGATATCCCCCTTTTATTCTTCAGTACGACCGAAGACGCTGTGAGAGGATGCTGCTCAAATGTCCTCTACTCCAATATTCAAAGTTAAAGTGCGTAGTTTAATGGAAATCGTGTGCATGAGGCTCTTATACAAACAGTTGCTGATTAACTTTGTGAGATAAAGAAAAAGTTTAAGTTAAAACTCATGAAAGTTTTATTTATAAAAGGTTCGAAATGTGAAACCGTGTAAAAACAATATAAATAAGGAGGTAAAGTCAGGTAAGTGTGTAACCTGGGCAAGTATGTATATTGGCTACATTTATTTTTAAAATTAAAATAAGGATGTCCTTTGTTATATTACTAATGTACTAAACTTCATACTAGTTTTACAAATAAAAATTCACATCTGCTAACGTGTAATAACTTAAATATCTTGTTAATTTATCATACCTTATCAAAAGGCATCAGTATAGTATTACACACTTGGCCGAACTAAAGGATAATGTTATTAATATATAAAATGCGGGAACGATTACACACTTGCCCCATTTTGCTGGGTAAGTGTGTAGTATTGACACTGTTTAAAATTTCTTTTTTTTTCTAGTAAACCGTTGATAATTATAAAAGGCGTATCTATTGAAGGCTTACAACTGGGCATATATTACGTACTTCTATGTGTAAAATTTATCAAAATGTCTTATTATATGAACAGTGTTACATTTTCTTCACACTATGCAATTTTTACTACACACTTACCTGACTTTACCTTATAAATATCTCATGTAAGTCAAATGAGTTTGCTTATTGAATAACAATTACATTTTCAATTAGTAATCGCAAATTTTGCAATATAAAGCCATCCAAGAAAATAAAAACGTTTAATTTTAAATTTTAAAAATGACGGATAGATCAATATATGCAACATTTGAAGGTGAAAATTACTGGGTATTCGATTCGTACCGTAAATACATATTAACTAGTAAAATTAGAACTGTCATCTTATGAAAGTTTTTCACCAGTGCTCGCAAACTGGTTGGCGCGCGGTTATATACAAAATTTTCTAACCCCAAAATAGTACTTACCCAACAATTATGTAAGTCAAATGTGGGCAAAATTAATATGATAAACTTTGTTTAACAATTAACTATAATTTTTAGATTGGAATTTGAAATAAATAGGATTTTATCAAAATAGCCGTAAAATTTTATAAAATAACTCGAGGCACGTCCGTCTCTCACGGAGGTTGGCTAGTGAATGCTTTCGAGTTGAAATTTTTAACAGATATCGATAGCGATTGTCTTCGCAAGGGCTGCAAACTCCTCAGAAAAGTCAGTTAATTTCGCTGATGTGAGACGAATACAGAATATTATAGAATACATGAGAATACCCATGTGACCAAATGGAACTATGAAATGTTTAAACTAAATTGAAAAAAAAAATTATTGTAAAATTATGGAATCACCTTACCTTCACTATAAAATAAAGGTAGGTGTGTCTACATAATACAAAAAAATTGAATTTTACAAAACAAATTACTACATTTAATTGAGAATCTTAAAATATTACTGTACAATGAGTATGCAACCTCGTATACACGTTAATTTTTGACAAAACTGAACTCCAGCAATTTTCCGTCTTTTGTTGACATATCAATGAACTTGGATTGCAAATACATTTAAAAGCATTATTAAACTAAATTTAAAAAAATTAAAATGTTCTTTCGAACTGAACTCGAACCAACTTTGATCTGTCAAAATCTGTTGTAAATATATAATATGCAAATTCTAATATTTGATTTTGATGTGTAGGTATCTTTCTACTGATCATCTTTACCTCCTGAAGGGAAAATTCTGAAGAAAAATGCCTTGAAGAAACTTGCCAAACGCAGAGATCTTCTAGACCGTCTGGATCGCCTGATTGTTTACTGCGACATTTTATATCCTTTTTTGTTATACTTATCATTTTTATTATTTAAAAGTTAGATAAAAGTAAAACTGATAACGGTACAATTAAATAATATCATTTATTCAACCACTACAATTCATTCATATAATTTAGTTTTCTTCTTGTTGGACCATAAGTTCTTTTTATCTCCTTTCCTGTTACTTTTCTAACAACTTTCCAGGTTGCTTGTGGATTTGTTATTTGAATGCACTATATATTCACAATTATGCTTCTTTTTTACGTAATTATTTGCGCTTTTAACTATTTACAAAAAAAAAAAATGTAATCACTCTCAGATACTTTCTTATTGATCATATCCTCTGCTCTGTTTTTCAGAACGAAATGCCTGGGATTTTAAAATTTTCTTTTCTTTAGTCCAGTACAATTAATTATTATTTTTACATTTATGCTGCTAAATTATTTATTATTTATTTTGCTTGTCCGTATACAAACTTTTTTCTTTTTCAATAAAAACAATTAAATAATATAGTGGTTTTAATTCACCCAGCGACCTCTCTGATAAGTGAAAGAATACTGTGAAAAGTGACTTCCTACCTGCTAGGTGGCACGGGACGCTTCTAGGAGCACCAGATCGCCTGTCAAAATCGTACTTCGGACGCTTACTAACGAATAAGCAGTTTTTCTCACCTAACGGACACATCCCCAACGCCCCTTTTCGGATTATTAAAATTTGAAATATAATAATTATCGAATGTCGTTGTAAAAACACTAAACGTACAAATAAAAGAATGTTTTAAACCAAAACAAGCTTAAATCCTTATTTTGTTACCAAAATGCTATGTTTTATCATCTATGAGACTCTTAGATCACAAGGTACGTACGTTGGAATCGTAAACACTATATCAAATAATTTATTTGATAGAAAAATACGTATTCGAAATTTCCTGGCATTTTAAATGACTATAAGGTTAGGGAAATGTCAGATTAAATTTAATAGAAAACGATCATCTGTGTTATCGATATTTGTAAAAGAATAGCTATTTTATCACAGATCAGCTCAGTGATTTTTGTATACAACCCTTAAATATAAAAATTCCTAAAATAGCTAAACTAAATGACGGTTGATATAAATCTAACCCTAAATTAACGTATAATGAGCACAAATTAACAATCTTATTTCTGGTTAATATTGAATGGAAACTGATTAATTCTTTTCTGTTTTAGGTGAGGTATATTATTTGATGGAATACTAACTTGACTTCGAAGCAGGGATATTCTAAGCCGGGCGGAGATGCAGTTCTCTGGGTACAGGTTGGGTATTCGGTTCGATGGGCCCCCAAATCGGTCAATAGCATGGAATGGTATACTGGCCGGGAATCTTCGTAGGAAATTTTATAGGAAATTCTTGACAATTTTGCAGGTATTTAGTAAGGATTTAATTATTCAGGAGTTATATCGATACTGTTTTAGGTAAATACTTCTTGAAACTTTGATAATTTTTTTAAATGTGGCATAAAAATCGTTATAGGAATTCAATAACAAACGTCGTCTCTCGTGGCCACAGGCAGAATAAGGATTCAAACTAAAGTTACCAGTAAATAGCCTTCGATTGTTATCGTTATCAGGGAGGCCAACATTGAACTTGAATTAATACCGCTAACCGACATTAAGATACGGTTATTTTCTCTAGTTTGAGGGGAATACGGCAAAAGTTACCAAACAGATATCCCGAAGAATGAAAATCTCTCCGAGCAAAATATAATACAAACACATAAATATACCAGGTAAGCTTGAATTAACATAAATAAATAAATAAGCCAATATTTAGCACCTCTTGCTAAATTTGTCCATTTTAATAGTTATTCTTAACAAATTCAAAATTCGCCTGTAAAGTGTGCAACAAACATACGCTTCACTTCTCAATTACTTCTTCATTTGGCTTTGAAACCTGTTCTGAATGACTCTAAAGTAGATTCCATACCTTTGACTTCATAGCACCTCATATAATAATCTTTTTACCCTGCATATTTCTGTGATGTCATATGTTATCCAATCTTTTCGCACTTCTTTCAGTTTCTTAAAAAAAATTATTGGACATGCACTTCATATATTGTAGTAAGGTATTCAGAAACCACAAATATCCCCTACTTATATCTGTTTCCGCCTCAAGTGGTCTCCAACATACATAACAAAACTATCAATATTAGACAATAACATCAACTATGCGATCAATAGAATCTCCGATTCCATACTAATAACTAACGTAATAAAATCGGCAAAAATATAACACATTGAGTCTATCTATTTTAGTGCATACACAATTCGATTCGAAAATGCAAATGTTGAAATCCCATGAATGTTTAATAACACGAAAAACTAGTTTCTGATGTCCCACATACAATTCATGTCTACATTATGCATACATTTACTAAAGACGTCCTTATACGACAACGATTTTTCTCGGCACAACATAGTCGTAAAGAGTTTAAAAGGAATCCATCAATTTTCATCATTCGCGACTGTGTGTAAAGACACACGTGCATGTGGATATATACAAGTTCGCGTACGTATATCCTGGGCCGGCAATCTTTTTTTTCCGGGAAAGGCGGAATCCAACCGAGAAAGTCGTAAAACGAAATGAATTGCTGGCGATGTTCCAACACTCGTTAGGAAAGTACACATAAAAAGCGGTAGAAAAAAAGAAGAATGAGGGAAATAGAAAAGAAACGGAAAATTCTTTCGTGGTTTTCCACGAACGAGGTGGCCTCATTTTGCTTATTGTTTCAAATGGGTACATGTGCGTCCGTATATATACTTTCACGACCGCTTGTTGATAGTTTCTTTTGGAATTCAGTGAAGAATGTACGTATCATAAGATTATGAAAGTTAATCTGAGATAACTTTACTACAAAAGATATCATAAGTCTTGTTATCTTCCTCTTGCTAGATACTCCCATATGTCATATAAAACCAATTTGGAGCAAATTATCTTGCCATCTTGTTCTCGTAAAGGGTTTCATATCGTCGTTTTAGACATTTTACCGTTAGATGTCGCATTATATAGATTTAACTTCACAATATCACAATTACTAATTCAAATCTATCTTAGAAAATCTACTATACAAGCTTTACATTTGCTTAATTAATTCTTTTTCGGGTTTTCGTCCACTAGAGCAAATGATTGATATCACTCTAGTGCAACCCTCCTTTTCTGTTATTTTTTGCATTTCATATTACCATTTCTTCATTGATCTACCTATGTTTTCTTTGTGTACACAGAAAAAACAACTTGTTTGAGCCAACCAAATTTGACCTTATAAATTATTAGTTTACATGATGGCAAACAAATTTTTATTTCAGAACACAAAATAATTTTGTTGAAATACATAATTCAGTTATAATAACCAAAATGTTAGTCAAATTAACCATATCATTTCAGTTAATTCAAATATATATGTATGTAGTTGAAAATGTACTGAATGAGAGTATTAAGTTATTAAACTCTAAATATTTGCGAAGATTTTGCTAACTTAGTCAATTTATACCTACAATTTTATTTCAATCGAAACTTATTAAAATAGGTTGACTTTTAAGCCGCTAAAATTGCGCTGTTGCGCTTAATAAATTGGTAATTAATAGTAAACTGCAGAAAAAATGTATCACACAAAGCTCCTCAGTACCCCTCGGTGGTAACTGTCCTTCCTTATCCTTAACGTAAAAAAAATTCTTTCAATACCTATCGAAGATATCTTTATGAAATTTAAAATGTACTTGACTATCCATAAGCTCATTATAATATATTTTTTTTCAGAATTTTTGTGACACTGGAAACTGTAAAAAACGAGAAGTATATTTTTTGGGAGTGACGACCCCAAAGCGACACCTACCAAAAAAAAATATCTTATTTGTTCATTGGTTAACTACTACATGTTAAAATTGCAAAAGGGTCGAATTGGTGGAACATAGTGAAAAAAATAAAAACCAATCATGGATATGTGCATATGTATCAATTATTTACCAAAAACTATATTAAAACCTGTAAACTATTTCTATACCTATCGTCATAAATATGTTAAATATGTTATAAAAACAAGAAAATATACATCTACAAATATACTATATACTACTATAAACTATAAACAATCAATATTTCATTTTGAATATCTATTTTTTAATTTATTTTTTTAATGTTAGCTGATATATAGAGATACACAATCGATCGTGTCTACTAGCTGTGGTGATAGTGTTGAAAATGGCATTATCATCATTAAATTTCAATAAAACCAAAATAATATAATCACACATAATCTTCTCAGCGCACATACTTTGTTCTATATACTAGTTATAATGATAAAACCGTATTTAAGGAAGTTGTAAATTATTTTACGAATTAAAGCCCGAACAAGAATAGCGAGCGTTATGCAATATTACCCTATGTCCTTAGCGAATGCGATTTTAAGCGTTTGCGTGCGCCATCGATAAAAACGCCATTTGATTTAAATGGAGCTTGCTCGTAATCGCTCGTGTATGCTTGCAATCGCATCCACTGAGGACATAGGGTTAGACTTTTATTCTTATATTTAACATTAATCGTTCGTGCTAAAACCTTTTCATACGCATTTCTTCCCCAGAAATATAATAACACGATTTTTATAACTGACTTAACAATCTCAGCTGCAACATAGGGTATCACGTCACATTTCTAAAATAATATTTTTTATCTGTTTTCACTAAGATTAACTTGAAATTTAAAATT
This sequence comes from Protaetia brevitarsis, assembly GCA_004143645.1. Lineage (NCBI taxonomy): Eukaryota > Metazoa > Arthropoda > Insecta > Coleoptera > Scarabaeidae > Protaetia > Protaetia brevitarsis. The sequence goes on from RXPK01000125.1 coordinate 1,538,686, forward strand.
AACAAAGTATTGTAACAAGCTCGAGCATGTTCCCAGCTATTCCGTGAAGGGTAGCAGCAACCACAAAGGGTAGGATGTCGCGCATTCCAGAAATAAATAGAGAATTCTAATAAATTAGTCATCGCGGAATATATTAAAATAGAAAACTTCTGGAATTGATACGTGCAGATATAAAGGTTGCAACCGCTGGAGTGATTCATTTATTATTCAGTTGTTGATGCGGTCCGACAAGAGACAAACGAAATGTCACTGAACTGTCACTTAATTAAGAAAGTCTGAAGCAGTACTCCACACGTTGTGTTGCGTGTGATCTTCAAAAATGGAAAATCGTGCAAGAGGCTGCGAAAATTTTCTGGACAGTTTTTATTTTGTTTACGGATTATATGTTAGAAAATCGCAAAACAATCCTTTACGTGAAATAATTCAAAAATGTTATGAACAATATATTGACTTCAAAATTAAAAATCAATACAAAACATGGGTACCACATATGTGCTGTATTTCGTGTTATGTCAAATAAACTCAATGGAACGAAAAGAAGAATTCTTCTGAAGTCCTGTCAGAAAGGCCGATGATTTGGCGTAAACCAACAAATCACTTCACAGACTGTTACTTCTGTCTGGTAAAAATCTAAGGGTTTTCAAAAAGAAATAAACACAAAATAATGTAAAAGAACTGATTGTGAGGTTCCAACTCTAATGCATTCAAATTCTTTTACAAATTCTAGGGATGAGTAAGATATAAACGATGTTTTGAATGTGTCATTTTCAAGTAATCTGATGTATGTTCATTCTAACGAACCACATCTCATTACTCAATTAGATCTCAATCACTTGATTCGTATTTGATTTGAACCAAAAAAAAAGTAATTTTTGAATTTCGAGTAAAAGAATGTAATCTTTTACATTCCACTACAAGAGCCTATGTGTTGAAGAATCGTCACAAAAAAAAAATCAATTGCTTTTACAAAGTTGAAAGACATTTTGCACTGATGTAAATGGACATTTGTACGAAATGAGTATTGAATATAACCCTGCAGAATGCGAATTGTTTATCGATTCAGCGAAAAGAAGTATTACAGTCGTTTTACTTTGTAATGTTAACTCGAAACCATCAATTTCATTGGCTCATTCTACCAAATAAAAGAATGACAACCATGGACCAACATTATTCCTAGAAAATTTATATAAAATTTGAATCGTTAGTAGATTTTTACTTGGCGATTCTACTCTCTCTACGCATTAAATTAGGATTGATTAAATAGTTTGTGAAAGCACTAGAAAAAGAAGGCAGCTGTTTTAAATATATACTTAAGGAATAAATCCACAAAGCTGTCTGAAGCGAAAGTTCGCGAAAGAACCTGGTCCACAAGTTAGGAAGCTGTTCAAAAATGAATATTTTTAACGTAGCATGAATGATTCAGAGCTGGCAGCATTCACCTTTTTTAAAAATATATGTCAGTATTTTCTGGAAAATCACAAGCGTGAAGACTACCAAGATATCATGGCTAATTTGCTAGAAAACGATAAAAATTTAGAATACCGAATGTCACTCAAGTTTATTTTTTGCATTCATATTTGGATTTATTTACTGTTAATTTAGAAAAGATAAGTTATAAACATGGGAAAAGATGCCGTCAATATATTGCAGGAATGGAGAAACGATATCAAGGTAGGTGAGGTCCCGTCATGATGGGAGATTTTTGTTATTTCTCATTAGAAAAGGCAATATAAAAGGAAGAAATAACTCTATTTATGCAAAACTTTGATATATTTTATTACAATTTAAAAAATTGCATACAATTTTTCTTTGTGTACAGTCAAGCTTTTTTTTGTATTCTTAATAATAATCTCTTAATAATGTTTGATCCTATTTTTGTTTTAATTGGCCTTTATTGTGTAATTATAATAGTAATTCATTAAATTTGGGAAGTTTAGGTCCGAAGTGAAATACTTCAATACAATGTTATCATAGTTTATTTCTGCTAAGTTTCGTTTTTAATGCAAATACAATGAACCATCTATAATAAAGAAACGATAAAATTAAACTTTATAAAATTAGAAAGTAATTTTTTTAATTACCTTGTTGAATTTTCACTCGTACATATTTATGTTGTTAATTAGTAATATTTAAAATATAAAACATGTTGAAGCGTCCAAAAACGTTTAAATAAATGACAGTAAACATTTTTTTTTATTAAGAGACAATTAAGAAGCAGTATTTTTTTAAATGTCTTAGCTTTGTAAAACATTGTTTACTTCATCAGAGACAAGATCAGAATAATAGAAACAAGCGTTTAGAAAACATAAGAAAGATATCACAGGATACCAGAGAGGTTAGAATATCAGATGTGCACATGTGATTTTTTCTTATGTTTTCTAAACGCCTGTTTCTATTATTAAAAATATTGTTTCTTATTTTGCTGCTGCCAAATTATCCATGCTTTTGAAACCTTAACGAGTACAACCAGTACTTCTACCCAACTTACAAGAGACAATATTCACAAACGACATTAAACTTACATATGTGAAAACTCACCAAGACGCACATTCGACCAGATAAACAAGGTAAACAAGGTTTTTTTTTTAAAAAAAACAATGTGAAAAACATCACATTGTTTTACATACACTTTGAATAAAACATATTCTGGCTAAATTTTTAGTAAACAGCAATTTTTAAACTAATTGAAAATACATATCTGTGGCAAATGAATTAATTTAGTTAAAGGCATTAAAATTATTATTTTTATATAAATTAAAATGATAGTATTGCTTTCCTGAAAAAAAATTAGAATAAATAATAGTTTCATATAAAGATGCAACATTTATGTAATTAAATTATTGTATATTATGTTAAGATCCTTTATGTCTTAATTAATTAATTAATTCTATTTTTATGCTAATCATTTCTTTAATTAATCCTTTTTGTTAATTGGTGTCTGTTTCTAAGATTTTTACTTTAGCTTTGTTCGCTGTGCGAATCAGAACTTAATTGGAAACTATTTCGGTTTTTCCAGTGCGCATGATTCAAAAAGAGATTGTAGTTTGAAATTAGTTTGATAATTTGCTCTGCGAACACATCCAAAACCGACACTACTGCCATCTGTGGCGCAGTGTATCTCTCTCGTTTAGTGCGCATGAGCGAATTTAAAATCCACAAGAAATCCGTGAACTTTCTGGATTAATCACAAACTGTCACTGACTACAATTTGATACTGTGCGGACACCAAATTTTAAATTACCAACGGTCGAAATACGAAATTGTTGCACTGCGAACGCACAGCTGTTATTACGCATGCGTCGTTCAGTTGTGGATAATTTCTGATTGCACAGCGAACAAACCTTTTATCAAAATTGAAATCGTGACCTGTGTTGTAGTTCTGCTGTGCTAATGCAGCTGAATTCGCGTTTTTGGTTCTAATGCTATATTTATGAGCATATATTCTTTTTTAAAATATTGTTTGGTTTATACTATGTATGTACTATCACATTTATTGCAATCTATTTTGTAAATTGTATCTGTTTTATTCAAAGAATTTAGAGTTTGTTTAGTAGGAGTAAAATAAAATTATTGTTTTTTATTGGTTTGTGTGCTATTATTAAATTATATGGTTTTAGTATACTCTCAATTTTTTCTGAAAGATTGGGGGTGTTCATAATTACACCCCCAATCTCTCAGAAAAAATGTAATGTAAATGTAAAATGTAATGTATACTTTTTGTTTTTTTTCTGCTACACTACTGCTATTGTTAAGATTCACACATTTAGTTTTATTTTTAATCTTGTTTAATCTATTTTTTATGTGTTTATTTATAAAATTTAGTGAATAATTATTCTTGATGCTAATTATACATTCTAGTACTTGAGTGGCAAGCTTTTTGTACTTAACTTTTTTTATATAATATCTGTTTAACGAAATTTGTAAATACAATTATTATTTATCTACTAACAGAGTATGATTATAACTCTAAAACTAGACGTGGTGGAAAGATTTGATTTTTAGTTATATTTTCAATTCAGGACTGTACGAACTTTACACTTATTTTTACAACAGTTATTTAAAGAAAATCTAAAATTGTCGGCTAATGAATTAAAAAGGAACAAAGCTGTCCGAGACACCATAAAAGAAGTCTAGCAAACTACAAACTTTGGTAATAAAGTCCTTTAAGAGCTCCAAATGTCGATTTTTTGTAGCACCTACATCAACCTTGTCATTAAATGAAATACTAATTATCGCAATAAAACGTGACAAATAGTGCCCGAACTTTCGGCCATATTTAATGCCTATCATAACGGGGCTACACATAAAGTCGCATCGTATTTCGCCGTTCGGCAGTTGTAAAAAGGCGAACGCAACGTTGCTTCATCATATTTTGTTCCACCTCTGCTTAATTAAGTCATAAAGTCCCGGAGTAAGAAAGTCACCGCGTCAGAGAAGAAAAGAGCACGCGTGTGCGCCATCGTAAAGGCTCAAGTCGTTAAATAAGTTCACCACGTTCCTCGCGGTGAACGTGGGCATCTTTCCGCCCCGCTCCCGCGTTCGTTATCGAAGCTTCGTTATGACTTCGTATTCGCGCCCGAATATCTTTATCATATTTTCGACGAAGGTACTCGATAGAACGGTGCGTAATACCAAAGACCCCTATCACTGTCCGAAATGGGTGCCGTCTACATTTCGACGGCGATAAATTTCGACATGTCGCGCGGAATCCGGTTCTGTATGTGAAATTGGAAATCTGTTCCTTTTACGCGAGCAAACTTCGGAGATTTATGGCCGAGAGCGAAATTATGGTTTACGACCTAATGCTAAAATCGATAAAGAGGGGTAGTAGTGCAGCCGGATTGTACGATACAGAAACTAAAAAAGATTAGTGGGACGAGAGTTTTATGCCACACAACGGATTCATATTTTTATACGCTCTCTGAAGAGATTTTCATTTCGATTTGGGAAGAAGGTATTTGAGGTTTATACGTAAAATATTTAATAAAATGTTTGCCTTCTTTTCATAGTAGGTATTAGGTATAGTAAATCAAACTATTAGGTACAGGTTAGAAATTAAGTATATGGACAGTTCTCTAATACGTAGACAACAGAAATTACAGTTACGAATGCGGGGTGGTATCTTGGTTAATTATTATCGGTTCTCATTTTTAGTATTGACAAAGGACACCGAGTGCTGCAATGGCCTTACGTCACGTGGTGTTGACCAATCTACTTAAAAATATTTTTTTTAATTCATCACAGCATGGTTTTTTTTTTGAAAAAGAAATCCACCGCCACAGCTACTATACAATTATTTAACCTTATTTATGATAGTCTCAATAGTGGTGATAAATGTATAGGTGTGTTTATGGACTATCTCTCAGATAGATCACAATTTGTAGATATTAAGGGCCAAAGTTCCAATCAGTTAAAACTTAAGAGAGGTGTCCCACAGGGCTCAATTCTGGGACCTTTACTATATAGTTGGTGCGAATAGGCGAATTTCTTGTCGGCCTATATTTAGATCTTTAGATATTTTAACGCTTCCATCTCTATGTATTTTTGTAATTCTAATTTATGTTAAATATAATGAAAATACTTTCATAACAAATAGTTCATATCACAATTATAATAATCTGCATAATAGTAGAAGTAAATAGTGATGTAAATAACTCTGAAACATTTTCTACGAAAATCTGTGTAAATATTTAATTTCCATAATTTCTAGTATTAATATATTTATTTCCTTTACAGACATTTGAAGTTCGGACCAGATTAATTAACAGGCCAAACACGACAGATATCAAATATGAAAGACGATCAAGCTATGATGTTTGTGATTTCACTTCAGTAATGAAATGAAGTTAATCGCAAATAAGAATAGGACAAATATTAGAGGAGATGCTGTACCCGATCTATTGCTTCCTCATCATAAGTTTTCTTTATTATAAATAGTTGCAAAGGTATATCATGTTTAAATTGTCTTAGGTAACATTAAAGAAGACGTTGTAAACAACATATTAGAGGAATCAGCAATCTGGGATCAGAAATATCAACCCACTTGCAGTGTGATTGTAAATTCATTTAAGAAGTTAATAATAATAAATTCTATGTCAGTTTATTCACCTGGCCGTAATTGCGAGGAAAATAAAAACGATGATGCTTAGACTTCATTAATACAATATGTACGGACACCAAATATTATATCCCGCATTTGCAGGATGACTTCGGCTAGTGTTGTTCAAATTCATGGTTTGTTGTGGGGTATTTGGCAAAGAAATTTTAAAAAATGGGTCAATACGAGAAGAACAACATACTATCTTAATTGTTGCAAAGGGGTACAGCCCAAATAACTTATTAACTCCAAATACTCTAAATTTAAATGTTTCTGCTAAATGTATGGATGCTTTAAAGTATTTCACACATAAATATTACATAAACAATGATTTTTGCAAATATTAATGGATAAATTAAATAAATATGTATGATACAATTTTAATTGTTCACAAAATAATTCACTCAGTATTTTTATAAAGCTGTTCACTGTTTTAAATTTACGTATATGGATCAAAAATGTTAATAATATTTTAAAGTGAGTGGACACTATTTTTTTACTGATACCTTACAAGTAAATTATCAATATTATATGTGTATTGAAAATTAATATCTTTTCAGATTTGTTTAAATTATTTATATACCTCATGATGGGTAATTATGATCAATGTTTATTAATACAGTGTCATTTCTAACTTATCTTTTAATCACCTTTACTCTAACACTTAAATACAACAAATAGTTAATCAAGCTAAATCGATTGTAAATTAAAAAATATGGAGATTTTGCATTTTCAAAATAAATATCCTAATATACAAAAAACGAAGCATCGCTCTATTTATTTAGGACTTACTAATTGTAAGAATTTGGCAGAACCAATCCATGTTTAGCATTTAATCTTTATGCAGTAACGAAATCCTTGGCAGCATATACTTTTTTACCGCGCAACGTCACAACATCTCACAACCATTAAAATTAAACCACCAAGACAAACCTTTAGTTGATTACCATAGAATTCAAGTTTACGTACAAATTTAAAATGTTAATTAGCTTAATTTTAACCCGATAGAGGCTCTTAGCGATTACTAATTATTAGACTATCTATCTTTCTTACAATAGACGTCAAAATGGTGTACAATAATAAACTAATATGCTCAATAAACTCTCATAGTATGGAATTCATGTATTTTTTTTATGATTTTCAACCTAAATGGATTTGTTTAGAAGAACATAAGGTTGATTGTTGAAATTCTCCAACATTTTCTCCTGATGTATCTTAAAATAATAATTCTATCGCTTGCAATTTCTACGATCACAAAATGTCTGCGCTATACTGCGGTCGTATTGAAAGGGTTGACATTCGCTGTAATTTTTGTGTTTTCTACGTGTTACAGAACTGTCTACATACATGTTTCCTTAACTGTACAAAAATATAATTTCTAGTTTACTTAGACAACTATAAATTTTAATTCAGTGGCGCCTCCACCAAATTTAAAAATCGCGGCTTTCTTCTATTGCGCTTTATATATACGCTTTATTCTAATTTTTTCATCTTCACCAATCTGTGGACATCTATTAATCGGAGTTAATTGCCTTCTGGTGGCAGTGCAACCGTCGGCGTCGTGCTTATTTGTTATATCACGGCCTCACCAATATGGAATTACCATTACTTTACGTTTATCTTCAACCTGACAGATGTTACACGTCTGTTTCAAGACCCTTGTGCGTTTCAAGTAGGAGGTATCTTCGTGCATAATGTACCTCGAGGTAGTCATTTCAATTTCAGTCTGAAAAGCCTGAAGTAAAATACCGTAATAAAACTAACAAATGCTATTAAATGCGTCGCTAAAATATGTACAAACATCAACTTGCTCCTGTTTGTTCAGTCCCTTGCTGATAAACGGTGATTTGATGAGAAGATTAGTTGACCGTCCAAGAACAGAGCCTAAGGTGAAATACAGGACCTAAGATATTTTTAACCTTGGTGAAATTCGACAAAATTGGTATTGTTTTATAATCGCAAACCTCTATATGGGGTATACATTAAATGCGTGCATTATTCAGAATTTAAATCTGTATTAATTTAATTACTGCATCTATTTACCCTACGTAATCCTACTTGCAAACACAGCATTTAATTGCCAATGTCTATCACCGACATATCAGATATCCACTACTCCAAGACTATTTTAATAATTCTAAAGCACTGCTTATAAAATCCCTAGATTCACATTTGCAACAGGAAATTGCAACATGCATCGTTATCCCAACCCTAAAAGTATCTGCAAATCCGTTTTGAACGGCTATTTTGATCTGCTAAAATACCAAGAACTAAAGAGAAATTTGAAAAAAGGAAAGCAATAAATCCATCAACACCTAATATTGAAAAGGTTATTTCCGGTGTATCATCTCACGGAACCATACACATAAGAAATCCCTTCAATAACTTATTGAATCCAAAACCTACTGCTCTCCAGTATTCGTTGTTAATGGATTTATGGAGGCATATAGATTCCGTCTTTCACATTTGTCTGTAGTTCTTCGTATTTTAGCGGCTCAAAGTAAGCGTTAGAAGGGCACTTATAAATATCTTTTGAGAATAGGAAAAATAATACATGTTTGCCAATTAATTTAGTCTTTGATTGAAACCAAGGAATCTATGAGTTCTCTGAACAATTATCGCGAATTATTAAATTAGTGTAACGCGTAATAGTCGGATATCTTGTGTGTATATCACTACGCTACAGCTTCTGTTATATCTTTATATTATCTATCGTACATATACAAACGCATAGCAAAACATTCTACTATCAGCAAGCATGCTTTAAAATAAACTAACATTCATTAAATGTATTATCAGCTGCTAACTGGAGATAAACCATTTATGTAGACGTTTGTTACGTTTTCTTTCTTGTAGAACTAATTTGATCAATGTAGCTCTGGTAATAAAACCTGCTGTGCCAAAGAATTTATTTCTCACTCTTTGTTGGCGTTGATATAAACATTTTGATTGAACAAACCTTTCATTTTCTAAAAATTATTTATTGGACATGGCTTTAAATTAACATAAATTAGATTTTGTAGTCAGTATTATTGTATTTCAAAAATAAGCAAGAGTTATTTATCCATTTCAACTACTCTCCATAGTGGAGAATAATACCAAAATTTTATCTCTCAAGCGACTGTTCTTCCACTTTCGCAGATAAGTTCGAATATTTTTAGAGAAGCTCAAGTAGAAGGAGGACAATTTCAACGAAGTTATATACTTTGCTTGCTTTTACAACTTTCATCAAGAATTTTACGGCATCTAATACGCTATATTCGCTTTCGGTGGATAACCAATAATAGTGGTAAAATAAAACTTTTACCAAAAACTCTGTTATTGGATATACCTACTGCCGTAATAAAACAAGAGCCACCATTGAGTTTATCTGGTTTACTTGTAAGTAGTAGTGCTGTGAAATAAAATGTTTTTCAAAGTTATGTATTTTATTACTCATTACACAAAGAAAAAAACCGTATAAGTATTGCATCTAATAAATACACGTGTGATGAATTATTGAAATATATCTGTTTTCTCCAAATTAAAGTTTTCCACTAAATATCATGCAAAATAACACTGGTATATACTAAATGGAAATGAAAATTCAGAATATCCTATTGCTAGAAGAAATGTTTAACAAGGTTGGATTTTAGCACATTCATTGTCAGCACCTACTGTTTTGTCTATCTACAATTTCATACTATATAAACTGTCGGAAACCTGCCAGAAAACATTAATTTGAATTTCTTTAGCATATCTATAGTTTGTTGTTTAGAAAGCTTCGATTGAAGTGATCTTGCCATAACTCATAAAGTAATTTTATATGGACGACATATTTTTCCAAAGAAGAGTAATTATTGTGAATTATAGCACACCCCAAGTGTGGATTTTCATACAACGACAATAACACGTTTGGGATTTTCCGTAAATTTTATTAACGATGCAGAATGCAGTACAAGTTATGCAAGCATGGATCAAGGTGAAGGGCCTAAATATTAATCCCTCCAAATCGGCCACAATGAATCGGTCACAAGAATGAGGAAGTTAACTGGTCTTGGACTGTTAAAACTTCAAAGAGAAAAAATTAATCTCTCAAAGAAAGTTTATTGTTGATTTCAAGCTTCAGAGAATTAAAAGAAAGACCGAGAAAACACTCATGTTGGCTAAAAGGTCCATTGAAAAATATAGGGCTTAAAACCAAATATATAAGTAAAAATAATGATAACTTATGCATCTTCCATGTAGTGAACAGCGATGCAGCAGCAAACTGTTGTAACTGAACAAAGCAAGATACAAAGGTGCGCGTGTTTAGGAATAACAGAAGCAATTGAGCTACTCCTGCAGTAGCAATTGCAATTTACCTTTACCAACATGAGGAAATGACCTAGGCGGCGTTAGACTGTTTGGGCAGGAGTTCTAATTAACCAAGGGAAGTAAAGTATCTGGGTGTTACCCTCGATGCGAAACTAAGCTGGAAAAATCACTTACTCAAAACAACGACGAGGGCTGCGCAACTATTCTGCCGCTGCAGCAAAATTGCTGGCAAAACCTGGGGATTAAAGCCGAGGGCGATCCATTGACTATATACTGCAGTGATAAGACCAGCAATAACATACGTGGCAGTAGTCTGGTGGAGCAGGACAGAAGTGTCCTCCGCAGTCAAACTGCTAACCACTGTACAGAGAATGGCATTGCTGGGTATCACTGGTACAATTAACAGTACAGGGACCGCCTCTTTGGAGACCATTGTGGGCCTCCCCCGCTGGAGCTTTATGTGAGAGCGATCCTTAGACTGAAAGCCAACAACCTGTGACATTCCAACTTCAGGGTGGGAGGGCACACTTGTTGCAAATGCCCACGGACAGCATTGCACCCGAAGTTATCTTCACTGAAAAGGTGAAAATCTCCATACCGAACAGAGACCAGGCACGTAGTGAGATCACTGCTAATGATAACTGATTAACGAACGAATCCAAATCCAGCCAGAACACAGGAGCCGGTATTTGTGGGCCCAGTTCTAATCAAAGAATATCCATAAGCCTGCGGAAACATACGACGGTCTTCCAGGCAGCCTGTGCAGAAATGATTGCAAAGGGGGGCTACATGAGAAGGAAAATTAATATAATTACTGACAGCCAGGCTGTCATTAAGGCAGTCTCGAACCCCGTGACTAGGTCAAAACTAGTTCGAGACTCAATGCACTGACACGAGACCACACGGTGTCTCTGATTTGGGTGCCGGGACATGAGGATATAAAGTGCAATGTAATAGCCGACGAACTAGCCAAGGAGTGCTCTAAGAGACACTTCATGGGTCCAGAGCACGTATGTGGGATTACTAAGGATTGAATGACAAGAAGGGTGATCTGGACATGGTTAGATAAAGAAAGTACAAAGAAATGGAGGTCAACTGAAGGTCAACTCTATACCAAAGCGCTGATAGAGGATGGGGAGATTGGTTTCTCTGATAACCTACTCAGGCGCAGTAAGAAAGAAGTTAAAACCATTACTGGAGTGGTAACTGCACACTGTCCCCTGAAAAAGCATCTCTACAACACAGGCCGGGTAAGCGAACCGTGGTGTAGATTGTAGAAGATGCGAACTACAGGAAGAAATGAGTTTACATGTAATCTGTACTTGTGAGGAGTTGAAGGTACTCAGGCAGAAATATTTCGGGAGAGATCTATTGGAGCCCTCGAAGGTCCTCAAGTTTCTACTGGGCAAGATACTGGGCTTTATAGAGAACACCAAGCTGCTCGAGTGGAAATAAGAGATCAATAGGGATGGTACAATGAGCACCAAGCTCAAGTGCCCGGACATCAAGTGCCCACCCTAACTTGAATGAATGAAATGAATGGTTCACGGACGGATCCAAATCCAGCCAGGGCACAAGGGCCGGTATTTGTGGGCCAAGTCCTAATCAAAGGATATCCATAAGCCTAGGGGAAACATACAACGGTCTTCCAGGCAGAGGTATCCGCCCTTGCAGCCTGTGCAGAAATGATTGCAAAAGGGGGCTACATGAGGAGGAAAATTAATATAATGACTGACAGCCAGGTTGTCATTAAGGCAGTCTCGAACCCCGTAACTAGGTCAAAACTAGTTAGAGGCTGCAAACAATCCCTCAATGCACTGGCACGAGACCACACGGTGTGTCTGATTTGGGTCCCGGGACATGAGGATGTAAAGGGCAATGTAATTGCCGACGAACTAGCCAAGGAGGGCTCTAAGATACACTTCATGGTTCCAGTGACCGTATGTGGGATTACTGAGGATTCCGCAGGAAGGGTGATCTGAACCTTGTTAGATAAAGAAAGTACAAAGAAATGGAGGTCGACTGAAGGTCAACTCTATACCAAAGCGCTGATAGGGGATGGGGATGTTAGTTTCTCTGATAACCTACTCAGGCGCAGTAAGAAAGAAGTTGAAACCATTACTGGGTTGGCAACTGGACACTGTCCCCTGAAAGAGCATCTTCTATGCAACACAGGCCGGGTAAGCGAACCGTGGTGTAGAAGATGCGAACAACAGGAAGAAATAAGTTTACATGTAATTTGCACTTGTGAGGAATTGAAGGTACTCAGGCAGAAATATTTCGGGAAAGATCTATTGGAGCCCTAGAAGGTTCTTAAGTTCCCACTGGGCAAGATACTGGGCTTTATAGAGAACACCAAGCTACTCGAGTGGAAATAAGAGAACTAATAGGGATGGTACAATAAGCACCTAGCTCAAGTGCCCGGACATTAAGTGCCCACCCTAACTTTAATGACTGAATGCAGTAGCAATGGAATGGCTTCTAGATCTCCCTGCTCTCCAATTAGTGATAATATGAGAGGCTAGAATATGATATCTTAAATTGCAAGAACTACTAAGTATCAGATATGCAGGATTGGAACACAGAACACAATAGTGTCCATCATGCGGAAGGCAGCCTTTTTGGAATAAGATGAGACCACAATATTTTGACAATCTTTTTAGCGCAAAATTTCGAAATGGAGATCATGGATAAGCTCAAATTAGTCTAATACAGACTAATAGGTTCGAATAATTCATCTAGTGTACAGATCGACCAAAAACGGAAAATGGAGCTGGAATCTGTAGCGGAGAGAGAAATACAATTATCTCCCTTTCATTGCATACGCAATATTGCAGTGTGCAACTGAAATCAATCAGAGGGCTTATGAAAATAAACGCAATAAACCCTAAAATACAACCAAGTCTAGATTGGAGATATATTCGAGAATTAAATAGCTCGACGGGCCACAATAAAGTCACTTTACAGTGGGTATCCGGACATTCGGCTAGCGAAGGTAAAGAAAAAAGAGAAGATCTGGCAAGAAATGGACCATTGGCTTGATATACAGGCCCAGAATATATTCTAAAACTATTTAAAAGCAAATTATGCAAGCAGATAAAGATTTGGGTCAAGAAAATTTATTGAAAACCGTTATTAAGGGACCATCAAAGAAAAAACGCAAAGATGTTTGCGACTGAATAGGAATCACCTTTGCACCATAGCAGGTCTCCTAATAAGACACTGTTCAATGAAAGGACACCTGGAGGACATTGTGATCAACACTCGAGACTATGTAATGGAATGACAGGCACCGCTTACCACACTTATGTGTGAAACGAGGAACTGAACACAAAAAAAAACAATTTTTGGCAAGCTGAAAATGAACCCAGACTTACTTACTTCAATCACAAAAGACCTAAAAGAGAATGTGCGTCATTAAATAAATGAGAAACTTGTATAATACCATGAGATTTATCTCCAAAAGTAATCATAAGTATTTTGCCCCGAACTCTTAGTTAAATCAATTGTTTGCAGTTCTTTTCAAATGAACTATTAAAAATTGAAATCTATTAAGCAGAATGACAATTCTACTATTAATAGCGATAAAAAAAATAAATAAAGAGAACTTATTAATCAACTCTCCATAGAATTTTCTCCGAGACAAGCTAAGGCAATCTCTATAAAAAAATGGATAACGTGCTAATCGTTCTATCATTAATAAAAGACGTTTTTATTTAGAAAATTAATGAACATGTTTTAAAACCTTACACTACTACTAAGGATAAATGCTTTTGTCGCCCGTTTATTAATTTTATCAACGCTTCTATAGCGTACCAAAACTTCATTACCGTTATAACCAGAGTAATCTTGTAGCATATTCAATTCCCAAGGCCCATCATTAGTCTCTATATTTCGCTTTATATGAATTGCATTATCACCACTTTAATCCAAAACTGCTACAGCAAATGGCTTATCTCAAATTAACAGTTTGTAGCTGGGACTACATTACGTATTCTAACAGCTGTGTAACAAGATTTAAAGTTACCAGCCCTTCCGCACAGTTGCTTAGCAACAAGCTCTAAGCAACTTTTTTCTTATAGAATTAACCATCCGCTTTAGCTGCTTGGCAACGAAAGACAAATGACGGCAGAAGGGAACGCCAACTACAAATCTCCTCACACTGCGCCTTGATATATGTATTTAATTACTTAGTGTTAGTTAGATTGTAAATGTTCAAACAACGAACCCCGTCAGCGTCACAAACCTACGTACCGAACGTCTAGACACCGGAATAAAAAAGAAAAAAAGTCATTTGAAGGTACCTGTATACTGACCATCATGTAGGGGGTCGATCGTATGGATCATGAGTTGCAGGAGGCCGTGTCTGAATTTGGCTCCGGTATGATGGTGTCCCCCGGAGGAAGGAACTTGAGGGGTTTCCGATGTCGTGCGTGACGTCACGCTGCCACCAGGCTGCGTACCAACGCTCGTCTCGCTAGAGGTCGCCACCGTACCATGCTGAAAAAAGAAGAAAATATAATATTACGATTACTATATATCAACGGATAAGGTATAAATAATATATATATATGTACAGTTATATAAAATGAAACCGAGAGATCTACGTTTGTACATACCTAAATATGTATGTGAACATGTGTATGTGCATACCGTTCGTCTAGCTCTGGATATATACATTTTGAATGCCGAACGAAATTGGTTCTATTTGAGTGGGTAGGAAAAGGGTGACCTTATCTAAATACATGGAAATTGAATTTACTTAAAATGACTTCAATTACTATTTCAGGTAGCAAAAGAAAATGTTTCATATAAGAGTTGCTGTTGTACACGAGAAAAATGGGTTAAGTAAAGTGTTAACTGATAAAAAATCATTTACAATAGATAAAATTTTCGTTGCAACTATACTCCTCAATTAATACCTGCAATTAAGTTTCCTGAATGCAAGTTTCCTGTAAATAGTGTTATTATTAACAGCTATTACACAGCGTATTTAACAAATTCTTGTGTAATAATCGTAATCAAACTGTTGATTTGTGGTAAGTAACGTATTACTTGTGACTACTGGTACTGTATCTAATTACAGCATATACTTAGTACAAGTAACAACAATACTGATTGCTACTAAACTAATGTATTCTCATAAATAGGTAGCAACTTGCCACAACTATGATTATTTGAGTTTTGCTGCACCTCGAATGTTTTCGGGCAACATCGATAGTTTTACCGTTTTGCACCTAACCGTCATAAATCGTGTTGAATCACGTACACGCGATGGACATAGACGCATAAACCCCCATAAGTTACCGGTATGAAGTAGACCGTAAGTAACTTAGAGTGCTTCTTGTTAGTATCAGTGTTTAGGATCTCTTTTTTACTAGTGCTAAGTAATCTGGTGCTTTTGTCCCCTATTCAGCTGAACTTTTTACTTACGATAATTATATACTTATTTATGATTATTTTTTTTTCTCAGTGTAGCTTTACCAAGTAATGTCCAAAATTTGATAACTAGATACAATGAAGCCTCTCCTAACAGACATCTCTCCTCAGCGGACAATTATAAAATGCAGTATTTCCCATGAAGGTATAGGAATTTAGACGCTCTTTGCAACGGACATTTCTCTAACGGACACAAAAAAACCTGACTTTTGTCACCAATACATAAGTTTACGTCTCCTGAAGAGCGCTTGCAAATAAAACGATCATAACCAAAAGTAGCGATTACCTGAGATCTAATCTTCTTAAGTACAGTGTTCATAACCTGTCTACCACTTGAAGGAAAAAGAACTATCCATGTATTTGTAGGTAATATTTACCTTCATGCACACTGAGAGAAATGGGCTAAGTAAAGTGTTTACTTGATAAAAAATTATTTACAATGGATAAAAATTTTACTTGGAACTATTCTCGTTAATTAATACCTGCAACTAACCCAGTTTCTTGAATGCAAGTTGTTACTGTAAATAGTGCTTTTATTAACGGCTATTACACAGCGTACCTGACAATTTGTGGTAAAGTAACGTATTACTTATGACTACTGGTACTGTATCTAACTACAGCACATGCTTAGTTTGAAGTAACAACAGTGCTGATCGCTATTAAACTCATGTATTTTCTTAAATAGGTAACAACTTGCCACACTATGATTATTTGAGTTTTGCTGCCACCCCGTGATTGTTTTACTATTCTTGATTGGCTAATACGGCGGAGTAATGAAATAGTCCCCGAGACAGCTACGCGCGTAGGCGCGTGCTAGCGTCAAGTAAGAGAGACGTAGTGAGAAAAGTCGTCGAAAAAGAAGTGGTCAAGGAGTACGGCCATTGTAGGCCAGTGTGGAGCGCAAATATATTAAAAATACGGGTGGTTAACTCAAGGACCCCATTCCGTATAAAGAATCCAGCGAAAGAAGAAGTACCGCAGCCTTACGCAATCGGATGTTTCAAGATTTGCAGTTTTAAACCACGTGGTGGGATATTTGAATGCGTCATCGTTTGATATATCTGCGCCCGCTGGGAAGTTTAAAGTGTGGATGCCGTCGCTAGCTGAGTGACAGTCCAAGTGCCACCTGGCAGTTAGGGATACCCGACGAAGTAGCCGTTTCGAGGCGATCACGGACATAACCGCCACTTACACCGACCAGAGGCTCAACTTGCCGAGATAACGCCCAGTGCAAAGAACCAACAGAAACCACAAGTTTACCGCCTAGTATATTATTTCTTTATTGTATTAGTTATAACTTCAAAGCCTATTTCTCTTTGTCCTTTGTTTAGATTTCAATAATTTCAATAACTAAATAACGTTCAAGGGCCCCATTTACCTTATCTTGTATGTTTTGTTCATTTTTTCATATTAAGGAAATATATTTATGAGACATTCGTTCTGATTCTGAATTTTGGTTGAAGGGTGCTAGCCACGCGCACTTAGCCACTCTAACCGGGCGCCATTGTGCTACCTTCGCCCTAGGCGGCGTCACTCACCCGCAGCCTACTCGAGCCAACCCAAACGAAGGATGAACTCGAGCAGCGCAGCATGCGAGGCGCCACCAAAGCTGGCCATACTGGGCCAGAACTCCCCGGGATGGAACCTCTAAATTGGGCAAGCGCCGGACAGTCACATAAAATGTGCTCCGGTGTCTCGTCCTCTAGGTAACATGCACGGCAGAGTGGGCTGCTAGTCAGTCCCATGCGGTGCATGTGTTTATTGAGTTTTGCAGTGGCAGTCAATAGCCTTACAACTTGACGTAGTTTACTGCGAGAAAGCTGCAACAGTATCTCGCGTGTCCTAGGCGACAGCCTGGGTATGGCTTTGCGCGCCTGACAGCAGGTGGTTATGGATGCCCATCCTCTTCGTGTAGAGTATGTGGTCCACTGGTTTATTAGGTATTGAGTGTAGCGAAGAAATGGGAAGAACGGCTCCGTCCCACGTAAGGAGAACACGAACCCCGTCTAGCCAACTATCGGCAGCCTCGTTTCCAGATTACCTTTATGACCTTTAACCATCCCTGATACCAAGTCATTATCAATGGCGATCCGTTCCTAGGCACTATGACTACTGAAGTACTAGGCCGAAGCGATCTTATAACTACTAAGGCTTTAAGGGCAGCTTGACTATCACTGTAAAGGACAATGCGTCGTCCCTTAATGCCCTTGCTAAATTTCTTCGGCCCCATGCAGGATCGCCAAAACTTCCGCTTGGAAAACCGTAGCGACCCTACCTAGTGCCAACTCAAGTTGAGCGTTGAGGTCTGGAGAGAAAATCCCGCACTGTCCTGTTTTTTGTCTTTGATCCGTCTGTATAGACAGCAATCGAGGCAGTGATTCGACGCAGGGTCGACATATGACGCGTAGTGTCTGCCGAAAGCAAAACAACAGGAGGCAACACAGTCCTTCGCGGCACCAAAAAGAGGCGCTTTAGCGACGCCCTCATGGATGATGCGCACGTGGCCGCCGCTCCCCCCATTCCCCGATCAAAGACCCCGGACCCTAACCTTATTAGCCGCTCTAAAAGCAGTCTCCTCCACGAACATATCCAGGGGAGGGACACACAGGAGGGCTTCCATTGCCGCCGTCGGCGTAGTGCGCATTGCCCCTGTAATGCTAAGACATGCTATGCGCTTGCACATGCATCAGGTCATTCTGGCTACCACTCGTCTCACCTTGGCCACCAGACGAGGGCCACATAAGTTAGCATGGGCCTAATTAGGCAGTGTACAGCCACAAGGTAATTTTCGGGAGAGGTCCCCAAGTCCTACCAAAAGGCGGCGACACGGCAAAAGGCCTTACACGTTCTAGCTTTTGTTTTGACATGTTTGCTCCACTCAGTTTTTGTAAAAGTGATATCCGGATCTGCTTCGTCGAGAACCGAGAGTGCCAAACAGTTGTGGTGGTCGAGTTTCCCATTTCTTTTGTTAGTTAAGAGTACTCTCTGATTTATCTGGGTTACGAGAGGCACTTTCTTACCAATTTTCGAGAGACCTTGAGCGTCTGATCAATCGCTTCAATCTTCATATGAGGATGTAATATGTCCGTATTGCAATTGTGTAGAAGCCAGATGTGTTCAGCGCACGAAGAGGTTATTACCAAAGGTTCCACAAAGTGTGACAAGAGCTTTTGGGGACAGCCCGTTACGCGCGCTCACCCTGGCCCCAAATTATTCTATGCCTTGCTCTAACTACGTGTAGCATCTTACAAGGGCCGGTCACCGTGCTGTAGGGCTGACATGCTGTTGATGAAGCTTTATGAAAGCTCTTCTATATTAGAATACACCAGGTAGACATTTATTGTCCGCGTCTCTCTATCGCGCCACAGAGTGGAGGGCAGATTCGGTGGACTTCCGGGATTCGCGTGTTGGTTTGTGTGAAGTGGATACAAAGGTAGGCACTTCTTCTATAAGGCGCACAGTGTTCCAAAGTTTCAGCGAAACTGGTCAAACTTATCGGCCGGATGATTTAGCCAAGGTATAGTGGAACGGCTGGCTTTGGTATGAATTCTTATTTCCCTCCCATTCCAGTAGTCCTCAAGCATTCACCCTGACAGTGTACAATGGGCTGAGCAAGTATTCGGCCATTGTTAGTAGGGGGGAACACCGTCCAGGCAG